>JAVGWX010000019.1:46685486-46692986 GCA_036924085.1 Ariolimax columbianus
TAGCTGACAAGATGTGGATCGACGAGATCCCCGTAGTAGTGAACGTATCGCAGATGAAGCCAAGCAAAGTACAACAGCCTGGAAGACCTCGGACCACCTTCATTAACAGTCTTAGGATGTGAGGAAAGCTACGACAACCCGCCACTTAGAGTCTTTTTCAGGGCGCACAAAAGAGAAAACGTACTCAATGTGGGCATTAAACAACAACAACAACTTTAAATGGGGATACACTGTATATGACAAGAGAATCCTTAGATGGACTTCCGCGTCTTGATGAAAATCGATTTAACTGTTTGAGAGCTAACGACTGGATAGAAGACTAATTAGAATGACTCTAAAATACATGCACAATTTTCCAAGAAAAATAAATCTTCAATCCCTAATTTCGACAGACTATTGTTTGAGGTCGTTGCATAACACGAGGAGATAATGATGCTGCTAATGGACTACTTCAGCGTTAACAACAGACTCGCAGATCTGGGCAGAATTCTGAAAACGAGGCCTTACGATGTTACATTGAATACGGAAGCAATTACAAGCCATCAAATAAAAAGCGTTACAATACAGCGCGTCGGTAATAATGAGAAACAAGAGAGAGAATGGGGAATTGTGGCTTTTTTATATTTATAAACACACATTCTTAAAAGGAAATTATTCTTACAACAAGACAACACATTCCGAGTGGACCCCCTAGGGTAGACAAAATACGCCCACTGCACTCCCATGCGTGTTGTAAATGGTGACTAAAGAGCGTTGTGAATGGGGATAGCAGCCTCATTATGTCAAACAACATGTTACAGAAATCTCTAATTCAAAATTAGATAAAACTGCTTTTCCGTACGTGTCTTCTACATCTGTTGCTCTATGCTCTGTAAGGAGTAAACGTTTGGAACCTGCAAGGACTGAGGGTTGCCACTAAGATCGTAATGTTGTGCTAGCAACCCTTCTATATGCACACGAAACATGGACAGTCTATACCAGGCATGTCAGGTAACTCAATCCTTTCCAGGCGAGCTGTTTTTGTAGACTGCTCGGTATCGGTTGATAGGAGTGTGTTCAAATCTGCGGTCCTCAGTTAGGCGAGACTGTCTGGCTTCCATACGCTGTAGCAGAAATAAAATATTCGATGGACTGAACATGTTGTTTGCATGCCTGATGAGTACCTTCCTAAACAACTGTTATACGGTCAGTTCAGGACAAGCATGCGCTCAGCAGGGGTGTGGCGAGAGAGAGAGAGAGAGAGAGAGAGAGAGAGAGAGAGAGAGGTAGAGGTAGAGAGAGAGAGAGAGAGCAGAAGCAGCGTCGAAGAGACTCTCTAAATGTTTCTTTGAACAGTTTCTCTGTTGATGTCAACTCTTGGTAAATGCTTGTAAAATCTTTGTTTGGGATGAACAACAACTACTATTGTTATTAAGGAACAGGAGGGGGAAGAGCAAGCCAACACACAACCAACGTGGCATTCTCTACATGCAGACATTGTTGATTGAAACCATTGAAGTACAGCTGGGTTTAAGCAGTCTGTGTGGTAACTTAACTTAACTTAACGTCTGTATACAACCAGTTACATTTACATCACCTTGCTCTAAAAGCTATGCGCATCCAGTTTATTCTTAAATGCATTAACTGCCCCTGCCTCCACTACCTCCCCTGGCAATGCATTCCAAGCAGACACCACTCTCTGACTAAAAAAAATATTTCCTAATATCTAACCTGGAGCTCTCTTTAGTCAGCTTGTAGCTATGCCCTCGTGTTATTGTAGGTGGCCTTATTTTAAAAAAAACATGTTATAGTCTAATGTATCGATTCCTCTGATTATCTTATATACCTGTATTAAGTCACCACGAATTCTTCTCTCTTCGAGACACTGTAGGCCGGTTTTTTTGAGTCGTTCCTCATAACTGTAAGTGCCAAAGTGTTTCCTTGTCCCGATAAACGGAGACGGTGGAAGTTCAATTCCCCGACGTTTTATACGATCCCTGGTCTCAAGGGAGATAAGACTCTGATGCCTGCATCCTGAGTTACCTCTAGTCATCTCGAATGGTCGTCTTGCCACTGGTCCGAAGTAGCTCGGGATAAGAAAGTTAGGTTGATGACCAGCGCAGTTTCTTCTTCACTAAAATCGAAATATAGCATACGTTACATCATCAAGACAACCCCGTCTGATGGTGTCTCCATCATTGCTTGATATGGACAACCAACTTTAAAGAACGGTAACGCTGTAAGAGAGTTGGACATGAAACAATATACAAATCAACCATCCAAGACAGAAGCAGGTCCTCTGTTAAGAAGGGCTAATGACGCAAAGCAAAGAAATCTACAAAGAATCTGCATCACTGACTTGTCTAGGAAGATTATCAAACGTTACCTGGGAAAATGTTGACAGAGTAGGGGATGGGTGGGTGGAGGGGGGGGGAGGAGTGTCTCAGAACAGATGGCGCCTTACCGGCTGCGGGTCTAAATTGCTCTAGGGTTTTAGTTCATTATGGATGACGACTGGCCAAGGATTTGTCTGGAATTTACACTAGTGGACGATTGACACTTGTGTTGACGGACACGTGTCGATGTTTTCCATTTGGTCTGGTTCATTCGATCGTGTTTTGTTGGTGTCTTCATCCTTCCAGTTATCCTGGTATGAACATCGACTAAATGAATAGAACTACGCTTACACCTGTGTCGTATTTCACGGTCTGATTCGCACGGCTGAACTTCAAGAGATTGGAGCCCTTTGCACTGGCTGCAAACAGCGTCGGTTTTGGTGTGACTGAAATTTAGACACAACCTTTTTAGACTTTAACACAGCTCGATAGATGGCATACCCATCCGCTGCCTTGCAGGATACCTGTTCACGGGAAAGGCTTCGGGAGTAAACCCTGAGGACAAGTCTGCATCCGCTGCCATCTCCAGTCGTCTCTATAAAATCGTGTCACTGGCGAAAGGTAGCTCAGGACCAGAGAGTAAGGTTGACAAAAGGCGCAGTTCCTTCCTCACTTTAATCTAAATCATGATTTCAGCAGGCGAAAGAAGAGAAAATACTGTCCACACGGCTGAACAAAGAGAATGGGCTTCATCATATGTGATCGGTGAACATTACGTTGCTTGTATCTACTAAAGACCTGTGCTCCGCAGGGATCTGAAAGGTCTGATTGATGAAGGATAGCAGTGCAGAACTGTACTCCATAACAACAACAAAATGCATCGAAAACAGCACAGAGAATGCAACAGGGAATAAATATGCCAATCAACACAATATGCAAAGCAGCTCTGTTACCAATGCCAAACGTGGATTTGAACATATTCTCTAGAGAGAAAGAACATGACATGTGAGAGGAGATGTTTCCGGAAAACAATCAACGTAGGAGAGATGGAATGCATAATGAAAATGGGCAAATAATAATTGAAGCAAGACCCTGCACTGAATATATGGATGAGGAGAGAATCAAGTGGTTTGGTCACGTAATGAAAATGCAACTTGACCTACTACTCCTCTGCGCCTATAACGCACGGTGTTCGGGTTTTCGAAACCGTGACAGACCGAAAAATAGATGGACAGGAAATGTGCGTATTCTAAATCGTCATGGCAAGACAACTACTTCAGCGGCTCTTCCAGTCCTGGACAGAAAACGTGGACTCCCCACGCCAAGACAAGACAAGGCTGGACCAGACAAGACAAGATTAGACAAGACAAGACAGGACAGGGCAGGACAAGACAAGACGAGACAAGACAAACCAGGCAAGACAAGATAAGATAAGATAAAACGAGACAAGACAAGACAGGACAGGGCAGGACAAGACAAGACGAGACAAGACAAACCAGGCAAGACAAGATAAGATAAGATAAAACGAGACAAGACAAGACAGGACAGGGCAGGACAAGACAAGACGAGACAAGACAAACCAGGCAAGACAAGATAAGATAAGATAAAACGAGACAAGACAAGACAGGACAGGGCAGGACAAGACAAGACGAGACAAGACAAACCAGGCAAGACAAGATAAGATAAGATAAAACGAGACAAGACAAGACAGGACAGGGCAGGACAAGACAAGACGAGACAAGACAAACCAGGCAAGACAAGATAAGATAAGATAAAACGAGACAAGACAAGACAGGACAGGACAGGACAAGACAAGACGAGACAAACCAGGCAAGACAAGATAAGATAAGATAAAACGAGACAAGACAAGACAGGACAGGACAGGACAGGACAAGACAAGACGAGACAAGACAAACCAGGCAAGACAAGATAAGATAAGATAAAACGAGACAAGACAAGACAGGACAGGACAGGACAAGACAAGACGAGACAAGACAAACCAGGCAAGACAAGATAAGATAAGATAAAACGAGACAAGACAAGACAGGACAGGACAGGACAAGACAAGACGAGACAAGACAAACCAGGCAAGACAAGATAAGATAAGACAAGACGAGACAAGACAAGACAACGATGGTGGAACGCTAGTACACAGAAAGGGAGAAACACATTGACTAGATCTGCAAACAAAATGGCGATATTCAAACTCTGAACCTGACTTTTTCTTTTGTTTCCATTTGGCAGACAACAGCGAAAACATGGGTGCCATTCTCATCATCGTCTGGGTGGTTGGAGGTGTCCTTCTATTTTCCCTTATCATCCTCATCATTATCGTTGTGACCTCAAGGTCAAAGTCACCATGCTGTTCCAGAGGGTACGTATGACTTATAAATTATACCTGTTTGCGTTATGAATATCTTCCCCTGCACACGTAACTCTCTCATGTCTATTTTCAACACATCAATTATATGTATAAATACACCGGTTCCCCTGTCGCCAACCACTTCAATGGTTCTGGGCACCGAGGCAAATCAGATGTCCGTGTCACGGACTTAGCTTGCTGCTTTTCTGACGATGGTCATCGATTCGTACTTGAGAACAAACTGTTCTCCCTCATGCCTCTAGCCGCATTGCATTAATATCTTCTATATATTTTTCTAATTCTTATCTCATCGCTGCTTCCATCTATTTGTCTTTCTCCTTTCTTTCAACGCATATATCACCATTTGGTCTTTCCTTATTTTGCCGCTATCCGTCTATACTGCCTTTTCGCTCTTCTTGCGCCATCCTGGTCACTTCTTCCCTCCTTTATCCGACATTTAATATCTGTCTATCTGTCTGTCTATCTGTCTGACTGTCTGTCTGTCTCTCTAACTATATATCTATCGATTCTATCTAACTCTAACTGTCTGCATGTCTGCCTGTCTGTCTATCTATCTATCTATCTATCTATCTATCTATCTATCTATCTATCTATCTATCTATCTATCTATCTATCTATCTATCTATCTATCTATCTATCTATCTATCTATCTATCTATCTATCTATCTATATATATATATATATATATATATATATATATATATATATATATATATCTGTCTGTTTTGTCTCTCTGTCTGTCACTCTATCTGCCTGTCTGTCTGTCTGTTTATCTAATTCTGACTGTTTGTATGCCTATCTATCTTTCTGTCTGTCTGTATGTCTATATATTGATAATTAAATCTTCGGTGGATGCCCATGAAATCAACAACAACTCAGCCATATTAACGTGACCTTTTGTCTCCCAACAAAGGCCCAATTCCCCAAGCACGTCTGTATTCCACATCAGTGGTGTGGGTCAGAGAAATGGCGGTCCATGGGGAGACAACCCAGGATTTTCTCGCGCTGATGAAAGATGCGGAGAGTGGTCTTTCCACAGAGCCAGACCACTGACAGGTACGTGAACGCAAAACTATGAATGACAACTGACACATCTTTTACCAAAGCTGGCTTAATTATTTTATATCCTAAAGTTGATATATTGGCTTGCAAACTGAACTCAATACACGAATTGCTCTTTGCAGATGATCAAATAACAATTACACGATTAAAATAAGCTGCAAAATCACATGAATGCACTTGCGAATACCTGTGCTAAATACAATATGCAAACTAATTAAATGAAAACAGAAACTATGAGAATGAGAATAACACCTGGGCCACTCAATATAAGTGTTAATGATGTCGCTGTTTAACAGGCTCACGTGGCCAACTTTTCCCCTTCTCTCTCTTCTTACCTCACTCTGTTTCATTTGACTCTGTCCCACAGTCACACTCTTGCACAACTTTCACACGCGCCCTCAGGGTGAGACCTTTCCATTGCACTTTGTTTGCGATGGCTTCTGAGAGCGCTCAAACCTAGCATAGGTACATACCGACGCACACATACATCCACGCACTGGCTTATGCGTCTTAATATCGCCCAAATTGACTACGGTCTAGGGTGGAATAGGCGCGCCTCTGCCAATGGAAACTAGTGAGGCAAACACGTAAAATAAAAAAAACAAAATTCAACAGGCCCATGAATTCAAGTATTTGGGCAGTGTTTTCTCGCCATAAGGTAGGATCGGCAGGGAAGTTGAGACTCGGTGTCAGAAAGCGTCTGCTGGGACTTATCAGAGATCACCACTGCTTATGGACCCGAACATTAGTTTGGGAACACAGCAACAGCTAATAAACAGTATTTAAGGCCAACTGTGCTACTAGTTCCAATCATGGTCTCTATCCAGGGCGCGTAGACAGCAGAATATCGACGTGGGAAGTGTTTGATAAAGGTCATCTGTGTTACTATGGGAGGCAGAATGGGAAACGCGTCAATTTTCAAAGTAGGGTCATTACTACGTCTTGTGCAGAATACATTTCCAGGTACAAAATACGTTGGTTTTTGTCATCTCATGAGAATGCATCTTCATCAACTTACACTGATGGCTTACAGCGCTAGTAGATCTGGCTACAGGGCAGGGTGGTGGCCGTGAGGCAGGTGGGTAGATGCCATTGAAGTGATTGTGCAGCGGCACGGGCTCACATAGACCGACGCAACGCACTTGGCGCAGGACAAGCGATTTAAAGCTCACCACGGCTCTTAACGTCCCACTTTTGAAGAATGCACACTAACTAATTAACTGATTATCTAACTTACTAACCAATTAACTAACTAACTAACAATGCTGTGGAGCTGATATTTGATTGAGCAGTTGCCATACTTAAATGTAGAAGTATCTCTATATCAAGTATTCATTACTTACTTGAATACTTACTTACATTCTTGCTTGAATACTTACTTTAATACTTATTTGATGATCACTTACTTGAATACCTACATGAATACTTTCTTGAACACTTACTAGAATACTTACTCGAATACTCACTTAAATTCTTTCTTGAATACTTACTTGAAAACTTAATTTAATACTTATTTCATTACTTGCTTGAATACTTACTTGAATACTTACTTACATTCTTGCTTGAATACTTACTTGAATACTTATTTGAATACTTACTTGAATACTTACTTGAATACTTACTTGAATCCTGGTATTCTTCTTCCTCTTCTTCTTCGTTATCAATCTCCCGGTACCAAACCCTAAAAGGGTAAGTAGCAGAATGTAGTCCAGAGAACGGAATGCGTTGTGTTGTAGTTTA
>JAVGWX010000019.1:46697986-47050486 GCA_036924085.1 Ariolimax columbianus
GTGATGTAAATGAAATTGGTTGTAAACAGACTCTGCAGAGTCTTCTAAACTAGTATAAAGACGTTCAGTTCTATGAATCTAACCGGAGTGCATTGACATAGACTCTTAACAGACCAGAACATATTTCCAAAAGTGTTAATGTGAAAGCTGTCATCACATGTGCTATTCATATTTTCACATCTCAATCTGTGCTCTCTGCTTCGTCAATCAAATCAATCAAAACCCTTCAACTCTCTGTGGAGAATAGCTCCTAAACAAATACTCGCCACATCTCCTTGTTACGCATCATCTCTTCCAGCTCTGCTCATGTCTGCCTTTTATTTATACTTGGTCTATATTGCTTCCAAAATTTGTTAAAATGAATCTACATCTTGTGTGATGGTGTCTAATCGATGCTATTTTCATGATTTGCGTATTTTTATGATTTTAGTATTTTCATCATTTGTGCACTTTCATGATATGTGTACTTTTATATTTTTAAATTTCCATGATTATTTTTCATGATTATTTTTACTGTTTTATAATTTGGGTAATTTCGTATTTTTTTTTGTACTTTCGGGATTTTTGTACTTTCACATTTGTGTACTTTCATGAGTATATTTTTTGTTATGATTTTTGTCCGTTCGTGATTTTTTTACTTTCATTATTTGTGTACCTTTGTAATGTATACCTTTATGTGTACTTTCATGATTTGTGTATGTTCTTTGTGTGTTTTCAAATCTAATTAATATGGATTTGGAGGTGGATACTGCTATGTTTTTGTGTGGCGCATTTCTTTTTATTTCCATGCATATGTCGTAAAAAGTAACTAAAGAAGATTGTGCATAGAGTAGCAAAAAGGGAATAAAAGTATTGTATTAGGGCTAGTTAAGTAGCTTAAGGGGACATAAAGAAAGTCTCAATTGTTGTTGTTTATTTCAGAATCTGAAAGACTGCCCTCTTATCATGAAGCTATATTGAACAACTACATTGTAGCACCTGCTCGAGCTGGAACTGGTGATCGTCAGGGTTTGCCAGCATTCGTAAGGGACAATTCCCCACCCAGCTATAGGACCAGCGAGGACCAGAGGACACGAGCACATGATGTTGTTGAAAGCATTACAGCTGGAACAACTCACAACGCGAGTGAGACTTTTAGCTCAGAAACAATTCAGAGAACTGAAACCAGCCAGAGCATTGGTGACAATCAAAGAGTTGAGAACCAGGGGATGGAAAATATCCAAAGAATTGGGAATATGAGAATTGAAACAAAACCAGAACATGAAAACCAGGGAACAAAAACCAGTTCACGAACTCAGAACCAGGTAACTGAATCCAGTCCAAGGATTGGAAACCATAGAACTGGAACCAGTCAACGACATGAGAACCAAGGAACTAGAACCAGTGAACGAATTGAGAACCATGTCACTGGAACAAGTCAACGAATTGAGAACCATGTCACTGGATCCAATCAACGAATTGAGAGCCATGGAACTGAAAACTGTCAAAGAAATGGAAACCAAAGTTATGATACTAGTTCTAGAATTGAGAACAATAACAGGGAGACTAATCAAAGAATTGCGAACCTTAACTTTGAAACAAATCAAAGAAATACTAACAGAAGCATTGAAAACAATAATATAGTTGACAACCAAAGAAATGGACACACTCGGATATATTTTGAGTCGAACGGTGTCTACAATACTGCAAATGAACCAAATGTGTCCAGCAATAGCTCTACAAGAGATCTGAGGAGAGCACCACCCAGCATTGCCTCATGCGTCTTTAAGGGTGAGCCACCACCCCCCTACACATCTGGATCTGCAAACCATTTCATCTACAGATCTTCCCCTCGACCGAACCAACAAGACGTAAGAGGATCGTATCAAAGCTGCAGGAGGAGTATGTATGCTATTCCTTCCAGACACACAGACCCAAGACAAAGTGGAAGTGAATTCCGGCACAACCAACATTTCCGACGGAGTATGCATGATTGGCCAAACAACGCACCAGATTCCGTTTCCTTCAATCCAAGCCAAAGGATTCACACTTACAGCAGTCAATCGTGTCAGAATTCGAATACACGCTCTAACCAGAATGATACAGGGCATCATTCTAGAAGAAACCAAAACATACGTTATTCCTCTCCAAATTCTAATCATTCCTCATCAGTTTCCAATCATCCCTCATCCAGTTATAATCTTCCTATATCCACTGTCAGCAATGCTGATCTGTCCCCACCCGCTGTCAATCGTGTTTCAACAATTTGCACAAATTATGGCACGAATATCCCTAACCACGCTCCAAATGCCTTTCAAACATTACCTAAAGATTCAATTGTGCCTGATAATAATTACTTCACTACTAGGCAAACCTTTTCATCAGCAGGTGTCATTTGTGGGAAAAGATTCACGCTCAGCAATGATCACATAATGAATAATGGTCCAGCAAATCAAAATAAGACGTACGTTATCAAACCTTCTCAAGCCACGGCCTCAGCTCCGCCTTTTCTACAGAACGTCCAATCACATATCTCATCATCACGTCCACACCATATTGAGACCCAACCACTGTGTACCTCAACTCCAATTAGCCAATCACCAGCGACGGATCGCAAATTTGTGCCTCCCAGTCATCCGTCGCCACTTCCTATTGCTCACAATCATCACCACATGAAAGAAATCAGTTCCAACCAGGAACAGCTGATATTTCAGAGACTGAAGTCGGCGTTAGAGGAAGATGGTACCATTGTTTATCAAGGGTTACCTTCGGGTCCACAACACCAGTCTGAGAACCGTCTTCCATCTCATTACATCTATGCTAGTCAAGGTTGTGCTCCAATTGCAAGGTAATTATTTTAATTCCTCTACTTTTATCCGCTAGCATTAACGAGTAGTCTGCTGGGGTCTTTGTGTATGACAAGGATACGAATAGCACCACCTCCTCACAGAAAACATGTCAAAAGAAGCGACTAACTGTGTGACATGGCATTACACCTACAAAAAAGAAAAAAAAGCTGATAGTGGGATTCCAGAATTACAGTTATGAGGAAAGACTAAGAAAAACCGGCCTACAGTGTCTAGAAGAGAGAAGAATTCGAGGTGACTTAATACAGGTTTATAAGATGATCAGAGGAATGGATAAATTAGACTATAACAGGTTTTTTTACAGCCACCCACAATAACAAGAGGGCATAGCTACAAATTGACTAAAAAGAGGTCCAGATTAGATATTAGGAAATATTTTTTTAGTCAGAGAGTGGTGAATGCTTGGAATTTATTGCCAGAGAAGGTAGTGGGGGCAGGGACAATTAATGCATTTAAGAATAAATTGGATGCGCATATCTTTTAGAGCAAGGTGATGTAAATGAAACTGTTTGTATTCAGACTCTGCAGAGTCTTCTAAACCAGTATAAAGACGTTAAGTTAGGTTAGGTTAGGTGTCTTGTTAAGGAAAGCATAGATGGTGCCTAACAGGCTGCGAGTCTACTTTGCTCTAGTGTGTGATTCTATCAAGATGGGCCAGCACATTGGTTAAACACTCTCCGCAGAGCTTGTTCCAGCGCAGCGGAGTAGCAATCTGCTCGAGCCTAGCCCACTAAGGTGGATATCCTCCAGCCAGCTACATCTAGCTCATACCTGAGCTGAAACCTGCCATGGGCATCCGTCCCTGTAAAAATACAAGTCGACTAAAACTAAGAAGAACGTTATCCACTTGGTTAGTGTAGCCATACGTTACTCGCTTTTCAAGGTAAAAGTACGGGGTTCAACTCATGCTTCAGTTGACCCAGCTGTATAAGGGGTTCATTTATACTTGGGTACCTGGCCTACGAACAGAGAAAACCAGGCAGAGAGGAAGGGAACTGGCCAACCACATTACACAAGCTGTGGATAAGTACATCGAATTCTCTAACACTTCAACCCCGATGAGAGTTTTTCCTATGGGACTTACTTTATTTATTTCTTTACCGTTCTTCCTCTTCGTTTGTTCTCTCACACTCGCTACCAAGCCATGGACGTTCACTCACTCTCGCTACCAAGCCCTGGACGTTCTCTCACTCCCTTATACCAAGCCCTGAAATGGATTTGCAAGTAGCAGGATGTAGTCCGGAGAACGGAATGCATTGTGTCGTGGTTTACAGCTTGACTGCGATATTTACGTATATCTGTCCGACACATCCGACTTTGGCAGGCATTTCTGGGTACCGAGTTAACTTTCATTCTTCGATTCCATCTCCTTAGCCAGTCTGCCATGTTGCACCCTGTTATTCAGGATCACTGTGGGGAGGTAGAGAAATACATTGGTAGCTCAGAGTCGCTGGCCTGGACGCTAGCAGTCAGCTGTGGATCGCTCACTGCTTCAGATCATGAGCTGCTTAGCATCTTGTTCTTTGAAACATCAATCAATCAATGAATCAATCAATCAACACCTTTCCAGCTCCAATGAATTAAAGATCTTCATCAAATACTGGCCTTTTAATAACTTTTTCAGTTTGTGTGTTTGCAGAATGGAGTAGCCAAAACCTTCTCAGTAGTCTTTTGCTACATACCTGACAGGTTACAGTGTTGCATTTCATTGATCCTCTTTCAGGCCCCGATAACTCTAGTGAAACACTTAAAAAAAAACTATTTTCACAAAAATTATAAAGTTTTTTCTCTTTTTTTTTGTTGACCCTAGGGGAACGTTCGCTTGAAGCTGTTCTTAGTTATTTGTTATTAGTTCTTAATTATTAGTTATTTGTTCTTAGTTATTAGTTATTAGCTCTTAGTTATTAGTTCTTAATTACTAGTTCTAAGTTATTAGTTATTAGTTCTTAGTTCTCATTTATTAGTTTCTAGATGTTAGTTATTAGTTATTGTTTATTAGCTCTTAGTTGACCTGTACTTCAACAGGGGCGCATGCCCTTGTGCAGGTTCCATATCTGGTAGCATCTGGATGTAGCTGGAAGGAGGATTTAATGCTCAGCGGGCTAGACTCGAGCAGCTTAATACTCCGCTGCGTTGGTACCAGTACCACAGAGGGTGGTAAGCCGATGTGCGAGTCGATTTTAATAGACTCAAACACTAGAACATGGTAGACCCGCAGCTTGTTAGGCGTCATCTATGCTGCTCTAAACAAACCACCTAACCATGTCCGGTATTACGCCCTGTCACACAGTCGCCTCTCACGAGATGCTCTCTGTGGGACAGTGGGGCTATTCATGTCCTTGTCCTACACAAAGACCTCGATAGACCACTCGGGAGCTGTAGCTTTGCTAATTGTTAACAGATGTGAATGAATGCTGGGCCGAAGCCGCAGCTCAGGGAATGAGCTGACAGCAGCCAGCGACTCCTACATGGGTGCTTGCTCCATTAACAGTGAATTGAGTTGACCAAGATCCTATTCTTCCCTCCAAGCGGCGGCCCTTGAAACAGGCTACACTAATGTAGTCTGGCTAGGGGAATAGCGATGGCTTTGGGGAGGCACACCCGGTACTCAAGTGAATCCGGATGTAGCGTACGAAGAAGAAGAAAAAGAAGAAGAAGAAGAAGAATCCGGATGTGTTGGGCAGAAAGGCGCAGATATCGAAGTCCTGATGTAAATACGACACAACGTAACAGGGTTCTTTCTCGCGGCTAACAGAAGAAGAGGAAGGAGAAGAAAAAGAAGAAGAAGAAGCGGGTGAATCAAAGTTAAAAGTTATTGCCTACAATGAAGAGATGATGACCACAACATCAGATAGTTTTATCTTAATAATGTGATTTGGTTTTTAGTGAGGAAGAAAATGCGATGGTCATCAATCTCACTCTTATCCCGAGCTACCTTGGATCAGTGGCGAGACGACTGGAAGTAACTCGGGATGCAGGCACTCTGGTCTTACCTCCCGCGCGACCAGGGTCGCTTGAAACTTGCGGGATTCGATCGCTCACCGTTTCCATTCATCACTGTGAGAGGCAAGTGCCATAACCTCTTGAGTACAGCAGCCTCCAGGAATGGTATTGGTGACGGCAACCCGTGTTTTCTCTGCTGTCACCTGAAATCATATTTAAGTTTACACCACAAATGATATTTTAGCTTTCAGCAGAGGGGAACTGAGACGCTAGTCTAGTCAGGCACAACATGCTGACGAGGACGTCGCGTCAGGACTAATACACTGACCAAGACCACAATCTCTCTTCCATGTAGCGTTGCCTGGTAACAGGCTGTTTTCAAGGCAGTCCTGACTGACGAGATGTGAATCTATGTGATCCCCGTAGTAGTGAGCGCCACGCAGATGAAACTAAGCATATCACAACCGTCTGGAGTACCAAGGTCTCATATGCACGCTTGGGACGCGAGGGAAGCTACTACAACCCGCCTGATCAGGGCGCACAAAAGAGTAAACTTAATCATTGTGGGCATTCAAATAACAACACACATCAGCTTGCACCAAAAACCATATTTAAGTTCACACCAGAAACTATATTTAAGTTCACACCAGAAACCATATTTAAGTTCACACCAGAAACCATATTTAAGTTCACACTAGAAACCATATTTAAGTTCACACCAGAAACCATATTTAAGTTCACACCAGAAACCATATTTAAGTTCACACCAGAAACCATATTTAAGTTCACACTAGAAACCATTTTTAAGTTCACACCAGAAACCATATTTAAGTTCACACTAGAAACCATTTTTAAGTTCACACCAGAAACCATATTTAAGTTCACACTAGAAACCATATTTAAGTTCACACCAGAAACCATATTTAAGTTCACACTAGAAACCATATTTAAGTTCACACCAGAAACCATATTTAAGTTCACACCAGAAACCATATTTAAGTTCACACCAGAAACCATATTTAAGTTCACACTAGAAACCATTTTTAAGTTCACACCAGAAACCATATTAAAGTTCACACTAGAAACCATATTTAAGTTCACACCAGAAACCATATTTAAGTTCACACCAGAAACCATATTTAAGTTCACACCAGAAACCATATTTAAGTTCACACTAGAAACCATATTTAAGTTCACACCAGAAACCATATTTAAGTTCACACCAGAAACCATATTTAAGCTCACGCCAGGGATCAAGACGATGAGCAGCGCATGAGCTGCAGTGGTCAGCGACCCATAGCTGACTGCTAGCGTTCAGGGCCAGCGAACCAGAGCTGCCAAGACCCTTCTACACCTCCACGCGGTGATCCTGGATAACAGGCTGCAGCAGGGCAGACTGGCTAAGGAGAAGGGATCGAAGAGGGAATGCTAACCCGGTACTAAAAAAATACTTGCTGAAGTCGGATGTGTTGGACCGAAAGGTGCAAATATCACAGTCAAGCTGTAAACTACGACACAACGCATTCCGTTCTCTGGACTACAATCTGCTACTTAAGCCCTTTCATGGTTTGGTAGTGGGAGATTGAGAACGAACGAAGCCAAGTTCACACCAGAAACCATACTTAAGTTCACACCAGAAACTATGTTTAACTTAACTTAACCTCTTTATAGTTGTTTAGAAGACTCTACAGAGTCTGCATACAATGTTTCTTGGAGGGTGGTCTCGATCGATTTGAGAGTCCATTAATAGACTCAAACACTAGAGCTAAGTAGACCCGCAGTCAATTAGGCGCCGTCTATAGCTGCTCTTAACAAACCACCCGAGAAAAGGTACAAATAACAGGTAGATTTCTCATTTAAATGTCGCCGCTGCAGTGGCCGTTAAGTCTACCTTTTTTATATTTCCAACTGCCAAGGAATTTTAACGTGCTGGACACTGACCACGGGAGTCCGATCTCACTACCCAGAGTTCAGGGGAATGTTTACCAGATCCATGTGGAAAAAAAATGCTGGTCTCACCGGGATTTGAACGGTCGACTTCTGGCACCCGAGGCGGTCACCTTACCTCGAGACCACTGAGACCGTACATGAGTACATGAGACCGTATTTAAGTTTATATCTTAAATTATGAAGATGATGTAACATAGCTCTATCTCTTTCTTCCTTTAGGCTTGACAGTGACTTTCTGTAAGATGGCATCTATCCAGTCCTGCATGGCTCCTATCAACTAGTGCAGCCAATGATAGAAGTTGGGAAATGAAAGTTGAAAGAGCTGGTGAAATCTCTCAAGTCTAAACAAGTCGTTTGTCCATATTTTCATAAATTCTGTGTTGAGAAATTTTGCAGCGTAGATTTGGGGGAGACAAACGACTGCCAAAAACAGCGGGAAATTGGGAAGATAAAGTAGGAATGGATAGGACACACTCTCAGAGAGAGGCCAGACAATATAACCAAACATGTACTTGATTGGAACCCACAAGGAAAGAGGCGCGTGGAAAGATCTTGAAAAATATGGCTGCGAACTAATAAGAATGATTTCAGTTCAGTTTTCTGAATCAGGGAGGCCAAACTCAAGAACATCGCACATAATAGGAACAGATGGAGGCCATCTGTTGTGCGCCTATGCTCTAATTGGAAACAGTAGGGTAATTAATGATGATGATGATGAAGATGATGATGATAATTCAATTGGTCTGAAAGCAAGACAGGCTACTGTTATCCATGTATGAAACTGTTTGTCTTCTCACCATGTAACTATGAGGGAAATTCATTAATTATGTCACACACTGATATAGGGTAGTTACAAATTTAGTTGGTAGTTTCTGAAGGTGTCATTAGGTAGTAGAAACATCCAGCTTTATGATTACTGTAGGTAGTTGTCGCATGCACGTTCACAGCACACATATAAGATTGTGTCCATGTTCACAGAGTGTACAATCAAAGAATTGCTTTGCATTTATTTTTAGGGTAAAATACTTTCTGCAAAGGATATTCGTAAGGAAATGTTATCTGTTTACGGTGAGAAGTGTTTGACACGTAATGTGGTGCATGCTATTAGAACGACAGAAAAGGAAAGGGACCTAGGGATTATAATAGATCATACAGGCAAAGTGTGTGAGCAAGTCCAGGTAGCTGTAAAAAGACAAATGCAATGTTAGGTATGATAAAAATAAATACAAAGGAGCAAGGAAGTGAAAGTCAAACTGTATGAAGCATTAGTTAGACCTAGATTGGAGTACTGTGTACAGGTGGGGAGTCCTTATCGTAGAGGGGATATAAACATGCTGGAAAGGATACAAAGAAGAGTGACGAAGCTGTTAATGGGATTCCAGAATTACAGTTATGAGGGAAGACTCAGAAAAACTGGCCTACAGTGTCTAGAAAAGGGAAGAATTCGAGGTGACAATACAGGTTTATAAGTTGATCAGACGAACAGATATATTATATTATAATATGTTTTTTTCTACAAAATACAACCAACTACAAGAAAAAAACGGCATAGCTACAAATTAACTAAAGAACAGTCCAGATTTGATATTAGGAAAACTTTTTTTTAATCAGAGAGGAGTGAATGCTTGTATATCAATGTCATAAGGAAGTAGTGGAGGCAGGAACAATTAATGCATTTAAGAATAGATTGGATGCGAATAGCTTTTAGAGCAAGGAAATGTAAATTAAACTGTAACGTTCTCAATCTCCCGCTACCAACACCTGACCGTTCTCAATCTCCCGCTACCAACACCTGACCGTTCTCAATCTCCCCCTACCAACACCTGAACGTTCTCAATCTCCCGCTACCAACACCTGAACGTTCTCAATCTCCCACTACCAACACCTGAACGTTCTCAATCTCCCGCTACCAACACCTGAACGTTCTCAATCTCCCACTACCAACACCTGACCGTTCTCAATCTCCCGCTACCAACACCTGACCGTTCTCAATCTCCCGCTACCAACACCTGACCGTTCTCAATCTCCCGCTACCAACACCTGACCGTTCTCAATCTCCCGCTACCAACACCTGAACGTTCTCAATCTCCCGCTACCAAACCCTGAACGTTCTCAATCTCCCGCTACCAACACCTGAACGTTCTCAATCTCCCGCTACCAAACCCTGAACGTTCTCAATCTCCCGCTACCAAACCCTGAACGTTCTCAATCTCCCGCTACCAACACCTGAACGTTCTCAATCTCCCGCTACCAAACCCTGAACGTTCTCAATCTCCCGCTACCAACACCTGAACGTTCTCAATCTCCCCCTACCAAACCCTGACCGTTCTCAATCTCCCGCTACCAACACCTGACCGTTCTCAATCTCCCGCTACCAACACCTGAACGTTCTCAATCTCCCCCTACCAAACCCTGACCGTTCTCAATCTCCCGCTACCAACACCTGAACGTTCTCAATCTCCCGCTACCAACACCTGACCGTTCTCAATCTCCCCCTACCAAACCCTGACCGTTCTCAATCTCCCCCTACCAAACCCTGACCGTTCTCAATCTCCCACTACCAACACCTGACCGTTCTCAATCTCCCCCTACCAAACCCTGAACGTTCTCAATCTCCCGCTACGAAAACCTGAAGAGAGTTTTGCAAGTAGCAGGATGTAGTCAGAAGAACGGAATGCGTTGTGTCGTAGTTTACAGCTTGACTGCGATATTTGCACCTTTCGGTCCAACACAACCGACTTCAGCAAGCATTTTATGAGTACCGGGTTAGCATTCCATCATCGATCCCTTCTCCTTAGCCAGTCTGCCCTGCTGCAGCCTGTTTATCCAGGATCACTGCGTGGAGGTGTAGAAGGGTCTTGGCAGCTCTGGCTCGCTGACCCTGACGCTAGCAGTCAACTATGGGTCGCTGACCACTGCAGCCCATGCATCGCATATGTGGCCGAGACAGCAGACCACAGTATTCCATGCTGTAGTTTTAGGGTACGGATAAAGCGATGAGATGAGTGTAGCAATGTCGATGAAGATCCTGTTGAGAAATAAGAGACAATGTCAGTGCAATTTAAAATAGTTTTCATGTTCAAACTTCATTTTTTTTATGCAACCATTTGTGACCTATTTACTGACTTACCCTCGAATAACAAACACTATCCCTATCAGTTTGGGGTTGTTGTACGCCTTGCTCCAAAGAACAGCATGAACAATGCTATTAGTTGGTATCTAGTTGTCGCTTCTTCTTCTTCTTCTTCTTCTTCTTCTTCTTCTTCTTCTTCTTCTTCTATACGTCGTCGCTAGCTCTCAAATAATCGCATCTATTTCCCTCATTAACGCCACTTCCTTCTCACGCTTCTTTCGTCCCCATACAGTTTATCTCACAGTTGGGTTGAGTAGCGTCATGCAGTCACTCTGCTCCTCTCGTAGAGCCGGCAGACCTGCAGAACATGTTCCACTGTTTGTTTGTTCTCCACACATGGGCACATGTCTGTGGGTCCAATTTTTAGTTTGTTGAACATATTACTATTCAGTACAGTGACCTGATCCGTCTTCCTCGAGCAATCTTCGGCCACGCCCTAGTTTCTTAGGGCACTTATCTCGACATTGATCTCAATAGGGCACTTATCTCGACATTGATCTCAATAGGGCACTTATCTCGACATTGATCTCAATAGGGCACTTATCTCGACATTGATCTCAATAGGGCACTTATCTCGACATTGATCTCAATAGGGCACTTATCTCGACATTGATCTCAATAGGGCACTTATCTCGACATTGATCTCAATAGGGCACTTATCTCGACATTGATCTCAATAGGGCACTTATCTCGACATTGATCTCAATAGGGCACTTATCTCAACATTGATATCAATAGGGTACTTATCTCGACATTGATCTCAATAGGGCACTTATTTCGACATTAATCTCAATAGGGCACTTATCTCGACATTGATCTCAATAGGGCACTTATCTCGACATTGATCTCAATAGGGCACTTATCTCAACATTGATATCAATAGGGTACTTATCTCGACATTGATCTCAATAGGGCACTTATTTCGACATTAATATCAATAGGGCACTTATCTCGACATTGATCTCAATAGGGCACTTATCTCGACATTGATCTCAATAGGGCACTTATTTCGACATTAATCTCAATAGGGCACTTATTTCGACATTGATCTCAATAGGGAACTTATTTCGACATTAATCTCAATAGGGCACTTATCTCGACATTGATCTCAATAGGGCACTTATTTCGACATTAATCTCAATAGGGCACTTATCTCGACATTGATCTCAATAGGGCACTTATCTCGACATTGATCTCAATAGGGCACTTATTTCGACATTAATCTCAATAGGGCACTTATCTCGACATTGATCTCAATAGGGCACTTATCTCGACATTGATCTCAATAGGGCACTTATTTCGACATTAATCTCAATAGGGCACTTATTTCGACATTGATCTCAATAGGGAACTTATTTCGACATTGATCTCAATAGGGCACTTATTTCGACATTGATCTCAATAGGGCACTTATTTCGACATTGATCTCAATAGGGCACTTATTTCGACATTGATCTCAATACTGTCGAAGGCCTTTTCATAATCTATAAACATCAGACATATAGGCAGACGTAGTTTGCGTGCTCTCTTCAGCAGCTGGAAGATTATGTGTAGGTGGTCTGTAGTGGAGAACCCTCTTCTGAATCCAGCCTGCTCACGGGGTTGTTTGGTGTCCAGTTGTTGGCCGATTTGGTTAACAAGGACGTCACGGTCTGAATAGTGTCACTTGATCTCTTCTCGGCAAGAAAAAATATACTTCTGCTAGACTTAATATAGGTTTATAAGAGGATCAGAGGAATGGATAAATTATACTATAAGAAGTTTTTTTTTAAATACAGCCACCCACAATAACAAGATGGTATAGCTACAAGTTTACTAAGGAGAGGTCCAGATTAAATATTAGGAAATATTTTTTTAGTCAGAGAGTTGTGAATGCTTGAAATGCATTGCCAAGGGAGGTGGTGGAGGCAGGGACAGTTAATGCATTTAAGAATAAATTGGATGAGTATAGCTTCTTGAGCAAGGTGATGTAAATGTAACTGGTTGTATACAGACTCTGCAGTCTTCTAAACCAGTATAAAGACGTTAAGTTAAGTTAAGTTAAATAAAATCTTGTGTTTTCTCTGTGCCCCGATCTGTCAGAATGAAGAAGACAGTCAATCCCTTTGAAATGTTGATATACAGAAGACTTGGGCCTATCTTCTCGAAGGAAAATACAAATAAAGAAGTCTTGGAGCAATTAATGCTGAATCCAGAACTGGGAACATCGTGGTCTAGTGGTTAAGTGACACGGCTCACAATCCGAAGGTGCTGATTCGATCTCCAATCATAACACCGGCGTTATCCCGGAGAAGCAAACCCTTAGACAATGCAGGAGGAAACAGACCCTTACATAAAATGGATTCTTAAGTCGGAACACTGGGCCGACAGGCGCAAAATGAAAAAAATTGTGCAACGCACACCGCCTTGGAGAATAGAGAAATAAAGCGGGAAAATGAGAATCCGCGACTGTATATACCTACTATTTTGGAAATGCTTTTAATATTTGACTCGACTATATATGCCCCATTTAGTTTTGAAGCAACTTTTAAATATTTGGAGCCCTTTCTCTTTCGACGTAAGTTGAGTCGTTATAAATAGAGTAAAGGGCTCTTTGTAAACGTTTTTCAGTATTACAGTGAGTTGGCTGTGTGCTTGACATCAAAGTATTGTAAATATTTGTATACCTCTGAAACGTGTGCATATGTTGTTTTTTTGCACCTGCTTCCTGTATTTACACAGTTTATTTTCATAATTTTTTTGTATTGACGTCTTAAATATACAAAATCTCTTAAGCATTATCTTTTAATAATGGAACTCAGTATTATTTGTTTCGTGCATCCGTAATATATGGTACAACAAGAGGTCGGCTTCTCTCTCTTCTCACCTCACTCTGTTTCATTTGACTCTGTCCTACAGTCACACCCTTGCACAACTTTCACACGCGCCCTCGTGGTAAAGCCCTTCCATTGCACTTTGGTTGGGCTAGCTTCTGAGGGCGCACAAACCTAGCATAGGTACATACAGATGCACACATTCATCCAAGCACTGGTTTATGCGTCCTGATATCGCCCAATTGACTACGGTCTGGGGTGGAAAATGGCGCGCCTCCGCCAGTAGAAACTAGTGAGGCAAACATCTAAGCAAAAAAAAAAAAATAATATATGGTACAACAAGAGGTCGGCTTCTCTCTCTTCTCACCTCACTCTGTTTCATTTGACTCTGTCCTACAGTCACACCCTTGCACAACTTTCACACGCGCCCTCGTGGTAAAGCCCTTCCATAGCACTTTGGTTGGGCTAGCCTCTGAGGGCGCACAAACCTAGCATAGGTACATACAGATGCACACATGCATCCAAGCACTGGTTTATGCGTCCTGATATCGCCCAATTGACTACGGTCTGGGGTGGAAAATGGCGCGCCTCCGCCAGTAGAAACTAGTGAGGCAAACATCTAAGCAAAAAAAAAAAAAAAAAATATATGGTACAGCAGATATCATTCTTCTCCTCTTTTTCTTCTTCGTCTTCTTCTTCTGCGCTTGTTCTGAATCTCACGTTATCAAGCCCTAAACAGGGCTTTGCAAATGACATGATATAGTCTGGAATGCGTTGTGTCGCTAGTCTAACGCTTGACTGCGATATTTACACTTTTTGAGGACGGCGTGGGCTAGTGGTTAAGTTACACAGCTCACAACCAGAAGGTGCTGTGTTCGATCACCATTACAGCACCGATTGTTACACCGGGGAAGCAACCCCTTACATAAAATGCATGCTGAAGTCGGATGCACCGGACCGACATGCGCAAAATAAAAACCACAGTGTAACGCACACTGTCTTGAGAATTAGAGAAATAAGGCGAACGGGAAGGAAAAAAAACATTACGCTTTTCGGTCCGACACATTCGTTTTCGCAGATCAGATATGATAAAGGCAACAACAAAATGAACAAAGTATGTTCAATTGGAGATTTATATGAGATCAATAACAAAGTTGTAAAGAATCTTCGAAGGATGTTATAATATGTGATTAAAAAAGGATGTGTTTGGGGCTAGCAACCTCAGCATGTAGAAGACATTACCATTATAAGCAGCTGCTGTAAAAGAGTTCAGATACAAGCTTTCTGTAAAGTGACCAGTTGCAGTGACATATGGTTCATATTGGATTGAACATTTTTTTAAATTCTTGTTTTTATTGTTCGATCGTTCTCAAACTCCCAATATCAAGCCATGAAAAGGGCTTTGCAAGTAGGAAGAGGTAGTCCGGAGAACGGAATCTGGAGGGTCGTAGTTACAGCTTGACTGCAATTTTTGCTCCTTTTGGTCCGACACATCCGACTTCAGCAATCATTTTTTGGGTACTGGGTTAGCCTTCCCGATTAGATCCCTTCTCCTTAGCCATTCAAACATGTTGCAGCCTGTTTTCCAGGATCACCGCGTGGAGGTGAAAAAGGGTCCTGGCAGCTGTACGTCGCTGGCTTTGACGCTAGCAATCAGCCCTGGGTCCTTGAGTACAGCTCATGTACTACCCAGGAAAGTTAGTTAAAATGCGAGAAATAGAAGTCCACGCGAACGGACAACTACCCAGGAAAGTTAGTTAAAATACGAGAAATAGAAGTCCACGCAAACGGACAACTGTCGAGTCTAGTTAAATAAAAGATTCCACAAAGACTGAGACTTCGTTACACTAAAGTTTCAACCACTTCATCCCCGATACCATTGACTGCTACGCGGGAACATATATTCTTTCACCTGCCATTGTAATGTGTTCCATTTTGTTGTAATCCATGCTTCAGAGTTGTACATTTGTTCTTTAATATTGTCTGCGTTCATTTAGGAGATAGCAGCTTGAAGTACATTTCAACAAATGTGTAGTCTACCAAAACAGTATTACTGAATGTACATATGATGTAGGTTCTACAAGGTGAGGACAAGAAGTCCATGGTCTATAAATAATTTGGTTAAAACTGTCGAAAATTACTCGATTATTAACCCGTTGTCAAATGGTTTCGACGAGTGCATACTGACAAAGAGGTCATTAGATCGAATCCTAAGTAAAACCATATGTTGTTTTCCTGTTCGGGTGAAATAAAGTAAACAAAGCCGATATACGAGGTAGCGACATCAGTGGCGAAGCGGCCTGTAGTTTTCTCTGCGGAGTCTTTTAACACAGTTTAAAGAAGTTAAGTTAAGTTAACAAATAAGTTAAGTTCGTCTTCAATCTAAAAGCCCCTAGAAAAGTCCTTCAACAAGTGTGTTATTAAAACTTTTTGCAAGAGAATATCTACTGCCAAAAAAAAAAAATTGGATATATGGAGAAACTAAGATAATGGATGGAGAAAGCATGGGGCCAACTAGAATAGTAGTGATTGCTTGGAATGCATTGCTACGGGAAACAGTAGAGGTAGGATCAATTAATGTATTCAAGAATATATTGGATGCGCATAGTTATTTTTAGATCAAGTGAATGTAAAGGATATTGGTTGTATACATACTTATTTGGTGGCAGTGGTATTTAAGACTTTTTGTAACATAATGTCTACTGAAAGAGAATTGGAAATTTGGTTTAACTATGACAATAGATGGAAAAAAACAACATGGGACCAGCTAGAATAGTAGTGAATGCTTGGAATGCATTGCCATGGGAAACAGTGGAGGTAGGATCAATTAATGTGTTCAAGAATAGATTGGATACGAATAGTTATTTTTAGATCAAGTGAATGTAAAAGAATCTGGCTATATACAGTCTCTTCATAGTCTTCTTCTTCTTCTTCTTCTTCTTCTTCTTCTTCTTCTTTTTCTTCTTCTTCTTCTTCTTCTTCTTCTTCTTCGTACGCTGTCAAACGTCAACCTGTATTTTTTCGAAAAAAGCAGCGGCCATCCTGAGGCTGTCGACACTGCCACATAGTCTTCTAAACCAGTATAAAGACGTTCAGCTGAGGGTACAATTTACGCATCAATTTAAACAAGTGGCGTACTGGATGTTGCTGTTCCTTGACATTGTGTGCACGAACTAAACAGCATGCCGTTTGTTGTTCTTCTTACTAATACCACTCGCCATGTTTTTCTTCTTCTTCGTTCGTTCTCAATCTCTCGCTACCAAGCCCTGAAATGGGCTTTGTAAGTAGCAGAATGTAGTTCAGAGAACGGAATGTACTGTGAGGAAGTTAGCAGCTTGACTGCGATATTTGCACCTTTCGGTCCAACACATCCGACTTCAGCAGGAATTTTTGAGTACCGGGTTAGCATTCCCTCTTCAATCCCCTCTACTTACCCAGTCTGTTCTGTTGCAGAATGTTATCCAGGATCACCGAGTGGAGGTTATAGAAGGGTCGACATGGCAAATATGGATCGCTGACCCTGACGCTAGATTTCAGCTATGGATCACTGACCGCTGCAGCTCAGCGTCTTGATCCCCTCTCGTTTGTGATGATATATTTAGTGGAGGGTTACAGTGGCTCTTCTTAAATACCGAGATGTACTCGAGAAAGTGGACTGATGTCATCCTGGCTGTAGTGCAATGTGATGCTCATCAGTACGCTCAGCACTATGGGAATCAAAGTGCTGATACCCACTTTGGCAGCCAGACTGCCATGAAAAAGCCAATTTCTTCCTACTTGGAACTGAAGTTGTGTCTGATCAATATATTTCTCCTAACCCTTACCAACATAGTCCGATCAGCATGTTTCTCCTAACCCTGACCAACATAGTCAGATCAGTATGTTTCTCCTTACCCTGACCAACTTAGTCAGACCAGCATGTTTCACCTAACCCTGAGCAACATAGTCAGACCAGTATGTTTCTCCTAACCCTGACCAACGTAGTCAGACCAGCATGTTTCTCCTAGCCCTGACCAACATAGTCAGACCAGCATGTTTCTCCTAACCCTGACCAACATAGTCAGACCAGTGTGTATCACCTGACCCTAACATAGTCCGATCAGTATATTTCACCTGACCCTAACATAGTCCGATCAGTATATTTCACCTGACCCTAACATAGTCCGATCAGTATGTTTCACTTAACCCTAAAATAGTCCGATCAGTATGTTTCACCTAACCCTAAAATAGTCCGATCAGTATGTTTCACCTAACCCTAAAATAGTCCGATCAGTATGTTTCACCTAACCCTAAAATAGTCCGATCAGTATGTTTCACCTAACCCTAAAATAGTCCGATCAGTATGATTCACATAACCCTGACCAACCTAGTCCGATCAGTATGTTTCACCTGCTGAACATGAATCTCTTTCCCCGGCAACATGCCAGTAAACATTGTCACTTCATTCGGTCATATTCGGCCGAAAAATAACCACAATATTTTCAAGTCATGGATTTCTCTGCCACACCCTGTATATATTTCTAGTACGTGTGATCTCTGTCTTATATGTGCGTTCCTGCAAGCTGACATCTGACGATGAAATGTTTATAATAAAAGAGATGCATTCGGTATGTGTACGATTCATATTAACACAAGTACACAAGCAACACTGCTATCAAAACGACCAGTTTACCAAGTGCTCATAAGATGGGACAGTGTGTTACCTGAGCCCGAAAGAACTGTTACACTGCAACCTGCCAGGTATATTATAAGTGGGGGCAAAAGGGATAAGTCGCTATAGCTGAAGAGTAAGACGCTCGACTCAAGAAACGACAGCGTGAAATGGTGAGTGTTCAAATCTATTAAGTTTCAATCGTCCCCCAAGTTTCAAGGTAGATAAGATCGAGTGATCGGTCTTATCGGAGACAGGCAATAAACTTCGGAGGCCCCATATATATCTTGTGGATGTGAAAGGAAAGTTTCAATTTATTTCCAGTGACGTACTAGACCCAAGGGAAGGTAGGAGTCATATTGGGCAAGGGGGGTGGGGGGGGGGAATCAAGATGCTGAGCAGCGCATGAGCTGCAGTGGTCAGCGACTCATAGCTGACTGCTAGTGTCAGGGCCAGCGAACCAAAGCTGCCAAGACCCTTCTACACCTCCACGAGGTGATCCTGGATAACAGGCCACAGCAGGGCAGACTGCCTAAGGGGAAGGGATCGAAGAGGGAATGCTAACCCGGTACTCAAAAAATGTTTGCTGAAGTCGGATGTGTTGGACCGAAAGGTAAAGCTGTAAACTACGATACAGCGCATTCCGTTCTCTGGACTACATTCTGCTACTTAAGCCATTTCAGGGTTTGGTAGCGGGAGATTGAGAACGAACGCAGAAGAAGAAGAAGATATTGGGCAGGGGCATGAGCTACATATGTCAGAGACCCATAGCTGACTGCTAGAGTCACGGCCAGCAAACCAGAGCAGCAAAGATCATTCTACACCTCCACGTAGTGATACTCGATAACAGGCTGCAATAGAGCAGACAGGCTACGTAGAATGGATCGCAGAGGGGAAGGCTAACACGGTACTCACAAATGCCTGCGGAAAGAGTATGTGTTGGACCGAAAGGTCAAGCTGTAAACTATGAAACAGCGCATTTCGTTTTCTTGACTACATTCTGCTACTTGCAAAGCCCTTTTCAGGGCTTGGTAGCGCGAGATTGAGAACGAATAAAGAAGAAGAAGAAAAAGAAGAAGAAGAAGAAAAACGATGAAGAAGAAGAAGAAGTACATAGGGCAGAATGAAGCTAATTTATTTTCTTTAAAATTCTTGCCCCGACAACAGTTAACAACCAACAGTTATTTTAAGTGCACAGAGCGTATATGGGACCTCCGAGTTTATCATTCATCTTCAATAGTACTAGACAGTTAATCTCGTCTTCCTTGCGACCAAGGCTTACTTGAAACTTGTAGGTTTCAAAAGACCATCGTTTCGTGTTGAGAGGCGAGCGACTTTCATCTCTGCTATAGCGACCCCCCGGAGTGGCAAACGGTTAAACCTCTAAAAATGTAACTCGAATGCAGACGGTTCAAGTCAACATTGTAAAATGCGTAGTTTGGCTTTAAGTGATATGTATTTTTGTTTCCCCCTATACATTATTTCAACTTGCTCCTGTGATGTTAATTTTATTTTTATATCTAATAACTTAGTAATAATAGCTAGCCATTCCTATGCTTACACGGACACACCAATCCTAATTCACGACTCCTCTATGGTTGCCTGGCCTTATAGCCATACTCTTGTCTCATCCCAGTAAATAGTTTCTGTAATTTATATGAACCATGACGCCTATTTTGGAACAAATGCACTTTTTTTTGTCTAAATTAATGTTTGAAAATATGTGCAATTAAGTAATGTCTTTAATGCCATGAAAAGCCAAGTATCTATTCGTGTTCTTAATATGTAAACGATTTTTATGCATTACTATTATTGTAACTATAATTGTTATTTTAATGAATATTATTATTATTGATATTCTTATTAATATTTTTATTTTCATAGATTTATTATTGCTATTATTATTATTATGTTATTATTATTGTTACTATTATCATAATTGTTATTGTTTTTATAATTACAATAATTATTATTTATGTTATTATCACTATTATTATTACTGTTATTATTATGATGATTATTATTAATAATTTGTATTATTATTATTGATGTGATTACTATTATTATTATTACTATCGTTATTATTACCATTATTGTTACTATTATTGTTATTAATATTATTATTGTCATCATTATTATTACTATTATTATTATTATTAATAATATTATTGTTATTACTATTACTTGCATTATTATTATTATTATTACTATTACTGTTCCTTGCAGTATTTTGCTTCACAATCCTAATCTCGTCCGAACTTCTATATTTCTTTATTTTTCTTTGCCCGACATGTTACCCATTCTTCTGTATATCCAAATGTCAAAGGCCTCTATTGTTTCCTTCCACTCTCTATTTCTGCACCGAAGAGTAAAATAAGGGCATATTGACAAGTGCCCATTAACTGCCTGAGATGTAAAAGTGAGGTTTGGTCGCCCCCTTCCACTTTCACCTGGATCCTGTCCTCTGGTGTCTTCTGTAGAAGAGATGCTACTTTTATTTATTAGATATAGCAATAGTTGGCCATCATAAGTAAAGATGGCGAGAGCATCAGACCTGGACTTCGAGATGTTTTCATGTTTTCTCGCAGATTTTTGTCTGCAGTTTATCTGATGCCCTTGTGTGCACTTGAATAGATTAAAGTTGAAAAGTCGTGCACTGCATCAGCCCCACTTTCTCGTTCCCTGCTACCTTAGTCCGGTCGCAAGACGTAGTCAATACAACTGGGGGTATCACGGAATGCAGTTTTTTCACAATATACAGGGCTATTAAGAAAGAAAGATACTCATCAAACGATTCATGAGAACGGATTGAAGAGACCAGCACAAAGAATACACGCCAGAGAATAACAGCATAGACAAGCTTAGCAGAGATGGGCAGATAAAGATCTTCAAACTCAGAATGGAACATTGCAGACTCAAGGCCCACCTCCAGGGAATGTGTCTTAGCGACACCGCCATACGTGGTTGCTAAGCGCCCAAGCAAACACTAGAGCATATCCTGCAGGACTGCCCCACTTGTACAGCCCCCACAGAGGCAGTCTGTACATGCTTAACAAATCTGTAGGGGATAGGCGAAGACCTCTTCTTCTTCTTCTTCTTCTTCTGCGTCCGTTCTCAGTCTCCCGCTACCAAACCCTAAACAGGGATTTGCGAGTAGCGGGATGTAGTCCAGAGAACGGAATGCGTTGTGTGGCTAGTTTACAGCTTGACTGCGATATTTGCACCCTTGGGTCCGTCACATCCGTCTTCGGCAATGACGAAGACCAAAAACCCACTTTCTGTTTCGCGAACCTCACCTGGATAGCAGCCTAGCATCAATTGATGAAGAAGAAGAAAAAGAAGAACTCTCTAAGCCATTTCCGTAGACAAGTGTCCCAAAACTTAATATGGACGGACGTGGTCAAATATGGCCAACTGTAATAGAGTAGGTCATGGGTCAAGTGTGTATATATATCGAATTAGTCGCTGTACACTGCTTATTTCATGTTGTACCTGAACAAAATACTCAAGCTACTGACTTCACTATTGCTATTTGTGTATGTATGTTTGATGTCATTATATATTTAAGTGTGCTTAAATACCACATTAACAGTGGCCTCAGGTGCAGTGCTTAACCCATGTCCTGACATGTTTTCTCCTTATCTCTTTAAATCAGTACCTGGAATCTAGATACTAAACAAATGCGTTACCCATTGTTCTTCTACTTCGGAGGTTGTCCTGATAAGGTAGTGGAGGTACTGGCGGTAGTGGAGGTAGTGGAGTTTACAGTGAAGATGCGATATCTGCACTTTTCTGCCTGAAACATCCAGTTTCGGTTGGTTTTCTTCTTCTCCCGCTACTAAGCCTTGAACAGAGTTTTGCAAGTAGCAGGATGAAGTCCGGAGAACGGCATGCATTATGTCGCTAGTTTACAGTTTGACTGCGAAATTTGCACCTTTCGGTCCGACACATCCGTTTTCGGCAGAGTTCGGTTGGTTTATTTTGGGGGACAGGCTTGCGATCCATATTGTCTTAGTCAGATTACATTAGTGCAGCCCGTTTCCAGGCACGCTACCAGCAGGTAGAGTAACTCTGGTTAGTTGACCCCAGTGCAAGCAGCCAGCTATAAGTCAATGGCTGCGGTCAGCTCATTTAAAGTAGTGTATATTCTTGGCCACGGCCTGTTCTATAGTACATCCCGTACGCTAAGACTTGTACTTTAACATTGAGCATCTCTGCAGCAGAATACGCCGCGCCAGTACGGAAAGCTAAAAATAGACACGTCGATGTTGGCAGTAAATGAGATATGTTCCAATGGTACAGGATGCATTAAGCCAACACGAAAGGGAAGAGTTTATGTAATCGCTGACATTGCACCACTGAAAACCAGGAGATGTGTTGCATAAGAAGTCGAAAGGAAACAGTCCTGTGATCAGAGACATAATGACTTTTAGGACATAATCCAGAAGAGGAGCCACTGAAATGAACGAACAGTTTACTTCACACTTTAAAGTTAACAGACCAGCAGCCTGAGTAAAACCACACCGAAAAATGGAGTCAAAGATATAGTGAGGAATGGATGGAGATTAAAGAAAAACTTGTGACAGAACATAATATGGCTTTCCCTGCGTGGAGAGCTCTGAACAGATTACGAAAGGGAGTATCCAGATGCAGATCGACTTTGAAAAAAAATGGGAATATGCGGAGGACGATGTCTGCTAATGGGCAGCCTTCCACGGCTCAGAACACCTGTATAACTGCCCAAGAATGGGCAGCCATCCACGACCCAGAACATCTGTATAACTACCCAGGCATGCAAGAACCGTGTCCTTTGAAGGATGTCATGGCAGCAGATGAAAGAGTTTCCAGTGCTGCTGTTTTCTGGTCAAATACTTTGAGAAGTTGCAATACAGGGAAAGAGTAAGGCCGCCGTAGACGGATGTGTTGGGCCAAAAGGTGCAAATATGGCAGTCAAGTTGTAAACTAGTGACACAAAACATTCCGTTCTCCGGACTACATCCTGCTACTTGCAAAGCCCTGTTCGGGGTTTGGTAGTGGGATATTGAGAACGTTTAGGGCTTGGTAGTGGGAGATTGAGAACGTTCAGGGCTTGGTAGTGGGAGATTGTGAACGTTCAGAGCTTGGTAGTGAGAGATTGAGAACGTTCAGGGCTTGGTACTGAAAGATTGAGAACGTCCAGGGCTTGGTAGTGGGAGATTGAGAACGTTCAGGGCTTGGTAGTGAGAGATTGAGAACGTTCAGGGCTTGGTACTGAAAGATTGAGAACGTCCAGGGCTTGGTAGTGGGAGATTGAGAAAGTTCAGGGCTTGGTAGTGAGAGATTGAGAACGCTCAGGGCTTGGTAGTGAGAGATTGAGAGCGTTCAGGGCTTAGTAGTGAGAGATTGAGAACGCTCAGGGCTAGGTAGTGAGAGATTGAAAACGTTCAGGGCTTGGTAGTGAGATATTGAGAGCGCTCAGGGCTTGGTAGTGGGGGATTGAAAACGTTCAGGGCTTGGTAGTGAGAGATTGAGAACGCCAACAGAAGAAGAAGAAGAATGGAAAGTAAATAAAGTAAGAACTTTAACATTAATCGTATTTCTACTGAAAATTAGTTTTATAATAACTGACCACATATAACCAAAGGATAACATTTCTGATATCAGTAAATCAAATAAAAACCATTCAACTCTCTGCGGCGCATATGTTCTCAACAATTACTCGTCAAGTCTTAATGTCCTGCGCCATCTAACTCAGTTCTGCCCACGTCCATTATGGTTTAGGTCTGCCTCAACTTCTCTTGCCATTAAGATTCCAGAACAGCGACTGTCTTGTAATGTTATCAGTTGCTTTTAGCCATATGTGTTATATCCATCGCCACCATCTTATCTTAACGTCTAGTCCCACTGGCATCTGGCCAGTTCTTTCCCATAGTTCTATATTAGTGAATTTATCATAGCATTTTATTCCCTCAATTCAGCGCAAGCATCCATTAATGTAAGCTTTGACATTCTTTGTTGAACTTTTCTTTGTTCTCTACGTCCCTTAGTCGTACAATAGGAAGGACCTGCCTGCCATTCGGAGTTGAAAACCTGCATTTTAGGTCGGACTTAATTTCTTTTGATTGCCACAAATTCCGTAAAGGAAAAGAATCTCCTATCATCTTTTGTATTCTCAGTGTTATTGATCTATCAGCACCCTTGAACATATCTATATTACTACCAAGATATTTGCGTGACTGTAACTCTTGCAGTATCGTGCAGTGTCTTGTAGTATAATTACTATTATACACATGTGTTTGGGCAACACCTGAGGCCCTTTGACTGGTATATATGCGTAGACTTGATATCAACGTCATTACGTCTTCCCCTGTGTACAGATCCTAGATGTAGTCAAATGTCAATTTGTTTTTATGTGATATTGTTATTTTGTGCTTGCATAATGATAAACAATTTGATTTGTTGCTCTCAAGCCTGATCAAAGATATTCACCTCCGTTATTATGTCGGAATGGTTTCTTGCACACACAAACTAAGGCAAATCAGTTAAAATAGGTCACAAATGGTTATTATAATGAGCACAATTTCCGGAAATTAAATCGGGCATGTATTATGATGTAGGCTAAACTTAGTGAGCACCCCATTACAGTTGCTACACTGTTTATGGCTACTCGTGACTGCTCGATTTGTCTCCACCAAATGCTGCACAAATGCTTATGTTAAAATCTGAACAGGACGATCTTTTAGCATTCTTAAGAAAATGTATCGACCCAGACATGCACCGCTTTACGCCACAAACACTTTTCACCAAACACAGGAAGCATTTTCTTTGCAGAAAGTCCTTTTGCCCCCTACCCTCCCCCTCTCCAATGCAAAATATCACGATGTTCTTTGCATATCCACTCTGAAAGTAAGGACGCCATTTCGATTTCGATCTGCGCACGTGCATGTGACACCTAGCACATACTAACTACAGTAATCACAAAGCTGGATGTTGCTGACAACTAACGACTCTTTTAGACATTTAGACCAACTACATTTTTCAACTCTCTCATATCAATTTGTGACCTACTTACTGACTTACCTTCGCAATTTAGTTTTGTTTTAAAATGTGAATTATTAAATATTGATATGCATTTTATATATATATATATATAGCTGTTGCTGTACAATTTTCATGACTTTTATTTCAGTATTATATTTATTTATGTCTGGATTGCTAAGCTAAAAAATTGTCAGCTGTTTACAGAAGTGTTTTGATATCAGGTGAAGTAAATGTTTGCTCCCATAGTAGTTACACTACTGTCGGGGAATGAAGTTGTTAGAGACTTCAGTATACTAAGTCAAGGTTTGTCCCATAGTAGTTACACTACTATCGGGGAATGAAGTTATTAGAGACTTCAGTATACTAAGTCAAGGTTTGTCCCATAGTAGTTACACTACTGTCGGGGAATGAAGCTGCTAGAGACTTCAGTAATGTCAAAATTAAACAATTTGACTCTGTGTCCTGTTGTTTCATGTAGCCGTTGTACTTTGAAAAACTTAGTATTGTCAAATTTAACCTTTCCATTGATTTCATCACCTCGAATTCTTCTCTTTTCTAGACCCATTTTTCTGACAACTATAATTCTGTCTGAAATCCCACGATCAGTTTTGTAGCTCTTCTTTGTATCCTTTCTAACATGTGTATATCCAATCTATGATAAGGACTGAACACAGTACTAAAATGTATATCTCACTAATGTTTTATATAGTTTGACTATCCCTCCCTTGCTCCGATGGAAGAGAACATATACTTCTTCTTCTTCTTCGTACGCAGTCAGACAGTAACCATTATTTTTCCGAAAAAAGCAGCGGTCATCCTGAGGCTGTCGACACTGCCATAGAGCTTGTCTTGCAGTTCCACTGGTGATGGCCACATCTGCTCTCTCTGATCCTCGTATGTCGGGCAGTTCTGCAGAAGATGTTCAGCGGTCATTTTCCCGGTACCACACGGGCATTCGTCGGTACTACCTATCTTCAATTTATTGAATAGGTGGTACCTCAGTCTATTGTGGCCAGTGCGAAGTCTGAAGACAACGACCTGCTCTCTTCTGTTCAACTGGGAATAGGCATCGTTTTTGGTGTAACCAGTAGAATATATACAATATATGGCAAAGACTCAGAATCTATATTTTTGTTACATAATTTGAATTCAGCATGCTATTACAACAATCGCTCATTCATGAAGTGCAATTATTTAAGTTATTTTTTTTATTTATGTGCAATCCATTATACCATATTTGTTTCATTGTCAATAACTTCCTCTTCTTCTTCGCCATATTATTTATTATGTCTACACATAACGTCCAGTTCTCTGAGTGAAGTTCCCTCTTCTTCTTCGCCATATTATTTATTATGTCTACACATAACGTCCAGTTCTCTGAGTGGTTTCCTATTTTTCTTCGCCATATTATTTATTATGTCTACACATAACGTCCAGTTCTCTGAGTGGTTTCCTATTTTTCTTCGCCATATTATTTATTATGTCTACACATTAACGTCCAGATCTCTGAGTGGAGCTTGCTGCTGTTATGAAGAGTTCTTTCATCTCGTCTAAATTGCTTTGTTTGGATGCCCCGTCTCAGTGAAGCCAATGCTCAGTACGCAATTGCTTAAGCATACATAATTCTTGTACAAAATGTTCGGACGTCTGTGCTGCATGTACGCATGTACATATGGTTGATAGGACCATTATAATTTATAAGCATTAACTTTGTTAATGGTTTACTATTAAACTTTGTAGACATTTATATAATTAATTTTGGTATCGGGCCTCCAACCCGACAATTTCTCATCAAAGTACCCATTTTAAAGTAAAGTAAAGTAAAGTAACCCAAAGCATTACTGCCGTAGGGGTGTGAGGTGTTAGCGATCTCACATTTCAAAGGCTCGGTTATATGAGGGCGGTAGCCATCTCCTCTTCCTCGCCACTTTTACTTCCCGGACTGAACCGGTATCCATTTAAGGCTGGGTCGACCCTGGAGCCGTTGCGGTCTGACGAAACATTTCTGCCTCAACTTTAGAATGAACACAGGACCACTCAGATGCGAAGCCAGCTCACTAACCACTGCGCTGTTCGGCTCCCATGTTGTGCCCATATTTATTCATAACCCCCATTTATGCATTCTTTCCTTCTATAATTTGCTAATTCATTACTGTTGTTGTTCGTTGTCCCTGACGAAGACCTGTTAGTCGTAACGTACGTCTCATTTGTGCTTCATCTCAGTGCGGTATCCGACCATATATATTTATGTATTTTACACTGCAGCTAAATGAACATGTTCTCGTTAAACTCAGTTCATTGTGCAAACCTGTTCTTGTATTTATTCTGGTTTATTTGATAATATAACTCTGAACAAAGCATATTTATTTACGTAAGATAGGGGACGGCGTGGCCTAGTGGTTAAGTGACACGGCTCACAACCAGAAGGTGCTGGGTTCGATCCCCATCACAGCACCGGCCGTTACCCCGGGGAAGCAAACCCTTAGAAAATACAGGAGGAAGCAGACCCTTACATAAAATGCATGCTGAAGTCGGATGCACTGGGCCGACAGGCGCAAAATAAAAACCACAGTGCAACGCACACCACCTTGGGGATTAGAAAAATAAGGTGAACGCAAATAAAAAAACATCTCCAAAAACAAAAAATTACATAAGATAGCATTATGCTGCAATCATGGTGTTCATCTCGGCATGTGGCCAACACCAGGTAGCCAAATGTCGTCTAAACTCATTTTTTAATTTTGTTTTTATTTTACATGTTTGCCTTCCTAGTTTCTACTGGCGGAGGCGCCCTATTCCACCCCAGACCGTAGTTAACTGGGCGATATTAAGACGCATAAACCAGTGCGTAGATGTATGTGTGCGTCTGTATGTACCTATGCTAGGATTGTGCGCTCTCAGAAGCCAGCCCGAACAAAGTGCAATGGAAGGGCCTCGCCCTGAGGGCGCGTGTGAAAGTTGTGCAAGAGTGTGATTGTAGGACAAAGTCAAATGAAACAGGGGGAGGTGAGAAGAGCCAACAATTCATCTTCGTCTTTTGCCTTTAAGTACCAATCCGGACCAAGGTCAAGTCGAAGGACATCTTTCGATCTCATTGGTGGACGTCCGTGACGACGATAAAAGGTGTAGAGCTATCATGACGTCACTTTAGGTGTCCATCTATTGTCAGGCATGCGTACCACGTGACCTACACACTTGTATTTTCTTAGCAACACCGTGTCTACGACGTCATCGAAGCAGGTTTGACTCCTGATGGAAGTGTTGCTGGCTGAAATTGACACGTAATGAAGTTGAGTAGCTCGGAGCCACGCCATGTCACTTTTTCCGTAGGTTTCACGCCTCGCAGCCAGGTGAAATATTTACCGGATGGTCCACGTGAAATAATCCCGGTGTCTGCACCCGAGAACACCTTAGCACGAGACCAAAAGACAACATCATCCTTCTGAGAACGAGAAATCAAAACACCAGTTTCCAACATCACACTGACCACTTACAACTTAACAGTCACTTGAACATAATCCAACAGAACATACTCCAGAGTGTCAACTGTGCACACATCCATATGAAACTTGAACACCAGCTTGTTGAGTGCCCAGCCCTTGTCAGTATTAGGAAAGAGCTTCTTCATCCGAGGCCAGACGAATTGAACACTTTGTACGAAACTAAACAATAGCTCAAAATCACTTGCAGATACCACTATATGGCGTTGGGCCAACGGACACGAGTCCACTGGCTGCGGGTTCAATAACTAATAACCAACGAACGAACGAACGAACCAACCAACATACAATGGGTGTAAACAAATAATTTTAGCAAACACTTTTATCACAAGACATCTATGGCGAAGTATTCCATGTTTCTGTGTGACATTAAAATGGCTTTGAATGTGAACTCTGCTGACAATAAGAATTCTAAATGTTACCTGACTTTTATGAAGTACCGAACAAACTTGAACACGTTTTAACTTCAGTATTTCTACAACCTACTTAAGTTTTACAACTACTTTCATGTTTTTAATTATTTGAATATATTTTGTACTATTAAACTACATCCTGCTTAAACATCATGTTTTGGTTTATGTAATAGAATATCTGACAGGTGTGTGTAGCATGACTCGTGATGTCTTTTTTTCTTCTTCTTCTTCTTATTATTATTCTTCTTCTTCTTCTTCTTCTTCTTATTATTATTATTATTATTTTTATTATTATTATTATTATTATTTTTATTATTATTATTATTATTATTATTATTTTTATTATTATTATTATTATTATTATTATTTTTATTATCATTATTATTATTATTATTCTCTTCTCATTCCTCGTGCTTTTTTTGTTAAATCTTCACGTGAAGTCCAGTTCTCTGGATAAAGTTTGCTGTGTGGAGAGTTCTTCAAGACCACTAAACATCTATTTGTGAATATTTGTCTCCGTTGGACGTCCCAAAAACGCAATTGGCTAAGCATATAACAGTCTTGCAGGACATGCTCGATGGCTGTGTTGTCTGCTCGCACTCATACATTGGCGCTGGAACCAATTTTAGCCGGTGTAAATGTCTATTCAATTTGTTATGTTCTACTCTCAAGCGGAACAAGATCACTTGTTCTGCTCGATTAAGACAGTGATAGTTGTCTTTCGTTTGGTCAACTTTCCTTATTGCGTGGATAAGTATCTTCTTTTCTTGGAAGGGGATTGTTTGTTCGTTTTGTTATTGTCTTGTTACTTTCTTCGTCAACATGTCTGCTAGAAATAGATATGTTTTCAAGGATGCTAGAAATAGATATGTTTTCAAGGATGTTAGAAATAGATATGTTTTCAAGGATGCTAGAAATAGATATGTGTCGATGCTAGAAATAGATATGTGTCGATGCTAGAAATAGATATGTGTTCAATGATGCTAGAAATAGATATGTGTCGATGCTAGAAATAGATATGTATTCAAGGATGCTAGAAATAGATATGTGTTCAAAGATGCAGCGGAGGAGACTACGTTCTAGGTTGACCAGTCCTTCTACAGGGGCAGATGCCTCTGTGCAGGTCTCAACTCTGGTATGATCTGGATGTAGACGGGAGAAGGATTTCCTGCCTCGTGGAGGAGGAGGAGGAGGAGGAGAAGAAGAAGAGGAAGAAGAAGAAGACAAAGAAAAAGAAGACAAAGAAAAAGAAGAAGAAGGCATACAAAGTGACCTGAACAAACCATCCCAAACGTAACAAAGAAACAACGTGATTAGTTTTTATTAGAAGACAAGGAAACTTCCAAATAATGATGATCAAATATTTAAAATTAGACTAGAAAACAAAAGATTTACTGCTTCAAAGGTGTAGGCCATGTTCCAAATGACCAGCTTTCAACGAGTTTTTTGTCTCGGGCCTCCTGTATATCTTTCTCCAAACTTGGTGGTCTGTCTCTGGTCTACTGTACATCTCTGTCCAAACTTGATGGTCTGTCTCTGGTCTACTGTACATCTCTGTCCAAACTTGATGGTCTGTCTCGGGCCTCCTGTACATCTCTGTCCAAACTTGCTGGTCTGTCTCTGGTCTACTGTACATCTCTCTCCAAACTTGGTGGTCTGTCTCTGGTCTACTGTACATCTCTCTCCAAACTTGATGGTCTGTCTCGAGTCTACTGTACATCTCTCTCCAAACTTGGTTGTCTGCCTCATATCTACTGTACATCTCTGTCCAAACTTGGTGGTCTGTCTCGGGTCTACCGTACATCTCTCTCCAAACTTGGTGGTCTGCATCGACTCTACTGTACATCTCTCTCCAAACTTGGTGATATATCTCTGGTTTACTGTACATATCTCTCCAAACTTGGTGTTCTGTTTCGGGTCTACTGTACATCTCTCTCCAAACTTGGTGGTCTGCCCCATGTCTACTGTACATCTCTCTCCAAATTTGGTGGTCTGTTTCGGGTCTACTATACATCTCTCTCTAAACTTGGTGGTCTGTCGCAAACTTCTGTGATCACCAAACAGTTTGTTCCTCAGATGGATGGAGGAGAGCCGTGCTTTTATTCTGCTCCACTCAAAGGGTTAACAGTCTCGAAGAACATGTTCTCCGTCATACGCATGTCAATAAATATATCAGAATTGGATACTTAAAAAACGAACAACAAGAGACACGAACTTAAAATCCATTTATTGATGTAATGACATTGTTCCTTATTTCTCAATATAATTTACACAACCATTGATATATTTATCCCATCTATTTATCAGCGCTAGAAAAAGAGCCCAATAGGTTAATTTTGTGTGTGTCAGTCAGTAATCTTCTTCTTCTGCGTTCGTTCTGAATCTCCCGCTATCAAGCCCCGAACAGGGCTTTGCAAGTAGCAGGATGTAGTCTGGAGAACGGAATGCGCTGTGTCGTTAGTTTACACTGACTGTGATATTTAAACCTATCGGTCCGACCCATCCATCTTCGGCAGAAGTCTGTAATTTAAGTACCCACAATGAACACACTTTAAAAAATTCATTCAGCATTATGCTGTAGGCTAAACCACGTGAACACCAACAATATTCCAATTGCTACACTGTCTATCGTTACACTGTCAGTTCGATTTATCTCCCACGCCCACCACACAAATGCTTCTCTTGCAATTTGAAAATGACGGCCAGGTTGGGCTTCATTAGCCATGTTTTAGTGCCTTTTTGTGAATGTATCGACTATTATGCCATGTTTTAGCGCCTTTTTGTGAATGTATCGACTATTATACCATGTTTTAGCGCCTTTTTGTGAATGTATCGACTATTATGCCATGTTTTAGCGCCTTTTTGTGAATGTATCGACTATTATGCCATGTTTTAGCGCCTTTCTGTGAATGTATCGACTATTATGCCATGTTTTAGCGCCTTTTTGTAAATGTATCGACTATTATGCACAGCTGCACGCGACAAACACTTCTCACCGTAAACATGAAGTATTTCCTTTTGAATATCATTTGAAGTTATTTTGTCCTTCCCCTTCCTCCCCACCCCCTCCCCAAATTAAAAAAAAATAATTGTGAATCAATTAATCCCACTACACAACAGCATGCTGTTATTGATGTACACTCTATGAGTACGGATGCCATTTGTTATCTAGCTTCTGCGCACGGGCATGCGACACCTAGAGTCTGCTACCTAAGTAATCACAGAGCTGGATTATGCTGCCCCCAGTTCACACCTTTAGAAACCACCAAGTACATTTGACAGCTTCCCATATCAGTATGTGACCTAATTACTGACTTATCTAATATAAAACATTTAATTAAAAACATATTATGAAAAACTAGAGAAAACACTACAAAAGGTCACATATTTTGTTATGCCTCGTTCATCGTGTTTCCTAAAATGGAATACATTGTACTGTGTTTTGCACCTTATAGCCTGGTGAATCCATTTCCAGAGGCATTTACAAAGGGCTCGCATCCTATAGGCGTACGCCTCTGCCAGTTCAGGAATCTGAACACATAAATATTTTGTTTGTGAGCCAGCGTAGCTACAGCGTGACTTGTGAGAACTTTAATGTAAGCCTCATATATGCACTTCAAACTCATATCTTTTCTATCGTTGTCACTGCTTGTTTCACATCTACCAATATCATGACCTCCCGGTGGATCCGGGGCGCCTTACTGGGAATGACAGAATATAAACGCTGTAGAATACTGTCACAGTAAGTCAAGGACAAAACATGTTAAGGTGGGCGATGTATTTATTTCTCCTGAGTGGTGAAGACAATAGGAAACATTATTTCATTCATTGCATGTTGTAAGAGGCGACTAATGGATGTGCATGGATGTGGCAATCTCACAATGTACAAATTATTACTACCGTAGTGCAAATTAGTAGAAAAAGTCTTTCATAAAAGCCGGTTATGGTAAGCCAAATACAGTGCTGGACCAGTGCTTCAACAAATGAGGAGGTGGGATTTTGATTCATTGATTGAACTCTATGCATGCATTGAAAATCGTGACAAAAGAGAGTTGTGCACGAGGCTAGCAACCGCATCATGCAAGCGAATTGTTACATAACCCCTACTACAAAGTTCTTTGTCGCAGGTTTCTTTATGAAGGTCGACAGTGCTGGTACTGTTGTGCTGCGGCTGGCGCGAACAAAGACAAGAAGATAGATCGTTCTCGTTCGTCTTCAGACCTCGACTTCAATGACTCTAACGAAGGCAGCAGTCCACTTGAGGCTCCTTACACTTCCGTACAGCTTCTCGTGGAAGGACACTGGTTGTTGGAAAATGCTACTTCTTTTGTCGTTAGACGGACGGCAGGACTGTAAAATGTGTTCTTCTGTCAAGGGAAGGGGGGGGGGGCTGTGCCGAGAAGATATGTGAACAGCTAGAGTTGTTGCCTTGTGTTTAAGTCAAGTAATCCCCATATCGAACCAGTACTTCAATGGCTGATCGTTCACGACAACGGTTGATGAGTCCCGGGCAGAGCGGAGGACAAGGGCATTTGAGGGGAAATATCTCAGCCAGGTGTTCCCCGGGTTATCTCGAGGATGACTCCATTAGTGGTGAGGTCTTATGTTTCGTATGGTGTAAAAATTTGGACAACCTGCAACAAAAGAAATATTATTTGTCAGATTTTGTGTTTACTGAAGTCTTAGTCTTAGTTGACCTGTACTTCTACATGGGCATCTGCCCCTGTGCGAGTCCCAGCTCTGGCGTGAGCTGGGTGTAGCCGGGAGTATTTTCTGCTTAGCGGGTAAGGCTCGAGCAGCTTATTGTGTCAAGTGTCACAGAGGCGCCATCTATGCTGCTCTTAACAAACCACCTAACCATTGCCGGTGTTATGCCATGTCACAAATGTAGTCGCCTCTTACGACAAACTCTATGCGGGGCAATAATGATATTCTTGCCCTTCTCATACACAAATCTCCCGATGGGCCACTCGGAATGTTTACTGTAGTACACCGATCATTCGGTGGGCTTGAGAACAAATTTTAGTTATACAGAGAATCATAGTTGTGTTTGCGCGTGAATGCACATAGCGATAAAGTGACACTGTGCTGCTCAGATATTAAGCTCGCAATATCGCTAGACCTGTAAAAGAATAATGCGAATTAAAATGTATATATGCAAAGCCCTAGTAGGGGATCTGGCGGGACTGAGATCGCCGTATGACCACTGAATGCGAGTCAATCGAGCAACCGAGAGACTAGCGCCAAATGTCCATCCTTCCATCTCTCCTTGTCTCGTTGTCTGCCTGCCTGTGTTTCTGTCTATATGTCTGCCTGTCTCTATTCTCTTTCTCTCTCTCATCTCTCTCTCTCTCTCTCTCTCTCTCTCTCTCTGTAAATATTTATAAATATATGTATATATATATATATATATTATATAAATATATATACATATAATTCATATGTATAAATATATAACAACATTCAATACAGAATACAAAATAAAAGAGTTACAAAATGAACTATTGGGGCGATCAAGGACATCCCAATGTTCGCAGCTCACTAGTAGCTAATGGATAACAAAACAACACAGACGAGTCAAGCTCACGAACATGAACATGGCCTGTCAAGCCACTAACTATACGGACTATCCACCTATTTAAAAAAAACTACTGATTATATCATTTGAAAGTGAGCCTGTTTCTAACCATTTGTTGTTGTTGTTGTTGTTTTATTGTTATTTTACTTGACGTTGACTAGCATGTCCGATCAGTATGGATGACCTGACCAGACGTTGATACCGATCCATCTGCACTTGATTATTGGTTGTTGTTTAGTGCCAATCAAAGTGTTCCATTTATCTGGCCTCAGAAGAGGAAACATTTTCCTAACATCGTTGGCGGTTTGCTATGGGTGTGTACACAGCTGGTACTCTGGTGTGGGTTGTGGTTGGATTCTGTTCAGGTGCTTGTTACGTGGGATGAGCTCTCAGCCACACAAAAAAGTGCTCTGGTCATTCCTTGTGAGTTGATTGAAAGCCAGAAAAATACTGAACTTAATGATTTAAGAGCAGTACTCTGTCAACTATGCCAGCAGTCCGCACCAAAAAGAGTAGTGGTACATTGGGTTCCATCCCTCTGCAACATCCAAGGCAACGAGGAGGCAGACAGACTGGCAAAAGAAGGTGCAAGACTACCACAACCAGATACTAGTGTGACATACGAAGAGTCAAAACGGCTTATTAGAGCTAGATACATGGCCAAATGGGAAACAGAACATACTGGCTACACCAAAAACGATGCCTATTACCAGTTGAACAGAAGAGAGCAGGTTGTGGTCTTCAGACTTCGCACAGACCCCAATAGACTGAGGTACCACCTATTCAACAAATTGAAGATAGGTGGCACTGACGAATGCTCGTGTCGTACCGGGAAAATGACCGCTGAACATCTGCTGCAAAACTGCCCGACATACGAGGATCAGAGAAAGCAGATGTGGCCATCACCAGTGGCAACACTAGACAAGCTCTATGGCAGTGTCGACAGCCTCAGGATGACCGCTGCTTTTTTTCGAAAAAATAAAGGTCGACGTCTGACATCGTAAGAAGAAGAAGAAGAAGAAGAAGAAGATTGATACAGTCATTTGGATTGGGACTTATCATATGTCTGTAGACGTTCCTCCCTGTGTTTCCAATGACTCATCGATTCACCTACATGTTTTTGTTATCTGTTTGTATGAGCTGCTTGGCTGTTTATAGAGCTGTTGCTGTGTGTAGCTGTTGTCGTCTCGATCCCTTCTTTGTAAGTCAGTCTGCGTTGTCATTGCCAGGTGTTTTTATTGTCCATGGATCCACTGTATATCCATGTGGATGACATGGAAGGTGATAATGTGGTCAACGTCTAGAAATACTTGGATAAGATCACGTCTACACTCTCCAGCATCTTCCATTTCTTGAAGGACGGACCTTGTAACACGGTACCCAGGATAAGATCAGGTCTACAATGTCTACCATCTCCTCTTGCTTGAAGCACGAACCTTGTACCACGGTACCAAGGATAAGATCAGGTCTACAATGTCTAGCCCCTTCTCTTGCTTGAAGGAGGAACCTTGTACCACGGTACCCAGGGGATGATAGAAAATGACCAGTGTAACCATCAAAGCATTGTCGTAAAAGGTGAGTAAAATGGTTGCGGTAAAAGCTAGCAAACTTATCACACCTGCCCACTGACACACTGAATCTGCTATATACTTTCCCAGTCACCAGACCGTGACTCGGGGTCATCAGCCGGTCAGAACTCGCCGTACCATTTTCCATTGTAAAAGATTTTCGTCTGTAATGAAATAGCTGAATCAGCTACATCTGTATGCTCATTCCTAGTCTTGCATCTACTGGGAGCTGTTGGAATTTATGGTGCCTAATGAAAGTGTCTTAATGTCTGTGGACTACTGTGGAAGATTGAAAATTCTAGCTTGATTTATGTGAACTACTGTGAAAGTTTGAAGATGATGTTGGAGATGATGGATGACTCTGATGGATGATTCCAAAGTCCTTCCGCAACATTGTATTGACCGATCTAAAGCACGCATAGAAACAGTTCGGTTAAGTAGGATCTCCCGGACAGACCACTTTTTTTCGAATTGGAGCCCCACCTCTGTGCTGGAACGGATGGAAGGTGGTAGTGCACTTTGTGGAGGTAGAAATGAACACAGCAACGCAGATAAGAACATTAGACAATATAACTGAACTCAGGATCTGCATCGACAGACAGCCATGACGTGTGGAAGTGAAAAGGTACTTCAGATTACAGGCCAACACAAATTGTGAACTTAGTTTTCTTCTGTGTGTTCATGTTGGTTTTTGATGTGTTCATGTTGGTTCTTGATGTGTTCATGTTGGTTCTTGATGTGTTCATGTTGGTTCTTGATGTGTTCATGTTGGTTCTTGATGTGTTCATATTTGTTCTTGATGTGTTAATGTTGGTTTTTGATGTGTTCATGTTGGTTCTTGATGTGTTCATGTTGGTTCTTGATGTGTTCATGTTGGTTCTTGGTGTGTTCATGTTGGTTCTTGATGTGTTCATATTTGTTCTTGATGTGTTCATGTTGGTTCTTGATCTGTTCATGTTGGTTCTTGATGTGTTCATGTTGGTTCTTGATGTGTTCATGTTGGTTCTTGATGTGTTCATGTTGGTTCTTGATGTGTTCATGTTGGTTCTTGATGTGTTCATGTTGGTTCTTGATGTGTTCATGTTGGTTCTTGATGTGTTCATGTTGGTTATGGTGTGTTCATGTTGGTTCTTGATGTGTTCATGTTGGTTCTTGATGTGTTCATGTTGGTTCTTGATGTGTTCATGTTGGTTCTTGATGTGTTCATGTTGGTTCTTGATGTGTTCATGTTGGTTCTTGATGTGTTCATGTTGGTTATGGTGTGTTCATGTTGGTTCTTGATGTGTTCATGTTGGTTCTTGATGTGTTCATGTTGGTTCTTGATGTGTTCATGTTGGTTATGGTGTGTTCATGTTGGTTCTTGATGTGTTCATGTTGGTTCTTGATGTGTTCATGTTGGTTCTTGATGTGTTCATGTTGGTTATGGTGTGTTCATGTTGGTTCTTGATGTGTTCATGTTGGTTCTTGATGTGTTCATGTTGGTTCTTGATGTGTTCATGTTGGTTATGGTGTGTTCATGTTGGTTCTTGATGTGTTCATGTTGGTTCTTGATGTGTTCATGTTGGTTATGGTGTGTTCATGTTGGTTCTTGATGTGTTCATGTTGGTTCTTGATGTGTTCATGTTGGTTCTTGATGTGTTCATGTTGGTTCTTGATGTGTTCATGTTGGTTCTTGATGTGTTCATGTTGGTTCTTGATGTGTTCATGTTGGTTCTTGATGTGTTCATGTTGGTTCTTGATGTGTTCATGTTGGTTCTTGATGTGTTCATGTTGGTTCTTGATGTGTTCATGTTGGTTATGGTGTGTTCATGTTGGTTCTTGATGTGTTCATGTTGGTTCTTGATATGTTCATGTTGGTTCTTGATGTGTTCATGTTGGTTCTTGATGTGTTCATGCTGCTTCTTTGTGTATTCATCCCTCTTTTAAATACATTAATCTCTGCTGCCATGAAGACTTTGATGATCTTATATGTATTGACAGCGGTCCTTGATGAAGGTATTTTATGTCGTGATGTAAGTTAGGTTGTTAATTTTATTCCAAAGCGGTATTTGAACCATTCCTATCTATGTTTTATACTCCACAGGCGACAAGAGAGAGACTGGAGCATGAGGGATTAGGTTACGAACTCTCCTAGTTTTACCACCAGAAGCAAACACTCAAATCGCTCTACAATTGATATAATGTATACACCCATCCTAAGCATTAATGTCTCAAATAGTATCTTACTATCCACAAGTTAACATCATGATACAAGCTTTAATATCTATCATAGTATCTTTCTATCCACAAGTTAACATCATGACACAAGCTTTAATATCCATCGTAGTATCTTTCTATCCACAAGTTAACATCATGACACAAGCTTTAATATCTATCATAGTATCTTACTATCCACAAGTTAACATCATGATACAAGCTTTAATATCTATCATAGTATCTTACTATCCACAAGTTAACATCATGATACAAGCTTTAATATCTATCATAGTATCTTACTATCCACACGTTAACATCATGACACAAGCTTTAATATCTATCATGGTATCTTACTATCCACATGCCTACATACCAACATGGAGCTTCAATGTCCTACAGTACAGAGTATCTACTTATACACATATTAACAGGCTGACACCTGCCTGCTATATAATACCTTACTATCTGAATATTAACATTACGGACACCAAGCTGTATTGTCCAACAAAGTATCGTACTATCCCCATGTTAACTGATGTATGTGGATACCAAGCTCTTTGGCCCTACATAGTAACTTGCTATTTGTGTATTAACAAACCCATACCAAGCTTTATTGTCCTTCATAATATGGTACTATCCCAACGGTATCAGGCCGACATAAAGCTTTAACGTGCTGCATAGAACAATCCACATATAAACAAACCAAATCTAAATATAATGCCCTACATAGTAACTACTATCCAGATGTTAAAGACTGACCTAGAACAGTGATGCTTTATATTGTTTCTTACTGCCACCATGTTAACAGATCAACACAGAGCTTGGATGTTCTATAGAGTATCTTACTATCCCCATGTCAAAAGAAGCAGAGCAACACTGTATTTCTTCTTCTTCTTCTTCTTCTTCTTCTTCTTCTTGTTCTTCTTCTTCTTCTTCTTGTTCTTCTTCTTCTTCGTTCATCCTCAAATCAAGATTCCGGTTTCTCTTACAAAGGACACCGCTGTTTATAAGGCTGTTTTATTTCCATACAGCTTTTCTTTCATATCTGTCTCGCGAGGCCAGTATTTTTCTCTCTTTTCCTGCGTAAGCATGCAGCTTTGTAGGATGTGTTCCACGGTCATGAAATGCTCACCACACGGGCACCTGTCATCTGTCCCTATCCTCATTTTGTTGTAAAAATGACCCTTGAGTCTGTTATGCCCAGTTCTCAGTCTGAAGATGATGACTTGCTCTTCTCTAGTTAAGTTATAGTAGCTGTCTTCTTTTTGGAAGTCGGGATGTTGATCAGCCCATTTTACCATGAAGTTGGCTTTAATTATGGTCTTGGCCTCATTATATGTGATACTCAGGTCTGTTTGTGGGGATGCTCCTCCACACTTTGCTAGTTTGTCTGCAGCTTCATTGCCTTCAATATTGCAGTGGGATGGGATCCACTGTATAACCAACCTTGGGTGTTCTGCTGAAAGCTGTGTCAGGGAGAACATACATTGCTTGAGATCTTCATCTTTGTTTTGCTTTAGCGCTGCTAATACTGACGCGGCATCAGTCAGGAATATTATGTTTTCTTGGTGGATATCTTTATCTTGGATTACAAACTCAGCTGCGGCCTTCAGTGGGTCTGATTCTGTTGTGTAATACATAATATATTTCTATCCACAAGTTAACAGACAGACATCGGGCTTTACTGTTAAAAATAATATCTTGAATATGTTACTACCCCCATGTTAACAGGACGACAATAAGTTGTATTGTCCTACACAATATTTTACTCTACACATGTCATCAGCCAATGCTGAGCTTTGCTGTTCTACATGATATAGTACTATCCACATGTTTTAATGTCATACATAGCATTTTACAGTCTCCATGTCAACAGTAGGACACCAAGCTGTAATGTCCTACATAACATCTTACTAACTAAATGTTAGCAGACTAATATCGAGCTGTAATGTACTATATAGTATCTTAATATCCTCATGTTAAAAGACGGACACTGTTTGCTGGTGTCCTACATATTACTTTACTATCACCATACCAACATAATTACACTAAGCTTCAATTTCCTATACATTATTTTTAGTAGTAGCAGTAGTAGTAGCAGTAGCATCAGCAGTTGTAGCAGCAGTAGTAGTAGCAGCAGTAGTAGTGGCAGTAGTAGTAGCAGTAGTAGTAGTAGCAGTAGTTGTAGCAGTAGTAGCAGCAGTAGTAGTGGCAGTAGTAGTAGTAGCAGTAGTAGCAGTAGTAGTAGCAGTAGTAGTAATAGCAGTAGTAGCAGTAGTAGCAGTAGTAGCAGTAGTAGTAGTAGCAGTAGTAGTAGCAGTAGTAGCAGCAGTAGTAGTGGCAGCAGTAGTAGCAGTAGTAGTAGTAGCAGTAGTAGTAGCAGCAGTAGTAGTGGCAGTAGTAGTAGTAGTAGCAGTAGTAGCACTAGTAGTAGTAGTATTAGCTAGAATCTATGAGCTATACCTTGTACATCAAAGTCATGATCTATGACAGACTTCTGACGTAATACTAGGACAAATGACTGGCATGAACGTCTGTGTGGCAGCCAGGATCTATAACTAACAACATCATCTTCTATGGAGACAGGATCTATAACCGACAACATCATCTTCTATGGAGACAGGATCTATAACCGACAACATCATCTTCTATAGAGCCAGGATCTATAACTGACAACATCATCTTCTATAGAGCCAGGATCTATAACTGACAACATCATCTTCTATAGAGCCAGGATCTATAACTAACAACATCATCTTCTATAGAGCCAGGATCTGTTGCTTATAAAATCTTCTGCATTGCTTCTATGATCTATGATTGACTTATAAAATCTTCTCCATTGCTTCTATGATCTATGATTGACTTATAAAATCTTCTGCATTGCTTCTATGATCTATGATTGACTTATAAAATCTTCTCTATTGCTTCTATGATCTATGATTAACATATTCTCCCTTGTAGCTATGATCTATGATTGACTTATTCTCCCTTGTAGCTATGATCTATGATTGACTTATTCTCCCTTGTAGCTATGATCTATGATTGACTTATTCTCCCTTGTAGCTATGATCTATGATTGACTTATTCTCCCTTGTAGCTATGATCTATGATTGACTTATTCTCCCTTGTAGCTATGATCTATGATTCACTTATTCTCCCTTGTAGCTATGATCTATGATTGACTTATTCTCCCTTGTAGCTATGATCTATGATTGACTTATTCTCCCTTGTAGCTATGATCTGACTGATAACAACGTCTGCTGATATTTTACATTCCCTCCAATACCAGAAGCAAAGTATTGTAAAGAATGCCATCTTTCTTGTCTGTCAAACTGTTGTTACCCGACATCTCCTTATCTTGCAGATGAATCTAATGTCTCTCCATCCACCATTGCCTAAGGCCCTATGCCTATCCCTTGAGTAATAAAAAGCAATAATAAGCTGAGAGACGGTCAGCCTTTCGTTCTACCGTACATTGTTACTTGTCGAGTTTCCTAAGTCAAACTAGAATATAATCATTATTCCATGGTTGTTAATGCAGACGGCCAACTTGATCCCGTGTCGTTCTGTATCCTTGAGTATGTGGGTTCGCTTGTGACTGATCACGCCAATGGAACATAGTCCGCAGCTGTCACTGTTGAACCCGTCGCTCTAGACTTCCCGATAGCGCGTCTATCCTGGACTGACTGAACACGGAGGCCTTCGCTGACTTCAACGCCGTTTGTGACCACACTCTTCCAAGTTGAACGATTCTGAGTCAGGCTTTTCAAAGGTGTTAATGTCTATTTAATTAAAATAAGGCGAGGCTGCGGCGGATCTGTGGATATATGTAATGGAGAAAAACAACTAATGAAAAAGAAACTTCAGTTCATTAAGGTTGAGTTTAATCAAAATTTTAAAATGTGTATGGTCAGATACAGCACCGAGACGAGATCACAAATAGAACCTACGTTGCGACCAATAGGCCTTCATCAGTGACAACAAATGACAACAATATTGAACAAACACATCAACATATAAGGAAAAAATAGTCTACTTCTCTGATAGTAGACCCAGTCTGTCTAAGCTACTGGTTGGGTCAGATTGACTGGCCACCTTATTTGACCGAACCCTTCATATTCAGTCAAGCATCTTACCCAACCAGTCGCTTAGACAGACTGGGTCTGGTCCGGTCAGGTCATTTTTTCCTTGCTTGTTGATTTCTTAGTCAGTATTGTTGTTATTTCTTGTCTCTGATGAAGGCATATTCATCGTAACGTAGGTTTTGATCGATTTCGTCTCGGTGCCGTATCTGACCATACCCATTTTTAAATGTTGATTAAACTCAACCTTAATCAACTTTTACATTAATGTCTATATAACATCATTTAAGGGACTCTTTCAGACCTGCCTTGAAACGCTTTTTTTGGACTTCCCTCTGTCTGTGTTCGTTTTCCTTCCATCAGTTCACCATACAGAAGCCTCACTTGAAGCCTTTAGCTCGACATACGAACAACGTGGCCAGCCCATCTCAGTTGGGTTTATTGCAAAAGTGCACGAATACCTAGCATTTTGGCTCTGGATATCAATTCATTATCTGTGATATGGTCTAGCCAGTGAATATGCAATGTGCGTCTCAGACAATTAATGTGAAAGTGATTTAGCCTCTTGGCGAAACCAGAGTAGACAATCCATAACTCATGCGCGCAGAGCAGTGTGGGGAGAATAACTTTGCGGCAGATCTTCAGTTTAGTCATTATGCTGATTCCTCGACGTGCACACACTGTTGAACACATTCTGCCAAAAAGCTGTGCCTGTCGTTGCTATTCTATTAGCCAGGTCACGAGCAATAGTCGCTGATCTCACCAACGTACTTCTGAGGTGTACTGGTGCTGATTGGTATATGACCTTAATTTTGTTTTTGTGCTAATGGTCAAATCTAAGTTGTTACAAACAGTGGAGGTTCATATTCTCCTGCATATTGCGTTCTGAGCTTCTATTCAGAGCACAGTCATCTGCAAACAAGAGTTCTCATTTCGTGTCTCGCACCACCTTGGTCTCCGTCTTTCTGCGGAGATTGTTTAGACCACCATCCATGCGGTACTTTATTGGTATGCCAAACATGATATTCTTAAAGGCGTCGTCTGCATCGCTGAAAACATCATGTTAAACAGAGTTGGAGCAAGTACACATCCATGCTTCACTCCTTTGTTGACCTCGAAGGACGTTGAGGTCTCACTGTTGTCAAATACAAAAGCGACCATTACCTGGTGGAGTTATTTCAACAGGGTTAAGAATTTCTCATTGTAACCGAATTTGGATATGATCTGCCATAGCCCATCTTTGCTGACCCTAGCAAATACTTTTGAGGTCAATGCACGTAGTATACAGATCACGGGTTTTGTTCTCGGCAATTCTAGTGTCCCTGACGCGCTGTAAATAAAATGTTTACAGCTTTTCGATCAGCTCTGAAACCACATCGAGTTTCCGTGAGGTGATGGTCTAGCTCAAAATGTTTGTTCAGGTGATCTTGCCGGCAATATATAACATCGAAATCCTTTCACTTCTGGCGATTACGTTCTCTCTTGTAGATACGTACTATTAAACCATCCTTCTTTTCGCGTGGGGCTACTCTTTCAGTCCACATGGAGCAGAAGAGTTCGGTTAGCTTCCTGGCGAAGCATGCTCCCGATGCTGTTCACATATTTAATGGCATTGTCTACTACATCTTCAGCGATACATTCATCCATAGTCATATTCATTTCTACCTGAGGCATACGTTAAAGGGTCTCTTTATTTAAATATGTTACAGAAATGTTCTGCTCACTTGTCGAGGACATGAGCTTTCTCTGTTTTAGCAATCCTTCGGTGTTGCGAACTGGGGAGTTATTGGAAGGCTGTAGACCATAACGTGTTTTCAGCGCTTATTAGAGCTTGTTGAATCGCTGAGCCCAGCAACGCAGATACCTCGTCTGCACGCCTGATTAGCCAGTGTAACCGAGACAGACCTAACTGAAATCAATATATTTTACCGTGTCATATTGCCAACTTATCCCCCTTGCATTAATTATTTCCCCTTTTCAAATGAAAACAAACCAAACACCGAAAACTGATCCTTTCATCACTAAAACATAGTCAATAATTATTGACAAATTGAACCACACGCATCAGTGATCTTCTAATCTAACTTTGACTAAATTCTCTCCTTGAAGATTTTTACCAATGAACTTGATGGAATCTCCGGATCTATGCCCAGTCCTATCTCAGGATCCTTCTCCTTATTTTCTCAAACAATATCAACTAATAACATCATCACTGTAGATAACATCCCCGCAGATAACATCACTGTAGATAACATCCCTGTAGATAACATCCCTGTAGATAACATCCCCGCAGATAACATCACTGTAGATAACATCCCCACAGATAACATCAATGCAGATAACATCCCCGCAGATAACATCACTGTAGATAACATCACTGTAAATAACATCACTGTAGATAACATCCTCGTTGATAACATCCCCGCAGATAACATCCCCATAGATAACATCCGCGCAGATAACATCAGTGTAGATAACATCACTGTAGATAACATCCCCGCAGATAACATCCCCGCAGATGACCCCAAAGCATGTTGACTACCACTCCATCTAGCCTTAACTAAACGTTATACAACATAACTCCACCCTCCACACAGGAACTTTACCTACAGCATGCTTAACTCGAAAACAATACTCCTACATAACAAAAGCAGATAAGGAAAACCTTGGAAACTACTGTCCAAATACGCTTCCCTCTGTCACCTACAAACGCTTTACCAAATGTACCAAACGATCTGCCACCTCATTGAAGCCGGCAACCGATCGAACAGGCGCGCCTTCAGTACAAATGACCCTGTTTCAACCTGCTGTCGCCTAATTGAAACAACCAGAGAGTGCCAAACCCCCTTCATCTTCACCTTTACCGATTACAAGAAGTCATTTGACTCTTTAGAGCGACTCTTCGTCTGGCCCTCTCTACTGAACAAAGGCATTAATACTGGCGAGGTCAGAAGTCTTGCGAACTGCTACACAGACTGTACGACAACCCTCTAGCCATTCCACAGACCAATATACGCCATGGAAGGTGTTCGCCAGGGGGTTCCTATTTCACAAAGTCTCTTTTCCTCATGCCTGGAATTCATCACATGTCAATGCGAAGGACCCCCCCCCCCACCCCCCCCCCCCCCCCCTTTGGCATCAACATTAATGGTAAGCGTCTTAACCACCTCCGCTTCGCAGATGACATATGGTTCATCACAGAAACAGCCAGAGACGCCAACCAGATGGTAGCTATGCTTCATAAAGTAGAGAGAAAGTGGGTCTTGAGATGAACGCATCCAAGACAATAGTCACGCGTAACCATTTCGCTACAAATGACCCAGCCATCCTCAATGTAGAGAATCTGGAGGACGTAGAGGAGTGTATCTACCTATGCAGAACGACCTAAACCCAGAACTAACAAGACGTCGTCGAGCGGGCTGCGCGGCCTTCTCGTCCATATAGACGGCACTAGTCCATACCCACGACTAGAGTCTGCACGCCTCCCTAATCAACTCTACAGTTCTACCTGCAAGGTGTTAGTTAGGCCGCGGAAACATAGGCTCTCGCAAAATAAATATCCAAACTCAGCGTGACTTAAACTTTCTTCGCTAGACGTATGATCGGCCTCACGCTCCACAACCAACGTTTGAAAGGTCTTCACAACACTGACGTACGGCAGATGCCATTGATCAAGGATACAGTTACCCACGCAGACAAGGCAAAGCATCGCTGTGCTGGTCACCTGCTTCGAAGAACTGATAACCGTTGGAGCACATCAACAGCATCCTGGTACCCACGCAGACAGAAGACGACCACGGGGAAGACCACCTACGCGCTGGTTTGCCTCCCTCAAACTCAGAAGTCATATCTACGATGCTTCAGACGGGACAAAATATCTCCCGCTGGTCTACCATGGCCCAAGACAGACGACACTGGTCCACCATGGCCCAAGACAGACGACACTGGTCCACCATTGCCCAAGACAGAAGACAATGGAAACGAAGTTGGGACCCGAAGCGGCGTAATCGCATCTGAGGAACCGGTCGCCCAGTAATCCAGTAATAATAAGCAGAAGAAGAAGAAGAAGAAGAAGAAGAAGAAGAAGAAGAAGAAGAAGAAGAAGAAGAAGAAGAAGTAGTAGAAAAAAGAACAAGAAAAACAAGAAAAAGAAGAAAAAGATATAAACTTATCAGCTGGGGTCAACCAGTTGCGATCACACACAAAATGGTTGGTGGGTGTCAACATAGCTCGAAAACCATTGCCAAAAAGAGGTTAATCTGTGCAGCGCCTCTTGCGACATTGTCTCAGTGTGGCAGTGAGACCTTCTTGTTTTATCATATACATAATCCTCACAAAAACCACGTAAGCATGAATTATTTTTCAGAATCATCAATGTTTTTTTGTTTCAAAGAATCTACGTCACTGCACTCCGGGCATACCATAGGTGCTCAGTCTCTCTCAGCAAATGGTGCAGGGCCTAGATGCTGATGGTTCATTTAGCTCGCTCGTTGTACACTCTCATGTGCTCTCATGCGCCCCACTCCTCTCGAACCTTGTTTGATGTCGAAACTTTGCCGTCTGTGGAATTCTGATTCAACTATTTCGGTGTCCTCATCCAACAGACAGTCGTTGATTGATTTCATAATGTCACTAAAGATGTCAGCTCTTTCGTGGCCCTGAACCATATCATGACCAGAGCAGTAGATCCTTGTCAACCAATGGAGGTTTGAGGTCTCAACAGCTGTTATCCACTCGTACCTCAGCCATCCCAGACTCAGTGGTCTTAAGGTAAGGTGTCCGTCTCGGGTGCCTGATGTCGTGGGTTCAAATCACGGTGGAGTCCCGGATCTTTTGATAAAAATTCCTCTGATCTCTGGGTAGGGAGATCGGACTCTCGTGTCAGTGTCGAGCACGTTAAAATCCCTTGGCAGTTGGAACTCAAAAAGAGTAGACTTAACGGCCGCTGCCCGGACAACATTCAAATTAATAATCTACCCAAGTTATTTGTACCTTTCCCCAGGTGGTTTGTTAAGAGCAGCTTTAGATGGCGCCTAACTGGCCGCGGGTCTACTTAGCTCTAGTGTTTGAGTCTATTAAGATAGACTCGCACATCGATTAAACCCCCCTCCAAGAAACTGGTTGTATACCGACTCTGTAGAGTCTTCTAAACCAGTATACAGACGTTAAGTTATCCCATCTGAAGTACGACTTGCGCGTCTGTCACGAAGACTTGTCCCGGTTAAAGGTGTCTCATATAGTCATCTTAAAGCTGAGACCACTGCCTCTATCTCCATTCTCAAACTGGAGGTTGATGACGTGTTTGCCCCACTCAGCACCGACATATCCTCTCACTCTATCTGAGAAGTCCAAGCCGGATGTCCCGCTTCTCAGCACCGACTCGTCGGTGTATAAGAGGGCATCACTATCCTGCGTGTTCTCAGTTGTCAGCTGATTCTGATCAGTACTCTTTCCAAATAAATATAGACTATGTACCACAGCCCTGTGATTGATACCATGTATGATAACTTTACAGTTTACTTGTAAATGTAAATACAACCACGAAATTTACCGGATGTAATGACAGATCTTCTAGGAATTCTTTTACTTTCGGTTTCGTTTTATTCAGTCCTGCAACTATTTTCAGTTTGCTGCTGTTTCCTGCTATGGTGAGCAGACTATCGACATTAGTGACAGGTTTCTGTTGAGAATCAAGTAGTTCAGGAATATCCAAAGGTGTTTTCATTCTACAGCACAGGTAATATAACACTGATCTGGTCAATTAATGTTCCTCTAACCGAAGGGGTAGGTTAACCCTGGCTGATCTGATGGATGAGGGGGAAGAGCGCTCGGGTGACTAACTAGGCAAGCTGCGCTTGTTTCGGTAAATCATTCATTCGTATCGTTATCCGTTACTGGCGCCATTAATACAGGTGCCATTATTAAGTCACCTGTCACCTCTAGGTCGTACATCTCAGAAGGGCACAGTTTTATACGGATGATGTTGCTCTGTATATGGCAACACGACAGAGCTTAGCACTTTTCTTCCCCGTTTTGTTTGATTTTTATTTGTTGCTGTTTTACAATTTAATGTTAGTCTTGTTATTACCTCTAATCACGTGATACGAAAACATCATATGTTGGTGTAGACCTTCAGTTCAGAAGGATTATGTATTGTAAACACCAATAATTCCAAGTCATAGAGTTGGATATATTGAAATGAAAACTGAACATGGTTTTCCTATAAACTTGGAAATCTAAAAGCAAGTTTCACTTTGATGCTACTGCTTTCTCCTTCTTTCTCAATATTACAATGTTTCATAAATCGTTTATAGGTAGACGGACAGCATACACGTTTCTAGGTAGACGGACAGCATACACGTTTAAAGGTAGACGGACAGCATACACGTTTATAGGTCGACGGACAGCATAAATCGTTTATAGGTAGATGGACAGCATAAGTCGTTTATAGGTAGACGGACAGCATACACGTTTATATGTAGACGGACAGCATACACGTTTATATGTAGACGGACAGCATATACGTTTATAGGTAGATGGACCGCATAAATTGTTTATAGGTAGACGGACAGCATAAATCGTTTATAGGTAGGCAGACAGCACAAATCGTTTATAGATAGAAGGACAGCATAAATCGTTTATAGGTAGACGGACAGCATACTCGTTTATAGGTCGACGGACAGCATAAATCGTTTATAGGTAGACGGACAGCATACTCGTTTATAGGTCGACGGACAGCATAAATTGTTTCTAGGTAGACGGACAGCATACACGTTTATAGGTAGACGGACAGCAGAAATTGTTTACAGGTAGACTGAGAGCATACTCGTGCTTATAGTAGTAATAATTGCCCATTTCGACAGCATCACAACTTTGCTGTGAAATGTTGTTGTCTAATGGCTGTAAAGACCAATCCTTGGACGGCACACCCTGCCATATTTTCGAGGCACTCATCTGGGGAGCCAGTTCTGGAGTCGTGCATTTTTGGTTTTTTCGGACTTCATGCTTTCGCGATCTGAGCACCTTCGGTGATACTACCTAGCCAATTGATACGTTTTTGTGCAGGCCGCTCACAGGAGGTGTCATCAAAACTGGAACTTTTAAAAGACACTTTAGTACTTTTCCCTTAATTCACCCCAAACAGAGTTCCCTTGGTTCCCATCATATCTATTTGGCAGCTGATGACTGAAGCGGGACATTCCATTTCCGGTTACATGTATGACAAGTCGATATAATTTTATTTTGACCTTACAGTCGATGTTTGCTTCTATGTGGTGAGGGTACTGCCTAGGTAGGTGAAGCTAACGACTGCCTAAAGAGTCTGTACAGTAATGGAATGTTTATTTTAAATATCCTCCCTCTCCTCCAAGATTGTAAGAGTACCTCCGCTTTTCAAGTGAGACTCCGCCATTGTACACTACATATCTTGTCCTTGGCAAATATTAAATGCGTAGACTGCACGACTACCACAACCAGATTCCAGTGTGACCTACGAAGAGTCCAAAAGGTTTATTAGGACCAGATACATGCCAAATGGGAAACAGAACATACTGGCTTCACAAAAAATGATGCCTATTACCGTTTGAACCGAAGAGAGCAGGCCGTGGTCTTCAGACTCCGCACAGGCCACAACAGACTGAGGTACAATCTATTCAATAAACTGAAGATAGGTGGCACTGACGAATGCACCTGTGGTACAGGGAAAATGACCACTGAACATCTGCCCGACATACGAGGACCAGATAAAGCACGTATGGCCATCACCAGTGGCAACACTAGACAAGCTCTATGGCAGTGTAGACAGCCTCAGGATGACAGCTGCTTTCTTCGAACAAATTCAAGTTGACGTCTGACAGCGTACGAAGAAGAAGAAGACGAAGAAGAAGAAGAAGAAGAAGAAGAAGAAGAAGAAGAAGAAGAAGAAGAAGAAGAAGAAGAAGAAGAAGAAGAAGAAGAAATGCGTAGACGTCAGAGAATAGGGCACCAAGATTGTGACCTCCCGCATCTTAGTGTAGGATTTCAGGCGCCCCGGCAAGAACAGTTGACCCTGCTTCCTGTACCTGATATACCTGCAAGTAGCGGTGTAATGTACATCATCAGTGAGCATTGCTGCGGAGACCACGCTAAAGAGTGTACAACACTGTTTGACACTGTTGGAGTAAAAGTAAAGTAACCCATAACATTACTGCGGTAAGGGTATGAGGTGTTAGCGATCTCACATTTCAAAGGCTCGGCTATATGAGGGAGGTAGCCATCTCCTCTCCCTCGTCGCTTTTACTTGCCGGACTGAACCGGTAACCATTTAAGGTTGAGTCGACCAGGGAGCCGTTGCGGTCTGGAAAAAAACACATTACTGCCTCAACTGGGGAATGAACCCAGGACCACTCAGATGCGAAGCCAGCGCGCTAACCACTGCGATACGCGGCTCACTTATGTCTTTTCCTACTTGTTGGAGTAAGGCCACAGACAAATCTATATAGTGCAGTACACAAGCCATCATGGCAGACAACCTCAATGACCCATTTTGTCATTCATGTTTATATAATAATAATAATGTTCGCTCAGTCGTCAAAGGCCCGTTGCGTCGATTGACCACTTCCGTGTCCAACTGCTGAGACTATGTCCACGCGTAGCGTATCTACCGAAATCATAACAGACTTCCCAGGTGGCACCGTGTACTCCGCAGCCGTGGGATGAGGGCCACGAGGAGTTGGTTAGACCAATGTTTGTGTCTAGCTTTCCGTGTCAAACTCCCTGTTTCCACCTGTCCCGCTGCCGAGGCTTCTGACTATGTCCACATGTTGGTCAGCGTGACCCTTGCTGTGCTGAGAATACGAGGTTGGGAGAGGTATCGTGTAGCCTCCGGTGGAGGGAGGGGAGGGCAGGAGGAAGTCGACTTGTCCGAGCAGAAATATCTCTGAGTGGTGGTCATCTGGACTGGATTCTGGTGTATAGTAAGCGGAACGCTGAACTCCGTCATGGACCGGTTTCCGACGACTTGGCCCAGGCATGAAATGCGGCAAAATGCAGCATAACAAACGGGATAACCTATCGAAAGCACATCAGTTCCACATAATAACGTCCTTGGGACCACATGGTGACGGAGTTGTGAAATATAATCCGAACAGGAACCACCACACATCGAAAAACTCGACACAAACACCGGAGCGAGTCGAGAGTGAAGCCGCTAAGGCGCGGCCATTTTACCTCTTTCCAGTACGGGTAAAGCCATGTTTACATCCAACAAGTTTATAGTTGGTCTGATACTCTCACATATGCGGTACATAGGCATGACACATTTGTATAGCGCATTTCAGATATCATTTTGCACTATATACCACACGAAGACAAGGTCAGAATGGAAGAGTATGTATTACAAAACGAGACAGGTGACATAGGTGAGACAGGTAAGTTCAAGTGCATTTTTATTTATTCGCACATTAAAAACAAGACATCTCTCTCGTATGATTGATGATACACTTCATCCTCTCTCTCACCTCTCACACCTCGCTCTCTCTCTCTCTCTCTCTCACTTGGCTCACATAATCCCTCACTCTCGCACTTGTTTACTTAACTAAACCACTCGCTTGCTCAATCAAACTCGCTCTCTCACTCTTACTCGCTCATTCTCTAACACTCGCTCAGGTGCTCGCCTACTGACTGATTCACCCCCTTGTTCAATCACTCATTTAATCACTAACTCGCTCTTCTCACACCCATCTCACTCACTCGTGCACTGACTTAACCACTCAACAACCCACCTCACTCATCCGATCAATCACTTACCCCACGCACTCGTCTCACTCACCCCTCGACTCACACAACCACCCCACTCTTTCAAGCGCATTCTCTTTTTGATCACACACGTCCCCACTCACCGAAACACTGACTAATCACTCACAGAACTCATTATATTGATCACTCACTCACCCAGCACACTCATACATACTCACTCATTTACTTAATTGATTGATCACTCACTCATCCAGCACACTCAATCGTTCACTTACTTGATAGATCACTCACTCATCCAGCACACTCAATCGTTCACTTACTTGATTGATCACTCACTCACCCAGCACACTCAATCGTTCACTTAATTGATTCATCACTCACTCACCCAGCACACTCAATCGTTAACTTACTTGATTGATCACTCACTCATCCAGCACACTCAATCGTTCACTTACTTGATTGATCACTCACTCATCCAGCACACTAAATCGTTCACGTACTTGATTGATCACTCACCCACCCAGCACACTCAATCGTTCACTTACTTGATTGATCACTCACTCACCCAGCACACTCAATCGTTCACTTACTTGATTCATCACTCACTCACCCAGCACACTCAATCGTTCACTTACTTGATTGATCACTCACTCATCCAGCACACTCAATCGTTCACTTACTTGATTGATCACTCACTCATCCAGCACACTCAATCGTTCACTTACTTGATTGATCACTCACTCATCCAGCACACTCAATCGTTCACTTACTTGACTGATCACTCACTCATCCAGCACACTCAATCTTTCACTTACTTGATTGATCACTCACTCATCCAGCACACTCAATCGTTCACTTACTTGACTGATCACTCACTCACCCAGCACACTCAATCGTTCACTTAATTGATTGATCACTCACTCATCCAGCACACTCAATCGTTCACTTACTTGATTGATCACTCACTCATCCAGCACACTCAATCGTTCACTTACTTGATTTATCACTCACTCATCCAGCACACTCAATCGTTCACTTACTTGACTGATCACTCACTCACCCAGCACACTCAATCGTTCACTTACTTGACTGATCACTCACTCATCCAGCACACTCAATCTTTCACTTACTTGATTGATCACTCACTCATCCAGCACACTCAATCGTTCACTTACTTGACTGATCACTCACTCACCCAGCACACTCAATCGTTCACTTACTTGACTGATCACTCACTCATCCAGCACACTCAATCTTTCACTTACTTGATTGATCACTCACTCATCCAGCACACTCAATCGTTCACTTACTTGACTGATCACTCACTCACCTAGCACACTCACTCGTTTACTTACTTGATTGATCACTCACTCATCCAGCACACTCAATCGTTCACTTACTTGACTGATCACTCACTCACCCAGCACACTCAATCTTTCACTTACTTGATTGATCACTCACTCATCCAGCACACTCAATCTTTCACTTACTTGACTGATCACTCACTCACCCAGCACACTCAATCGTTCACTTACTTGACTGATCACTCACTCATCCAGCACACTCAATCTTTCACTTACTTGATTGATCACTCACTCATCCAGCACACTCAATCGTTCACTTACTTGACTGATCACTCACTCACCTAGCACACTCACTCGTTTACTTCCTTGATCACCCACTTATTCATCTCTCAGTCGGACACACTCCCTCATTTCACTCATTTACTCACCCACTCACTCATCTCTGTATTACCACCTCATCAACCAACCCATCTCATTGACTCGCTGGCTCTCCTACTCACTTACTCCTTCACTCACTGGCTCTCCCACTCACTCGCTCGCACTTCCCTCGCTCATTCACACTTATTAATTCAGATACTCTCTTATATACCGAGGGGCCAAGTGGCTAGGAAAGGTCTTTTAGCCGTTAAGCCACAGATATGAACCCTGGTAAAGACTTTTGAGTTTTACATCTGTAGTTCAGTTCAGTTCAAATGCCTTCTCCGCATCAAAGATTGACTGCAATGGATCCGCAGTGTACTCTATCTCTTTCCGTAATGGTGCAATCTGACAGTCTTTTCGTACTCCATCTCATGATGTTATCCACCAACTTAAAACGTTGTCTGCCTCTTGAACGACTGCCTTCTACCCTACCCTCTAGTATGGTCTTCAACAAGTAGTTATGCCTTGTTATACGACCAAAATAACGTAAACTGTCTAACCCTGATTTCTGTATTTATTTATATTTTCTCCCCCCAATTTTTTCAATACCTCTCCATTTGTTTTCTTCTCTTTCCAAGAAATGGCAACAAATCTTCTGTATACCCACATTTCGAAGGCATCAACACTCTTTTCCTACTTGTGATTCGTTTTCCATGCTTCTGCGCCATAAAGTAGTGACGATTATTGAACAATTCTCATTTTCAATTTATAGAGTAATTGGAGTAAAATATAAATGAAGACGGCACACTGCGTAGTGATTACAGAACAAGCAGCCTTTATTCCTCATCTCTATAAACCCATCTCGCTCCCATCGGGACATTTCAATAGTGGGAAGAACTCGGCAGTAATAGATTTATGTATCTCATAGATTTAGTTGGAACTGAGAATTAAGACATATTCTGTTTGAGATGAGACTGGAAATAAATACAGTTGGATAGGAGAATTGAAGCATACTTGTATTCGACTGGCAGACGATCCTGGGTACTGTGCCTGGGAAGTGTAAGAAAGTGAGGCAGAAAAAAAGAATGGAAAACAACATCAGAGAGTGGACGGGAAGGTCCATTGCTAGAACAAAATTCCTGACACAAAACAGAGAGGAGTGGTCGAAACTGGTTCTAGCAAACTGCAGTGTTGGTGTCCCAATGACTTTTCAAGTTACGGACAGATGACGATATTGATGATGATGATGATGGTGGTGATGATGATGATTGACACCTTTCTATGGTTGAATAGAACTTACTAGAAATATTAAATATACACCAGTAATAATAAAAACTACTTTCATCCTAACGAAAAAAAACTATATCTACTTTGTTGCCCCTATGTTATTGTCACCCAAAAGGGATTTACAGTTTTAGTAATAAAGGATAGGCAAAAAAGCAACAACAAAGAGCAGATTAACAAAAAGGGTCTGGGAGAACAAGACGCTCAATGTTAAAACAAAAACACTTGTTTACCAGGCCTGTGTCCTCGGCACTCTTTTTTATGGCATTGAGACATAGTCTACCTACATGCACCAAGAGAGGCGGCTAAACAGCTATCACATGAGGCGCCTGCGCAGAATCCTAGGCGTGGAGGTGTCGGAGAGAACACGCACTGTCACAATCTTTTCCCTGCTTAGTCATCGAAGGCTCCTCTGGCTGGGACACATTCGGAGGATGGATGATGGCAGAATATCAAAATATCTTCTCTATAGGGAATTACAGTTGCGGAAAAGGTCTCGGGGTCGGCCACTACTTCGGTACAAGGATGTATGCAAGCGGGATATGAATGACGCAGGTATGATTTGGAATCATGGGAACAGGACGCCATGGATCGTGTTACATGGAGGGGCATGGTTAAGCATGGAATACAGACAAAGGAGGTACTGATTGCTGATAGGCCAAAGACTCAGAGTTTGAGAAGACATGCCACACCATGCGATGCCGCAAACGGTCCTGATTTTTCTTGCACACATTGTGGAAGACGCTTCTCTGCCCGGATTGGTCTTACGACTCACATTCGTTACCGTCATGGACTGTAGTTGCATACCTTTTCATAAAGCACAATTACGATCATCTGACAAGACGGAAAGAGCTTATGAAGATGATTGATGAATAAAGGCACCACACAGTATTTCATCCCATTTGAAAAAAAACGAATCTATATCGGCACGGAGGTAAGGAACTAAGCGGTGTCTGTTCTGTTGACGAGTATACTGTTAACAAAACCGTTCGTCTTTACAAATGCAAATATCGATTACATAAAACGACCACTGTATCTAATATGGCCAGCTTAGTAATGTAAAAAACATTACACATTAGCGCTTTCCGTTTTGTCAGACGATAATATTTTGAGGGCAGAAAAGGGATATAACTACAGGCCATGACAATGACGAATGTTACTCGTAAGACTAATCCCAATAGAGAAAGTGACTTGGATATTGTGTGCTAGGAAAGTCAGGACTTGCTGCATCATAACATAGTGTGGTGTGTCTTCTCAAATGCTGAGCCTTTAGCCTATTCCCATTCGGTATCTGCTTTGTCTGGATTCAATGCTAAATCCTGTCCTTCCATGCTACACGGTCTACGGCGTCCTGTTAACATGATTCCAAGTCGATGCCTGCGTCATTCATATCCTGCTTGCACACTTCCTTGGACTGAAGTAGTGACCGCCCCCAAGACCTTTTCTCCAAACTATAATGCCTCATATAGAAGATTCTTTGGTATTCTGCCATCCTCTGATTCCGTTCCAGCCATATCAGCTTTCAAAGACTAAGCCTGGACACGACCGTGCCAATGCCTGTTCTTTCTAATATTTCTTCTAAGCATGGACACGACCGTGTCAATGCCTGTTATCTCTAATACTTCTTCTGAGCCTGGACAAGACCGTGTCAATGCCTGTTCTCTCTAATACTTCTTCTAAGCATGGACACGACGTGTCAATGCCTGTTCTCTCTAATACTTCTTCTAAGCCTGGACACGACCGTGTCAATGCCTGTTCTCTCCAATACTTCTTCTAAGCATGGACACGACCGTGTCAATGCCTGTTACCTCCAATACTTCCGCGTTGGTGACCTTGTCCTGCCACTCAGCTCCCAGGATTCTGTACAGGCATCTCAAATGATAGTTGTTTAGCTGCCTCTCTTGGTGCTTGAACGTAGACCACGTCTCACTGCCGTGGAGAAAGACGCTGACGACACATGTCTGGTCAACAAAGGTTTTTATTTTAACTAAGAATTGTATTCTCCGAAACCCTTTCTGTAGTTGTTGCTGAATGCCTACAGTGAGAAGTATTATCTTTTTTTTTTTGGGTCGTCCTGAAATCGGAGGTTAAATGGGGGGTTGTCGTCACTTTCCTCACATCTCGAGCGTGCGGATGAAAGTGGACCGAGGTCCCCCGCGTGGTTATGCTATGCTTGGCTTCATCTACGTGACGCTCACTACTACAGGAATCATGTCGATACCTCATCTTGTTAGCCAGGATGCCATTAAAACAGTCCGTTTCCAGGAAGGGCTACGAGGAAGCCAAGGTGAGGGTCTTGTAAAGTGTGTTTTGACTGAACCTAACTAACATGTCTGATCAGTATATTTTGGCTGACCAGACGTTAGTCTTCCTTCCCACTCTTTTTGTTAGTAAAGTACAATATTTCCTTAAATAAGGACTGAGGAATACATGCCGCTTGCCCTTGATGTCGCAGTGGATTTATTTCATGCCCATGTAAATAAATCGAAGCCTTACCAGAGCTTGAACCCATGTCCTCCAGGTAGAAGACCAGAATCTTGGCCACTTGACCACCTACTCCTTGTCAGTATAGTAACTAACAAGAAACTGTACTTGAGCATCATAAATGACAAATTATCTTCTAGATGCACTAAAGATGGAAGTCAAGAAACTGAAGGATGAAAATCAAAGACTAGCCGAAGAACGTAGGTATTCCACGGAGACTAAAATCAAAGACTAGCCGAAGAATGTAGGTATTCCACGGAGACTAAAATCAAAGACTAGCCGAAGAATGTAGGTATTCCACGGAGACTAAAATCAAAGACTAGCCGAAGAATGTAGGTATTCCACGGAGACTAAAATCAAAGACTAGCCGAAGAATGTAGGTATTCCACGGAGACTAAAATCAAAGACTAGCCGAAGAATGTAGGTGTTCCACGGAGACGGTATCATCAATGTCATTTCTTATGTAACAGAAACATGTGACAAGAATTCAGTTCAATCAATCAAAACCTTTTAATCTACAAGTGGAGCACAGGTCTTCAACAACTACAAGTCGTATCGTTCTTTCTGTCTTGTATGTTTGAATTGTATTTTTCATTTCAATTGATATTGTTATTTTTGTTGAAGCTTTTGTAACTTAAAGCTTCTACACAACAGCCAGCCCTATGCCCAACCCTCAATAGTCCTCTTACGACAAGATTGGAATGTTTACAGTGTTATTATTACTGACTCTCCTTTCGTACCACGGTAATACTCATGGCACTGCAATGATTGCTTTCCACCAATTTTGGACTGTTTTCTTGAATTACTCAAAGTTCGTGACATGCTAAGGAACATATATAGGAATGAAACCTTCATCTACTTAGGTCTCGTATCACAGGCATGCAGGGACATTAAAGTACAAACCAATGCTAAAATGAAGAGAGCTGCAGAGAATAGGGTCAAATGGAGAGCCATACTCAAACAACCTTACAACCAGACTCAGGACTGAGGAACCAAATGAATGAATGAAATGAAACGGATCGTTAAACATTTACGTGACACATGAAACATAATGTTAAGCAATATAGTTGGCAATGAAATGGATCAATAAAATATGTATGTGACATCTAACATCATTAAATTATTCATGTGACAAACGAAACAAATTATACAATAATTTATGACACAAGAAACAGAGCATTAAACAATGTATGTGACACATTAAAATCAATGTTAAACAATGTATACATTTACATCTTGCATAGACCAGTATGATGAGTTATTTGACAATAGCATGGTTTAGCAAGAGGGATCACTATTGCAGAGTGTTAAAGCGCTTGCTTTTACAAAACAAATACAATTAAATAATTTATGTGGTTCATAAAACATATCATTTAACTCTTGATAGCACATGCAAAACATATACTATTAAACACTTTATGTGAGCATTGATTGATAATATGTTACAAACAAGTGACAAACACAAATTATACACTATTAAATGCATTTTGTGCACTACAAAACATATATTTTAAGACACATTTTGTCACAAACAAAACGAATGCTATTAAGTATGTTGGTGTACGAGAACTTTCACTTTTCTTGTTCTATCATCCAGGTCTGGTACAAGCTCATTTCCAGGAAATGAAACAAGAAAATGAAGAACTTGTAACCAATTGTAAGTGTATGTCAGAGGTTAAGTTGGAATCAATAATGTGTATGACTGACCGGCATACTGACTCAGGAATGCAAGTCACGTATCATGCCATGTGACTTTGACGATCAATTTCTTCCTCAACCGCCTGTCCATACAGTATTTCAGTCTTGAAGCAGTGTATGATTTCCCAGCCAATTTGTTATGCCATCTCAGATCTATTTATCTATGTCTATCTTTGCTATTCTAGCCTTCCTCTTTTGCTTTCGTTCTCAATTTCCCGCTAGCAAGCCCTCAACAGGGCTTTGCAAGTAGCATGATGTAGTCTGGAGAACGGAATGTGTTGTGTCGCTAGTTTACAGTTTCCATGCGACACTTACACCTTTCAGTCCAACACATCCGTCTTTGGCAGGGCCATTCTATCCATTAATTTATCCCCCTTGTGACAAGGTATTTCTGTGTATGTAATCAAGGAACCTAGCACACACTTTTAATAAAACATTAATTAGCATGCATCTTCTGTTGTTATTAATGTTGTAGTTGTTGTTGTGATGCCCACAATGAGTAAGTTTACTCTTTTGAGTGCCTTGAAAAGGGTATTAAGTGGTGAATTACAGTTGCATTCTTCACATCCTGAGCTTGCTGATGAAGGGAACCTCCAGGCAGTTGAGCTATGCTTGACTTCATCTGCATATCGCCAGCTACTACGGAGACCATATCGACCACAGACTTCGTTAGCCAGACTGTCAAAAATAATAGCTCATTTCCAGGGACACCAGCATGGAAGTGAGATAGTAGTGGACTTATCCAGTATGATTTACCTGACCTCGACTAACATTTCTGATCAGTATGTTTTGTCTAACCAGAAGTTAGTCTCCTCTTCCCACGTGGATTTTTTAATGAAGTTTTTCTTGTAATTTATTTTTATTGAATATTCTAGCTGTACATAATATATCTGTTTTATTGACTATGAACAGAGGACAATGATCTGGCATGATCAGAAGACTTCAACACCAGTCTCCGGACTGACTAACAGAGCACAGTGACATTACATGATCAGACGACTTCAACACCAGTCTCCGGACTAACTATCAACGGCCATTAACATCACATGATCAGACGACCTCAACACCAGTCTCCGGACTGACTAACAGAGCACAGTGACATTACATGATCAGACGACCTCAACACCAGTCTCCGGACTAACTAAGCTAATGAAGATGATGACGTTATGTACATAACACCCTTCTCAGCGACCACATTTCTTTAGCTGCAAGTGATTTCTCTGTATGTTTAGTCGTTGTCCATGATTCATATTCATCAAGCAATATTTATAATAACCATGTATCATGTCCTTTATAAAACGTTGCTCCCAACACAGTCGTTCTAAAAGAAACTCGTTCTCTAACCAAATCTGCAGCCTCCATCACAGTCATATTCAGGCATTCCTGGATATCTTGGTGCCATCATCTTCTAGGTCTAATCCTGCCTCTTTTACCTGGCACCATACCTTCCATCACCGTTGTGTTTTTTGATGTGACCAAAGTATTTACATTTTCTGTCCAAAATTGACTTGATAAACCAGTTCTCCTCTTTGTTCAACTCTTGCTGAATGTCTACATTTGTTTTTTCTCCGTCCATGGTATTCTGAGGATCTTTCTGTAAAATTTTGACTCTAAGGATTCGATTCTTTGTCTAGAAGTTTTAGTAATCATCCCTGATCTGCTGCTACATGAAAAGCACAGGCTCTCAAGACTTTCACTTTTGTCATTTTGTTGGTATTCCGCCATAATTTCTTCAGGCTGTTTATCTTCTGCGTTGCCATGGCTAGGCTTCTTCTGATTTCCTTGGAACAGTCGCCATTTTGTCAATATTGCTTCTACATAATGCTGCAAGAATTTGGTCTTCCAAAACTTCCATTGTCAAGGACATATTTGTTTATATGTTTCTTTTTTTTCTTTCTCTGGCTGCTAGCCTTTGCAAGTGTCATTATCTTTACACGCTTGTACAAAATGAAAGATAAGGCATTTTAAAAGTATACATATCCATGTCTTGATTTTCACAGTGACAGAGCTAAAAGAAGAGATATTTCTGATTGAGGACGAAAATGAAGCTAATATTTCACAATTGGGTAGGTTTTGTTAGCAGTAAATTGTTGTGTGAGACAGTTGATATGTGTTCATGTTGTGTGGGACAGTTGACATGTGTTCATGTTGTGTGGAACAGTTGACAGGTGTCCATGTTTTGTGTGGGGCAGATCACATGTGTCCATGTTTTGTGTGCAACAAATGACAGATGTCCCTGTTTTGTTTTGGGACATATGTCTATGTTGTGTCGGACAGGTGTCTATGTCCTGTGGGACAGATGACAGTTGCCCATGTTATGTGGGACAGGTGTCTATGTCCAATGGGACAGATGCCAGTTGCCCATGTTATGTGGGACAGGTGTCTATGTCCTGTGGGACAGATGACAGGTGTCCATCTAGAGAGCACACCATAATCGTGGACCACATCCTACAAAGCTGCACCATCACACAGGAACAGAAAGTAATGATGGCCTTGTGAGACAGATATGTAACCAAAGCTGTATGGAGATAAAACAGCCTTACTAACCATGAAAGTCTCTGCAAGAGAAATCAGGACCTTGAATTGAGGATGAGTAGTGAAGAAGAAAGAAATATGAAAGTAATAATCAAATTATCTTAACTCAAAATATGGTAAGTAAGAAAGATTAACATGTATTTTTATATGTGAAAAGAAAAAGATGCATATTAACGTTTCCACATATAAAGTGTTTGTCATAGACTGCACACACGAAAAGGGCAAAAAAGAGCAGTAATCTAAACCCGACATTTATTCTGCCATAATTTCTTCTGGCTGTTTATCCTCTGCGTTGCGACATCTATTCTTCTTCGGATTTCCTTGGAGCAGTTGCCATTTTGTCAATATTGCTTCTACATAATACTACAAGAATTTTGTCTCTCCAAAACTTCCATTGTCAAGGACATATTTGTTAACATATTTTTTGTTCTCTCTTTGACGCCAGCTTTTGTTAGTGTCATTATCTTTACATACTTGTACAAAATGAAAGGTAAGGCATTTTCAAAGTCTACATATCCATGTTTTGATTTTCACAGGGACAGAGCTAAAAGAAGAGATATTTGTGATTGAGGAAGAAAATGAAGCTAATAGTTCACAAATGGGTAGGTTTTGTTAGCAGTAAATTGTTGTGTGAGACAGTTGATATGTGTTCATGTTTTGTGTGGGGCAGTTGACAGGTGTCCATGTTGTGTGGGACAAAAGACATGTGTCTATGTTTTGTGTGGGACAAATGACAAGTGTCTAAGTTTTTTGGAATAAATGACTGGTATCTATATTGTTTGGAAAAAATAACAGGTGTCCACGTTTTGTGTGGGACAATTGACAGTTGTCCATGTTATGTGTGGGACAAATGACAGGTGTCTATGTTGTGTGGGACGGGTGTCTATGTTGTGTGGGGCAGATGACAGTGTCTATATTGTGTGGGACAGATATCATGTGTCTATGTAGAGAACATACTTAAATCATGGAACACATCCTACAAAGCTGCACGATCACACAGGAACAGAAAGTAATGCTGGCCTTGTGAGACAGATATGTAACAAAAGCTGTATGGAGATAAAACAGCCTTACTAACCATGAAAGTCTCTGCAAGAGAAATCAGGACCTTGAATTGAGGATGAGTAGTGAAGAAGAAAGAAATATGAAAGTAATAAATCAAATTATCTTAACTCAAAATATGGTAAGTAAGAAAGATTTACATGTATTTTTATATGTGAAAAGAAAGAAATGCGTATTAACGTTTCCACATATAAAGTGTTTGTCATAGACTGCACACACGAAAAGGGCAAAAACGAGCAGTAATCTTCTTCTTCTTCTGCGTACGCAGTCAGACAGTAACCATTATTTTTTCGAAAAAAGCGGCGGTCATCCTGAGGCTGTCGCCACTGCCATAGAGCTTGTCTTGCAGTTCCACTGGTAATGGCCACATCTGCTCTCTCTGATCCTCGTATGTCGGGCAGTTCTGCAGCAGATGTTCAGCGGTCATTTTACCAGTACCGCACGGGCATTCGTCGGTACACCCTATCTTCAATTTGTTGAATAGGTGGTACCTCAGTCTGTTGTGGCCAGTGCGAAGTCTGAAGACAACGACCTGCTCTCTTCGGTTCAACTGGTAATAGACATCGTTTTTGGTGTAACCAGTATGTTCGGTTTCCCATTTGGTCATGTATCTGGCTTTGATAAGCCGTTTTGACTCTTCGTACGTCATACTGGTATCTGTTTGTGGTAGTCTTGCGCCTTCTTTTGCCAGTCTGTCTGCCTCCTCGTTGCCTTGGATGTTGCAGTGTGACGGAACCCACTGTACCACTACCCTTTTTGGTGCGGACTGCTGGCACAGTTTGCAGAGTGCTGCTCTTAAGTCATTAAGCTCAGTGTTTTTCTGGCTTTTTAGCGCTGTGACTACGGCGAGAGCATCTGTCAGCAGGACTATATGGCTCTCATTTTCACTGTGTGTCACCATTTCTTCCACTGCCGCCCTCAGTGCCTCTGCCTCCGCTCTGAAATTGCTTGTGTACTTACCAGTAGCGAATGACAGTGTTATTTTTCTGCCATTTGGTAGGTTCAGGAATGCTCCTGCCCCTCCGTTCTGTGTAGTTTTTGTTACAGAACCGTCGGTGTATGCATGGGTCCAGTCCATGCTTGGGTAGCTTTTCGTTATGAAGCTTAGGGTAGTATCTCTCCTTTCTTTTTCAGTCTGGCAGTTTTTGTTTGCAATACCTGGTATATTTTCTACCACCTCTGGAAATATATCCTGCCTCCAGGTAGGTTTTCGTACAGTAGTGATGGGTTTTGGTGTTTTTAGTGCGTTTATGGGATCTTCGTGCATCTTTGCTTTGGCTATTTCTGCAAAGTTTCTCCGCTTTAGTTTCCCATTTCCCAAATTGTTTAGTCTCTGGTGCATTGGATGGTCGGTCAGTCTTCGGAGTTTCTCTGACTGCAGCTGGGCTCTGCAGTCTCTTCTATCGGTCATGGATTGCAGTTTTGTAATCTTTTCAAGTTCTACAATTGGCGTTGACTTCATACCACCTGTTATAATTCTCATGGCTTGGTTTTGAAGTTTGTTAACTTTATCGAAGCTCGCCTTCGCTGCTGTTGTCCATGCCGCAATGTCATACTCGAGAACTGGTCTCACTCTTCCAGTGTACAGTTTCTTTAGTATGCCTTCGTCTGCTCCCCAGCTTGTGCCAGCAAGTTTCCTCATGATTGCCATTCTTTCTCTGGCTTTCATTCGGTTTCTCTCAATCTGATTTTTCCATGTCATGCGCCGATCAAATGTGACTCCCAGATAGGTTGGGTTGTCGTTTGGCTGCAGGATTTTGCCATTTAGACTTAATTTGGTACTTTGGGGTTTTAATGAAAGCGAGAATATTGTGCATGTGGTTTTCTCCTCGTTTATTTTGACCAGCCATGAGTTCGCCCACTCTTCCAGAGATGTTAGGGCCGTCTGCATCCGATTTCTTGCTATGGTGAGATTCTTTTCAGAGGTCCACATAGCCAGATCGTCTGCAAACATTGAGCTATGGACTCTTCTTGGTATATTCTCTGTAATATCGTTTATATATACCAGGAAGAGTGTAGGTGACAATACTCCCCCTTGGGGTACTCCCTGCTCGAGTGTCACCTTTTTGCTCATCTGCCCTTGTACTTGGACTCTGGCCGTTCTTTGTTTGAGGTAGTGGTTGATCCACTTGTACATCCTCCCACAGACATCACTTCTTCTTAGCTTGAAGTCCATCTTTCCAGACTTTGTCAAATGCCTTTTCCAGATCCACCCAAACAGCTACTGTGTGTTTCTGTGCCTGGTAGGCATCTTCTATCTCCTGGGCTATGAGGATGACCTGGTCCTCAGTGGATCTGTGCTGTCTAAAGCCGGCTTGCTGTGGAATTAGTATTCGTTTTTCTTCCAGATGCCACATCAGTCTGGTGTTTATCATCCGTTCCATCAGCTTGCCGACACAGCTCAGTAGGCTTATGGGCCTGTATCCATTTGGATCTGTTTTGTCCTTTCCTGTTTTTGGTACTGGTACCAGTATTGCGTCTTTCCATGCCTGTGGTACAATTCCCCTTTTCCAGCTTTCGTTCAGGACCGATAGCAGTTTCTTCTTCGCTGTTTGGCCCAGCCCCATCAGCATTTCGTTTGTTAGAGCAGTAATCTAAACCCGACAGGTATAAAGCAACAATGATAGAATAAAAGAATGTTTGAAAACTTCTGCTATGCAAAAAACTATTATGCACACATTGGAAATGGGTTTTAGGTGGGGAGTATTTTTAAGTCTATCAATGATCGTCTGCTTGATGAATCAATAATGTGTATGATTGATACTGACTCAGGACTGCTACTCATGTGTCATGCCATGTGACTTTGACAACCAATTCCTTCCTCAACCGCCTGTCCATTCAGTATTTCAGCCTTGCTGTTGGCTGATTTCCCAGCCAGTTTGTTATGCCATCTGTGATCTCATTCTCTTTGTCTATCTTTGCCATTCTAGGCCTTCTTCTTCTTCTTTTATGTTCGTTCTCAATTTCCCGCTAGCAAGCCCTGAACAGGTCCTTGCAAGTAGCATGATGTAGTCTGGAGAACGGAATATGTTGTGTCGCTAGTTTACAGTTTGACTGCAATATTTGTACCTTTCGATCCAACGCATCCGTCTTCGACAGGGTCATTCTAGCCATTAATTTATACCTCTTGTGACAAGGTATTTCTGTGTATGTAAAGAAGGAGCCTAGCACACACTTTAAAAGAAAAAATTAATTAGCATGGATCTTCTGTTGTTAATGTTGTTGTAGTTGTTTTTTTTTGTTTTTTTTTTGCTTAGATGTTTGCCTCACTAGTTTCTACTGGCGGAGGCGCGCCATTTTCCACCCCAGACCGTAGTCAATTGGGCGATATCAGGACGCATAAACCAGTGCTTGGATGCATGTGTGCATCTGTATGTACCTATGCTAGGTTTGTGCGCCCTCAGAAGCTAGCCCAACCAAAGTGCTATGGAAGGGCTTTACCAAGAGGGCGCGTGTGAAAGTTGTGCAAGGGTGTGACTGTAGGACAGAGTCAAATGAAACAGAGTGAGGTGAGAAGAGAGAGAAGAGTGGCCTGGAGGTCCCGGTGTGTTGTAGTTGTTGTTGTTGTTGTTGTTGTTGTTGTGATGCCCACAATGAGTAAGTTTACTCTTTTGAGTGCCTTGAAAAGGGTATTAAGTGGTGGGTTACAGTAGCTTTCTTCACATCATGAGCTTGCTGATGAAGGGAACCTCCAGGCAGTTGTGCTAAGCCTGACTTCATCTGCATATCGCTAACTACTACGGAGACCACATCGCCCACAGACTTTGTTAGCCGGGCTGCCAAGAATAACAGCCCCTTTCAAGGGAGACCAGCATGGAAGGGAGATATTTGACTTGGCCAGCACGTTTTACCGGTCCTTGATTAACATATCCTCTCAGTATGTTTTAGCTGACCCTGACTAACATGTCTGTTCAGTATGTTTACCTGACCTTGACTAACATGTCTGTTCAGTATGTTTACCTGACCCTGACTAACATAATCTGATCAGTATGTTTTAACTGACTTCAACTAACATGTCTGATCAGTATGTTTTGCTGGACCCTGACTAACATGTCTGATCAGTATGTTTACCTGACCCTGACTAACATAATCTGATCAGTATGTTTTAACTGACTTCAACTAACATGTCTGATCAGTATGTTTTGCTGGACCCTGACTAACATGTCTGATCAGTATGTTTACCTGACCCTGACTAACATAATCTGATCAGTATGTTTTAACTGACTTCAACTAACATGTCTGATCAGTATGTTTACCTGACCCTGGCTAACATAATCTGATCAGTATGTTTTAACTGACTTCAACTAACATGTCTGATCAGTATGTTTTGTCCTCAAGAGCCACAATGTTTTGTCCCCAAACAACCACAATGTTTTGTCCTCAAGAGCCACAATGTTTTGTCCCCAAACAGCCACAATGTTTTGTCCCCAAACAGCCACAATGTTTTGTCCCCAAACAACCACAATGTTTTGTCCCCAAACAGCCACAATGTTTTGTCCCCAAACAGCCACAATGTTTTTTCCCCAAACAACCACAATGTTTTGTCCCCAAACAACCACAATGTTTTGTCCCCAAACAGCCACAATGTTTTGTCCCCAAACAGCCACAATGTTTTGTCCTCAAGAGCCATGGTATTTCTTTTTCTACTATATGACCACCAATTTTTATTTACTTTTAGTAAAATTTAAAATGTTTTTATGTTGTAAACCTTGTCCAGACGATTCAGATCTGATAGGAGACTCGGACTCTCAGTGCATGCAACCAAATCACCTAGCATTACACGTTTGTTGCACAGAATGTACAGCATGAAACATATTATGTCACACACAACGGACATATGATTAAGCAGTGTATGTTGCACCTGTGAGGGGGGAGGGGCGCGTTAGATCAGTTCATAGCGAGCAATTTACTATTTTCTGTGCTAACAGCGTGGCTAGGTTCGAATCGCGTCCGGAGAGTAAATAAAAATCCGGGTCGTATTTTAATCACCCCAGTCGACCCAGCTGTAACTGGGTACCGGGTGCATGAGTTAGAGAAGGTGAAAACAGCAAGCAAGACCACTGGCTACCCCACCTCTCACAGGCTATGGCTTCAAAAACTATATTTCCAACCAGTGGTTAATTCTGCTGAGTTTCCACTTTACTATGTTGCTCATGTAGCAGAGAGTATTTAACACTTTTTGTTGAACACATGGAACATAGAACAACACATTGATGTTGCATATAGAGCAAAGAGCATGGAACACTTTTTATCTTGCATATGAGATACAGAGCATGGAACACTTTTTATCTTGCATATGAGATACAGAGCATGGAACACTTTTTATCTTGCATATGAGATACAGAGCATGGAACACTTTTTATCTTGCATATGAGACACAGAGCATGGAACACTTTTTATCTTGCATATGAGATACAGAGCATGGAACACTTTTTATCTTGCATATGAGATACAGAGCATGGAACATTTTTTATCTTGCATATGAGATACAGAGCATGGAACACTTTTTATCTTGCATATGAGATACAGAGCATGGAACACTTTTTATCTTGCATATGAGATACAGAGCATGGAACACTTTTTATCTTGCATATGAGATACAGAGCATGGAACACTTTTTATCTTGCATATGAGATACAGAGCATGGAACACTTTTTATCTTGCATATGAGATACAGAGCATGGAACACTTTTTATCTTGCATATGAGATACAGAGCATGGAACACTTTTTATCTTGCATATGAGACACAGAGCATGGAACACTTTTTATCTTGCATATGAGATACAGAGCATGGAACACTTTTTATCTTGCATATGAGATACAGAGCATGGAACACTTTTTATCTTGCATATGAGATACAGAGCATGGAACACTTTTTATCTTGCATATGAGACACAGAGCATGGAACACTTTTTATCTTGCATATGAGACACAGAGCATGGAACACTTTTTATCTTGCATATGAGATACAGAGCATGGAACACTTTTTATCTTGCATATGAGATACAGAGCATGGAACACTTTTTATCTTGCATATGAGACACAGAGCATGGAACACTTTTTATCTTGCATATGAGATACAGAGCATGGAACACTTTTTATCTTGCATATGAGATACAGAGCATGGAACACTTTTTATCTTGAATATGAGACACATAGCATGAAATACATTTTATCTTGCATATGACACACATAGCATTAAACAAGTTAGGTCACTGACGTAGCATAACGTCTATAAAACACGTTTATGTGTTAATCTTCTTATTCTTCTTCAAAGTTTGTTCTCAAACTCCGGCTACCAAGCCCTGAAAAGAACTTTGCAAGTAGCAGGATTTAGCCCGAATGTCCCAAAAATTAAAAACATGTTTTTAGCCCATAAAAAAACATTCAAGTATTAAAGTTTTCAACATTTTATGCCGATCATAAAGTACAGAACATTAAACAATAAATGTCCAACATCACATAAAACAATAAACAATAAATGTCCAACATCACATAAAACACTGAACAATAAACAATAAATGTACAACATCACATAAAACAATAAACAATAAATGTCCAACATCACATAAAACACTGAACAAGAAATAATAAATGTCCAACATCACATAAAACACTGAACGATCAACAATAAATGTCCAACATCACATAAAACAATAAACAATAAATGTCCAACATCACATAAAACACTGAACAAGAAATAATAAATGTCCAACATCACATAAAACACTGAACAATAAACAATAAATGTACAACATCACATAAAACACTGAAAATTAAACAATAAATGTCAAACATCATATAAAATAAAAATACAACAAAACTGTCAACATTCTATGTCCCACATGAAAAATTGTATGTTCCGCACAAAATATACAACATTGTTATGTCTCTCGCAATACAGCGACATGGAATGTTAGAACAATGTACCAGGCAGGTAAAACAGCACAGATAGCTAAAGATATGAGGAATTACAAATTAGCAGTGCCAGGACTGTGCAAAACAAAATGGACACAATCAGGGAAGATGAGACTGACCACTGGGGAAATGATAATGTATCCTAGAAACGAGGGAACTGATGCCCAACATACAGAGTGAGTAGCACGGATGCTCTCGAGAGAAGCACAGCGGGTGCTCATAAAGTGGGAGGCTATTACCAACCGAATCCTGAGCGCCAGCTTTAGAACGAGGAACAAACACATCAATATAAACATCATTCAGTGCTATGTCCCAACTAACAGTTTTACAACAAGCTGGAAGAGGTCCGTTACATACAGAAAAAGAAAGACATTTTAATTTTAATGGGAGACTTCAATGCTAAAGTGGGAACAGATAACCTTGGTTATGGACAGGTTATGGGAAGACAAGATGAACGAAAAGGGAGAAATGTTTGCAGAGTTATGTGCCCTACACAAAATGATAATTGGAGGAAGCATGTTTCCACATAAAAAGATACATAAGGCCACATGGAGATCTCCAGACCATGTTTCCACATAAAAAGATACATAAGGCCACATGGAGATCTCCAGACCATGTTTCCACATAAAAAGATACATAAGGTCACATGGACATTTCCAGACCATATAGCCGAAAAACAGATTAGTCACATCTGGGTCAGTCAAGCATTCAGAAGTACACTACAAGATGTAAGAGTAAAGTGAGGTACAGATGTAGCGTCAGACCACCACATGTTGCTGGGGATTTTGTAGCTCAAACTAAAAAAGTATCCAGTACAAAGCGCAAGGAGAAGATATAACGTACACTTATTGCAACACCTTGAGAAGAAGACACTTAATAACAGATATCAAGTGCTACAAGAGCTATATGAGCATGAAGAAATGGACATTAATAGTATGTGGGACCAGACTATAGATTATGAAAAGGCGTTTGACAGTGATAAATTTAACTTAACGCCTTTATACTGGTTTAGAAGTCTTTGCAGAGTCTGTATACAACCAGTTTCATTTACATTACCTTGCTCTAAAAGCTATGCGCCTCCAATGTATTCTTAAATGCATTAATTTTACCTGCCTCCACTACCTCCTGTGGCAATGCATTCCAAGCATTCACCACTGTCTGTCTACAAAAATATTTCCTAATATCTAATCTGGATCTCTCTTTAGTTAATTTGTAGCTATTCCCTCTTGTTCATGTGGGTGGTTGTATTTTGAAATAAAACTTGTTATAGTCTAATTTATCCGTTCCTCTGATCATCTTATAAACCTGTATTGTCACTTCCAATTCTTCTCTCTTCTAGACACTGTAGGCCGGTTTTTCTGAGTCTTTCCTCATAACTGTAATTCTGGAATCCCACTATCATCTTTGTTGTTCTCTTTTGTATTCGTTCCAGCATGTTTATATCCCCTCTATGATAAGGACTCCACACCTGTACACAGTACTCCAATCTAGGTCTAACTAAAGCTTTATACAGTTTGACAATCATTTCCTTACTCCTGTTTACTATTTCTTTTTATCATACCTAACATTGCATTTGCCTTTTTCACTGCTACCTTAACTTGCTCACTCACCTTACCTGTATGATCTATTATAACCCCTAGGTCCCTTTCCTTTTCTATCTTTCTAATATTGTTCTCGCCCATACAGTTGATCGAAGTACTCTATGGCAACTGTTAAGACACTATGGTATACTAGAAAAGTACACAACCCTCATCCAGAATATGTACAAAGACAGTTAGTAGAGTGGTTCATGCAGGAGTACTGACTGACAGCTTAGGGCTGCAAATGGGGTTGAGACAGGGATGCCTGCTCTCACCTGCCCTGTTCTTGTTGGCTATTGATTGGATAATGGATATCAATCGAAGGCAAACAAAAACGGGTATTCAGTGGACACTAGTGTCACAATTGGAGGACCTGGACTACCCAAATAATCTCGCATTTTTGTCACACAGTCATAGCCAAATGCAAGAGAAATGATAGAGTGAAAGAACAATCGGCCAAACTCGGACTGAATATCAACATGAAGAAAAACAAGCTCAACACTAACAGCAAAGAACCTAATCATGCTGGAGGGAGGGCAGGTGGATGAAGTGGATACCTTTACCTATTTGGGCAGCACAATTGACACATCAGGAGGTCCAGATGTAAGGATCAGAATTGGAAAGGCACGAGGGGCATTCTTGGCACTAAACAATATATGGAGATCCAGAGATATCAAGATTCGCTCCAAAATTAAAATATTCAACGCAAGTGTCAAGTCAGTGTTGCTGTATAGAGCGGAGAAATGGAGAACGACCAAGGCCATACAACAAAGACTCCAGTCCTTCGTTAACAGATGCCTACGAAGGATAATGGGCATAAAGTGGCAGGACATGGTGAGGAATGAGGACTGGCAGGACATGGTGAGGAATGAAGACTGGCAGGACATGGTGAGGAATGAATACTGGCAGGACATGGTGAGGAATGAAGACTGGCAGGACATGGTGAGGAATGAAGACTGGCAGGACATGGTGAGGAATGAAGACTGGCAGGACATGGTGAGGAATGAAGACTGGCAGGACATGGTGAGGAATGAAGACTGGCAGGACATGGTGAGGAATGAAGGCTTGTGGGAAACAACAGCCATTGGAACAACACATTAAGCGAAGAAAATGCGGCTGGATAGGACATACGCTGCGGAAGGCACAGTCTTACATAGACAGACAGGCTCTTACATGGAATCCCCAGGGGAAAAGAGGAGAGAGAGTTAGATACGTGGAGAAGAGAGTGTGAGACGGAGCTAAAATTGAATAATTACACCTGGAGCAGCTCAGGACCGTGAACGCTCGCGAGATGTTAAAGATGGTATATGAACCGAGAGGAGCGACGGGCTTGATTGATTAATTTATTGATTGATTGATGTCATACACAAAGCACTAAATATGTTATGCCAAACTTAAGAAGTACATACCATTCAACAACATTCTTCTATTTTCACCCCATTATGCCAGATCTTATGTTGGTCTCGCTGCAGGAAGTCTGTAAACCCTTTTGTTGTTTCTATATTACTTGGACATTAGTAGGTCCCCTCCTGCGTGTATGTACAACAAACTTAAGTAGCATTTTACGACATAAACAGTACAGGTCTTATAGTCTTGATTTCCTAGTAGTAAGTGGCTCCGTGATACCCATACACACTGGTCAGGGAGAGGAGACTAACGTCTGGTCAGGTAAAACATACTGTTCGGACATGTTAGTCAGGGTCAGGTAAAACATACTGTTCGGACATGTTAGTCAGGGTCAGGTAAAACATACTGTTCGGACATGTTAGTCAGGGTCAGGTAAAACATACTGTTCGGACATGTTAGTCAGGGTCAGGTAAAACATAATGTTCGGACATGTTAGTCAGGGTCAGGTAAAACATACTGTTCGGACATGTTAGTCAGGGTCAGGTAAAACATACTGTTCGGACATGTTAGTCAGGGTCAGGTAAAACATACTGTTCGGACATGTTAGTCAGGGTCAGGTAAAACATACTGTTCGGACATGTTAGTCAGGGTCAGGTAAAACATAATGTTCGGACATGTTAGTCAGGGTCAGGTAAAACATAATGTTCGGACATGTTAGTCAGGGTCAGGTAAAACATACTGTTCGGACATGTTAGTCAGGGTCAGGTAAAACATACTGTTCGGACATGTTAGTCAGGGTCAGGTAAAACATAATGTTCGGACATGTTAGTCAGGGTCAGGTAAAACATAATGTTCGGACATGTTAGTCAGGGTCAGGTAAAACATACTGTTCGGACATGTTAGTCAGGGTCAGGTAAAACATACTGTTCGGACATGTTAGTCAGGGTCAGGTAAAACATAATGTTCGGACATGTTAGTCAGGGTCAGGTAAAACATACTGTTCGGACATGTTAGTCAGGATCAGGCAAAATATACTGACCAAGACCCCCAACTTCCTCGCAATTCTCCCTGGAAACAGGCTCTTTTCACTTTTTTTGCACCATCTAAATGATAGGGCCACAACTACAGCTACCCCTTTCATAGAACACCTGTACACAACCATCTGCAATGGTGGTTTATGAAGCAATTATTTTACATGATGATGTTTTGACACCATACACACCCCTCCTTAGTCGCCATTCGTGACAGGTTCAACAGGTTACAGTTGGCGTATTCTCCCCTTCCTCGATAGATATTGTGTACTGACCCAAAATACTCTCGCATCATTTTACATTCTTTTGTTTGCAATCAGATAAAGCTAATGAAGCCAAACAAGCAAAGTGGGATACGAAGGAAACACAAACTGACGCAGATGACCTTTACGACAGGTAAAAAATGTCAACCATTTTGTAAACAACTAAATATTGACTCAGACAAACCTGTTAGAATATTCGGGAGATTAGAGCACCAAGTTATGGCAAACACTGACATACGACATCTCGAATTGCTGCAATCTTTAAATAACTATCTTTGTTCGCCAATCACGGATGATGAAGACCTTTTCTCTTTTCTTTCAACCAATCTTTTCAGTTGAATATCCTGTAAGTCGGGGTTGTGGATTGGTGCGAAGATTTCTGACCAGTCCGATATGGGATATGCATAATCTTAGGCAATGAGGGCATGGGAAATTCACTTCGCGAGACGATGATTTCTCACGGGCTTTCTGGTCTGTCTCCGTTTTTAGAAGCCTCGAATGATGCTGCTTCATTGTGGAAAGATGTGCGCTAGGTTGTGCGGTCCTGCGCACTTCCCACGTTTTGGTGTTTATGCTGAAGGACTTTAGAGACGTTGTAATGGTGTCTTCAAAGCACACGACGCGTCCAGCGAATCTGTAATTGCATCATGATGGTATCAATGCTAAGGATACCAACTCTCTCAGGAACAGCAGTATTCGGTATCATGTCACCTTTTGATATTCATCACCCTCCTCAGACGAAGTGTGTGAAAATGATGAATCTTCTTTGCGTGACGTCTGTATACAGTCCATGGAGATTTTATAATAACGTCATTTGGACTTACAACTGACCGCTCATAAAAGTGAAAAAGGTCCTGACATTTCAGGTGAAATGAATTCGGGTTGATCAGCCATTGTTTACTTTTTCTACCAAGGAGAACTGTTTGTCTTAGTTAGAAGGACTGTCTATAGCATTAAGCCGATCTGTAGCCATTAGAATGAATGTGTATCACGGAGAAAGACTAGATATAGTCAACAAAGAGGAACTGTCTATAGCATTAAGGCCAATATGTAGCCATTAGAATGAATGTGTATCACGGAGAAAGACTAGATATAGTCAACAAAGAGGATCTGTCTATATCATTAAGGCCAATATGTAGCCATTAGAAGAGTGTGTAGCCTGGAGAAAGACTAGATATAGTCAACAAAGAGGAACTATCTATAGCATTAAGGCTAATATGTAGCCATTAGAAGAGTGTGTAGCCTGGAGAAAGACTGTTTGTAGCAATGTATTATAAGATGTGAGAAATGTGATGATTCTAATAATTTATTCCTTCTAAAAAGAATGACCGTTTTAGTTACAAAATCTAGCAGATCATGTGATGATTGTCGTTTGCTGAGCTCAGTCCAAGTGCCGTCTCCGCATTGAAGGCCGGCTGCAGTAGATCACCAGTGTGCTCTATCTTTTGCCGTAATGTTGCAAACTGCAGGCTTTTTCCAGTCCATCTCCTGATGTTGAGGTTAAAGTAGTTGCATAGCAGACACTGCCGTCGGGAATGAAGTTTATTTTATTAAGCCGCAGCTTTGTGAGATGGAGTGGCCACTTCCCTTCCTCGCTGTCTCTTTTCTTTCCTAGTCGCCAGCCAGGTATCCATCTACAGCTCGGTCAACTGGAGCTGCCAGTAGCTAGAGTTGAACGTTGCCATAAAAAGCAAGTGTTCTCTCACTGCGCTAACCACATGCCCATCTCTGGATATTATCCATCCACTTATAACGTTGTCTTCCTCTTGAACGACTGCCTTCAACCCTACCCTCTAATATGGTCTTCAGCATGTCTTGTTATATGACCAAAATGTCTTAACTGTCTAACCTTGATTTCGGTCATTAATTCTTTTTTCACCCCCCCCCCCCAACTTCTTCAATACCACCACATTTATTGCATTCTTGTCATATCATAATTTAACCTGCCGTTTTGTCTTTTCAATTGCAGCGAAGATGATGATCCTGTGGACTTAAACCCATCGAGACACCATACAAGTTATGTCCCCTACCGTGCAGATATCAAAGACAGATGGTTTACCACACGTATAAGAAGGTCCACTGACGCTGAACCGGACGGAAATGACAATTTAGCGGACATTGAGATGTACAACGTGTCAATGGGAGTTTATTCCTCAGAAATGATTGTTCGGGATAAGTTGGCAGACATGCACGACAGTTTTGGTAAAAAAGTGTTTTATCACGCCACTGATGCCGGCAGTGTGAAGAATATCCTCGAAAATGGTATTGACTTGAAAAAGGCAAAACGCCCTTTGGATTTCTCAAGTGGTCGTGGTTTTTATGTCACAGAAAGTTATCAGCGGTCTGTGCAATGGAGCGGAAGAGTGGCTGGGTGGATGGGTGGTAGAGGAGCTATTATTGCTTTCAGAATTGATAAAAGGCTACTACAGAAAAGGACTAACATTTCTTTACAATGCGACACGGATACCAACAGGAAGTGGTGGGAGTGTATTGTCTCTCATTTCCGGCATGGAAAAACATCCCCAGATGTACAAAATGTGTTGAAAGATGTTGAATTCATTACAGGTCCTGTGGCCAACGTTAGAAATTTGGATCCTACCGAAATATCTGTAACTATCTCAGATGACGTCACTCAGATGTGTATTCGCAAAAAAGATTTTGCCAAACGATTTGGGAGTCTAGAAAATATTGCTTTAGTTATATTTTTGAAATAACCACAAATCCTCACCAAAACTAAATATTCCATACTTGGAAACAATTTGTCGTCCAAATCCCTGAGTCATCACTGAGATGTGTAGTGGGTGGGTGAGTTTGTGATGTGTCTTTGGACATCTGTCAGAATTTAATTAATAAATAACCCCCCATCCTCTCTTCCCCATCCCCAACCTTACAACAAATACACACTTCTACTTCACGTGGTTGTCATTCTCAAGGGCGGCTGCCCTTATGGATGTAGCCAGGAGGAGCATTTCCTGCTTAGTGGGCTAGATTCGAGTAGCGTATTACTCAGTAGCGTTGTGACAAGTGCCATGGAGGGTGGTTAACCGATGTGCGAGTCCACATTAATAGACTCAAACACTAGAGCAAAGTAGACCAGTAACCTGTAAGGCACCATCTATGCTGCTCTTCACAAACCACCTAACCATGGCCGTAGTTATGCCATGTCACACAGTTAGTCGACTCTTACGACATGCTCTCTGTTGGTCAGTGGTGCTATTCTTGTCTTTATCATTCCCAAAGACCTTGGCGGACCACTCGCGGCTTCTTTTTGCAAAGCATGTTGTACCCATGTAATCTCAAAAACCCTCAGTATTGGACAGAGACGTGCATATGCCCACTTCCACACTGAGAGCATGCCGAAAGAGTGTGGTATACGCATATTGTCATTGACTATCTGAGGCACTAAGTACTAGATTAAAGTTGTATCTCTTTCCATATAGTTATTTAAAGTTTTTTGTTATTTTGAATATTTGTCATTTGATATTGTCTGCAAAATTATTTTCTACTAGTATATAACCATTGTACAAATGTTGATTTTGGTTTACTATTTATATTGGCTTGGATAAGAAAATGCTAGTTTTTATTGGTTTGGATAAGAACGTGTAAGTTTATATTGGTTTGATTAAGAGAATGTAAGTTTATATTGGTTTGATTGAGAAAATGTAAGTTTTTATTGGGATATTTAAAGAAAATGTAAGTTTTCCTTGGGATATATAAAGAAAATGTACGTTTGCATTGGTATGGATACAAAAAAGTAAGATTATATTGGTTTGAATAAGAAAATATAATTTTATATTGGTTTCTGTTTCTAAGAATAGACGTCACTGCACTCCAGGCATATCCATAGGTCCTCAGTCTTTACCAGTAAATGACGTAGAATATAGATGCTGATGGTCCTAGTAGCTCGGTGGTTGTACACTATCTTGCTCCGTTCTCTCTTATGCCATACTCTGCTCGAACCGCGTTTAATGTCAAAACTTAACCATCAAATGTGATGTCCGGGAGTTCAGCCTTATTCAAGGAGCACCACATCATGCAGGCCTTGTTCGGATCGATTTTGGAGGTTGAGTCGCCACACAACTGTGAGATTGCTTACAAGGTTTCCTGGATGTCTTTGACCAACTCTTGCCTGTCTGAGCCAGTCCTGTACGTTAGGATGTCATCGGCAAATGCCAACGTTCGCCCTGTCTCTGGGGTTGAATATCGGCCACTTTTACTGTGATGATGTTAAACAGCATCGGTTGAGACGGAGACTCCTGAGGCAGTCCTGGACATATTCGCCTCGGTTCTGATGTCCACGATCCCAAGCGTAGTGTATTTGTTTTTTCCATCAGGGCAGCTGATATCCAACTAACCAGCCATTGGTTTAAATCACACTACTTCAGACAGGTAATTAAGCTCCCAAACACAAACCTCACTGTCGTGAATGACGGACGTCCAACTAGACTAGCATCTCGACCGGGGGATACAGATGGAGGTTATTGACCTGGCAACTATATCCAGGGATGTTGCTCCATCCACATGCTGGAACGCATTAGGAGCACAAGAGAGCGAACACTTGACATGTGTCGTACTTATACCCTGAGGAAAACATACCAGACACCGGAAAGCCAAACAGGTGTTTAGATACACGTATGAACCGGATAATGAGGCGAACGAACTGCACCAGACGATCGAACGAAGGACCACTAGATCCCCATTTGTCCAACCACCCTGGTGGAATCACGTGGTTGAGGCGGCCTGTAGAGAAAAGGAGGTGGCAACAAAGGATTAGCATAAAGCTAGAAAGACCCCTGAAAGGAAAACATTTAAGAGGCTGTGCCAGTGAACCTTTCAGATGTTTGAATGACAGAAGGTTTGCATTCATGGATATGTTAGTCACTTAGCTTGTAGCATGAGATAAGATGAAGTTGAAGGCTTGTCAAGGATTTTTGTCGCTAGAAACACACTTTCCTCTCAAACACACTTTCCTCTCAAACACACTTTTCTCTCAAACACACTTTCCTCTCAAACACACTTTCCTCTCAAACACACTTTCCTCTCAAACACGCCATCATTTCTTGACAGCTTCTGATATAGTTCTTGATGTGTACAGACAATGGCCCCTATCTGTTACCAAGTAAACTCCAAACTGACAGCCCGGAGTGAAGATTTTCCCAGTATCGACTATCTGGAGAAAACTAAAACATTTCAGTTCGTCAGATTTTGGAGTCTGAGAAGAAGCTCCAATTTGTCAGTCTCCTTCATTTGAATTCTGCAAAGAGTTGACAATTCACCCTGAAAAATGTCATGAGTGACTGTGAGGAAGATAAGGCTGCAGAAGATGTAACAAGTGAAATTAATGATTTTCCATCGTTGCTGAATGAATGTATGATATTGACTTGAATGAGAGAGATAAAACTATAATTGCATTTACTGCTGGCTACATTTCTTATAAAGTTTTCAGAAATGTGAATTGTAATCTGTGCATCTCTGTTAGGACAAATGCATACCGATTGAGCAAGGATCAGGATATGGCCTTTATTTGACATATCTGAAAGATATTGTTACTGACATTGTCCTCAAAGTTTATTCTGTTTGTGAGACACTGATTTCTGAAAAATATGAACAAGCATTTATATCATCCATAAATCGGAGACAAATTATTATCTCAGAAAGTAAAGAATTGATAAATGCTGCAAATTGCATATGTGAATGGGGAATGAAAATATCGCAAATAGTTTCAAAATGGCTTCCAGCATTATCCTGAACCATTACACCACGACTGTCAATGACATACAATCAAAATGTGTTCTGATTGCTTCCAGCATTATCCTGAACTATTACACCACGACTGTCAATGACATACAATCAAAATGTGTTCTGATTGCTTCCAGCATTATCCTGAACTATTACACCACGACTGTCAATGACATACAATCAAAATGTGTTCTGATTGCTTCCAGCATTATCCTGAACTATTACACCACGACTGTCAATGACATACAATCAAAATGTTCTAGTTCTAGCTAGATTTATGTGGACTAATGTGGAAGTGTGAAAGTTCTAGCTAGATTTATGTGGACTACTGTGACAACTTGAAGATTCTAGCTAGATTTATGTGGACTAATGTGGAAGTGTGAAAGTTCTAGCTAGATTTATGTGGACTAATGTGGAAGTGTGAAATTTCTAGCTAGATTTATGTGGACTAATGTGGAAGTGTCAAAGTTCTAGCTAGATTTATGTGGACTAATGTGGAAGTGTCAAAGTTCTAGCTAGATTTATGTGGACTAATGTGGAAGTGTGAAAGTTCTAGCTAGATTTCTGTGGACTAATGTGAAAGTGTGAAAGTTCTAGCTAGATTTATGTGGACTAATGTGGAAGTGTGAAAGTTCTAGCTAGATTTATGTGGACTACTGTGGAAGTGTGAAAGTTCTAGCTAGATTTCTGTGGACTAATGTGGAAGTGTCAAAGTTCTAGCTGGATTTATGTGGACTAATGTGGAAGTGTGAAAGTTCTAGCTAGATTTATGTGGACTAATGTGGAAGTGTGAAAGTTCTAGCTAGATTTATGTGGACTAATGTGAAAGTGTGAAAGTTCTAGCTAGATTTATGTGGACTAATGTGGAAGTGTGAAAGTTCTAGCTAGATTTATGTGGACTACTGTGGAAGTGTGAAAGTTCTAGCTAGATTTCTGTGGACTAATGTGGAAGTGTGAAAGTTCTAGCTAGATTTATGTGGACTAATGTGGAAGTGTGAAAGTTCTAGCTAGATTTATGTGGACTACTGTGGAAGTGTGAAAGTTCTAGCTAGATTTATGTGGACTACTGTGGAAGTGTGAAAGTTCTAGCTAGATTTATGTGGACTACTGTGGAAGTGTGAAAGTTCTAGCTAGATTTATGTGGACTAATGTGGAAGTGTGAAAGTTCTAGCTAGATTTATGTGGACTAATGTGGAAGTGTGAAAGTTCTAGCTAGATTTATGTGGACTAATGTGAAAGTGTGAAAGTTCTAGCTAGATTTATGTGGACTAATGTGGAAGTGTGAAAGTTCTAGCTAGATTTATGTGGACTACTGTGGAAGTGTGAAAGTTCTAGCTAGATTTCTGTGGACTAATGTGGAAGTGTGAAAGTTCTAGCTAGATTTATGTGGACTAATGTGGAAGTGTGAAAGTTCTAGCTAGATTTATGTGGACTAATGTGAAAGTGTGAAAGTTCTAGCTAGATTTATGTGGACTACTGTGGAAGTGTGAAAGTTCTAGCTAGATTTATGTGGACTAATGTGGAAGTGTGAAAGTTCTAGCTAGATTTATGTGGACTACTGTGGAAGTGTGAAAGTTCTAGCTAGATTTATGTGGACTAATGTGGAAGTGTGAAAGTTCTAGCTAGATTTATGTGGACTAATGTGGAAGTGTGAAAGTTCTAGCTAGATTTATGTGGACTACTGTGGAAGTGTGAAAGTTCTAGCTAGATTTATGTGGACTAATGTGGAAGTGTGAACGTTCTAGCTAGATTTCTGTGGACTAATGTGGAAGTGTGAAAGTTCTAGCTAGATTTATGTGGACTACTGTGGAAGTGTGAAAGTTCTAGCTAGATTTCTGTGGACTAATGTGGAAGTGTGAAAGTTCTAGCTAGATTTATGTGGACTACTGTGGAAGTGTGAATGTTCTAGCTAAATTTATGTGGACTACTGTGGAAGTGTGAAAGTTCTAGCTAGATTTATGTGGACTACTGTGGAAGTGTGAAAGTTCTAGCTAGATTTATGTGGACTACTGTGGAAGTGTGAAAGTTCTAGCTAGATTTATGTGGACTACTGTGGAAGTGTGAAAGTTCTAGCTAGATTTATGTGGACTAATGTGGAAGTGTGAAAGTTCTAGCTAGATTTATGTGGACTAATGTGGAAGTGTGAAAGTTCTAGCTAGATTTATGTGGACTACTGTGGAAGTGTGAGAGTTCTAGCTAGATTTATGTGGACTACTGTGGAAGTGTGAAAGTTCTAGCTAGATTTATGTGGACTACTGTGGAAGTGTGAAAGTTCTAGCTAGATTTATGTGGACTAATGTGGAAGTGTGAAAGTTCTAGCTAGGTTTATGTGGACTACTGTGATAATCTGAAGGTTCTAACGTGATTTCTGTGGACTACTGTGGAAGTTTGTAGATTCTAGCTAGATTTATGTGGACTAATGTGACAATCTGAATGTTCTGACTTGATTTGTTTGCGCGCTATTACCGTTTTAGAAGACCAGTACGTATAATACACAATACCGCACAATGTGTCCCACCTTTTGTTCTATAAAATCTCAATTCGTCCATCGCAAATAGATATTAAAAAATTAAATCATATAATTCATCTAATAAACACAGAGCTTTCTGTGAAACAATCAAGTCTCGACCTCACTGCTATAAGAGGCAAGGACTCCAAACTTGGTGAGCTGTTAGAAGTAGGTATGTGTATTCTATATATCAAGTCAAAATAATGTAACAGTGGCAGATTTTCTCACCCAGAAGAAACAACATTTTTACTTCAAGACACAAACCAGCATTAGTAGTGAGCCTATGACCGGTATTTGACCCCTTGCCTCGATTGCATTGATTTTTTGCAGTCTTCAATTTCCTATGATCTTAAGTTGCTATCTTCTATTAATCTTAAGGGAGCTTGGTTTTAGCACATAGCCGTTTATGCATTATACTGCACATTTTCAAAACAGTTTTAAAGACGGTCTGAAGGACTCACTGAAAAGTTGCCAGATAGACATCGACACCTGGGAAGGTCTTGCGCAAAATAGATCTGACTGGAGAAGCGCAGTTAAATCGGGTGTAGCTGCCGGTGAAGACGACCGTGTTGTGAAAGCCCAGAGCAGACGCGAGACCCGGAAATCCCGAACAGCGGGAATACCATCACCTTCTACAAACCTCGTGTGCCCGATATGTAGCACATGTTTTCGTGCCCACATTGGCCTGTTCAGCGACATGCGCACCCACACCCAACAGGAAAATCTGTGACAAGGATGATGTCGGCGGTCCTCATCTACAACGATGGACAGCTATTATTTACCCATACATAAGATGTCATAGTACTGCACAACTCGGTGATTTCAAGGCGTTTCAAAGGCGTATCCTTATCACATATGTTAGAGCTTTAACTCAATGTCACATAGATTCAGACAGATACTGACATAGACATAGACACACAGACAAGACACATACAGACATGACGCACAAACAAGATACATACAAGACACACAGACAAGACAAGCAAACATGACATACGGACAAGACACGCATGGAAGAGAAACAGACACATACATAGACATACATCCACGCATACTTACATACACACAGAAAGACACAAACAGACAGACACATACAGACACACACACACAGACAGACAGATAGGCACAGCCAGAGAGACAGACATAGAGACAGACATACAGACACAGACAGGCATTTAGACTCAGACAGAGAGAGACACACACATACATCTTTACACAGACAGAGAGACAGGCATACAGATATACAAACACACATATAGAAACTCGCTCAAAGGCAGACGCATACAGAGACACACACACACACATATCCACACGCACACAGACATATACAAACACAGGGACAAGACACACTTACATAGACAGACGCACACAGACAGACGCATGCAGACACTCATACACACACATAGACGATACGCACAGACATACAGACAACACACATGCAGAGATAGACAAACACAGACATACACATACAGAGACATACACATACAGAGACATACACATACAGAGACATATAGAAAATGACAGACACATACAGAGGCAGACACATACTTACACGAAGACAGACATAAACAAAAAGAGACAGACAGACATACACAGAGACACACACAGACAGACATACACACAGAGACAGACACAACAAATGCAGACACAGACAGCCATGCACAATGACAGTAATATACAGTCGCAGACAGAGACACTGAGGCTTACACATATAGAGACAGACAGAGACGCATAGAGACAGACGCAGACGCGCACGCACGCACGCACAGCGGAAAATTGCCTTTTCAGGACACTTCTCCACAAGAGATGCACCCACAGAGGTCCCAGTGGACAACAGCCTCTTCAAGAAACTCCTCCACAAGAGATGCACGCACATAGAAGGTCCCAGCGGACAGCAGCCTCTTCCAGAACCCCCCCCCCCCCCCCCACCCCCACTCCACACACAAGAGATGCATGCACATAGGTCCCAGCGGACAGCAGCCTCTTCAAGAAACTCCTCCACAAAAGATGCACCCACAGACCACAGAGATCCCAGGGGATAACAGCCTCTTCATGAAACCCAACCACAAGAGATGCACCCACATAGATCCCAGGGGACAACAGCTTCCACAAGAAACTCCTCCACAAAAGATGCACGCACATAGATCCCAGTGGACAACAGCCTCCACAAGAAACCCGTTTGCCCGCCAGCGCCTCCTAGCAGCAGAATAGTCCCGATACAGCTTAAAGCTATCTTCTCGGCACATTTCCGAGCACCACCATGACAGTCCCTGCCTGAAAGCGCCTGATGGGTCCTCAACTACATCTAGACTAGACATGGAGGAGATCATACATGAACATTACACCGAACTATTCAAGTAAGCTAACCTTCCACTTATCACAATTTAACTTAACTTAACTTAACGTCTTTATACTGGTTTAGAAGACCCTGCAGAGTCTGTATACAACCACTTTATGCCCACTTTCACTCCTTTCCAAAGTTCCTATGCCCTTGAGAGTCTGGCACCTAAGAAATCGAAGAGATAACAGCAGATGACGTCATAGCCTGTGGACTACCACCCCATCCAGCCCTAGATAAACGTTATACAACATACCTAGACACAGGAACGATACTTTCATTATCTCATAACTCGAACTGCATAGAAAATGAGACTATGAAGACCTTGGAAACTATCGTCTTATTCCGCTTGTTCCGTTCACCTCTATACTAAACGTATACTCGCCTGTCTCGGTCACCTCTTTACTAAATGTACTGGGGGCATCAAACACTGAGCAACAATTTCGTCATCTTGATCTTGATGACCCGTTCCTCGGCGTAGCTGCGGGTCCCAACTTCGTCGTCATCGGACCCTGTCTTAGGCCAAGGAAGTTCAGTGCGTGGTAAGTTCTTCTCTAGAGGCATCTCAGATGTTGCAGCGTACAGCAAGGGAGTCTGAACAACGTATTGGAGGTCTTCCCCGCGGTCTCTTTTTACCTCTGGGGTACCCGACTGATGTCGCTGTGCTCCATCGACCATCGTTTCGTCGTAACATGTGATCTGCACATCTATGTTTTGCTTTGTCTGCATGGGTTACCGCATCCTTCACCAGGGACAATCGTCTTATGTCAGAAATCCGGAGAAGAATTATTTTGCAATAATCAGTTAAATTAGAAAATATTCATTAAAATATGGCACCACAGTCGTACTCAGCATGAAAAGAATGGCACCACAGTCGTACTCAGCATGAAAAGAATGGCACCACAGTCGTACTCAGCATGAAAAGAATGGCACCACAGTCGTACTCAGCATGAAAAGAATGGCACCACAGTCGTACTCAGCATGAAAAGAATGGCCCCACAGTCGTACTCAGCATGAAAAGAATGGCCCCACAGTCGTACTCAGCATGAAAAGAATGGCCCCACAGTCGTACTCAGCATGAAAAGAATGGCACCACTAACACCTTCCTTGCATATTGATAAAGAGTACTAAAGATGTGCTTGGTGATAGCAACATTGCCATGTACAAAACTAAATTTTAATCCGCCTGGCAAAACCTCGGATACAAGTCTTTGTAAAGTGGCAAGCTGTAGCGATGGTATATGCTTCACATTGTAATAAAAAGGTGAATAATTACAAATTCGTTTAAACATGTTTCATGTAAAGGGGTCAGCTACAATATAATGGTAACATATGCTTCACATTGGAGCAAAAAGGTGAAGGATTGAATTGTTGAATTTATTGCGGTGCATGATCTGCACAGATTTCGCAGTCAAACTGTACACTACCACACAACTCATTCAGCTCGCCTGACAACATCCTGCTACTTGCAAAGCTCTTTTCGTGGCTTAGTATTAGGGAACTTATTTCGAACGAAGAATATGACAAGAAGAAAAATTATTGCAAAAAAGAACCTTAATGTTTGGGGCAAGAATTATCAAAACACAAACACCATAAAAAAATGTACGATAACTTCCGGGTCATCATGTGCCATTGCTTTACATTTTACAGATCTAGTGAATGAACGATGAGGACATTTTTCATTCTTATAGTTTTAGAACCGTGGTAGCAAGTCAGAGATCGTCGATCAGGTGGGAACATTTACATTTTCGTCCTGCATATTGTTTTAGGATCTCCCGAATAGACTAAGACAATGATTGACAACTGTTACAGACATGTCAATGTCACAATTTGATTCGTTTTCTTTTGTGCAGTGCTACGAATGTACGATTAGGATGACTGGTGAACCTCGTCCAAAGTTCTTAGTTCCACGCCGTCATTAATGTGTCACCTTCACAGTTAGAATGTTGGAGTTCATTAATACTTTCTTAGGTCAGGAGTGGTAGTAACAGATCAGGTTACAATTTAAACGGTAGGAGATGTACAAGACTAAATCATATTTTCCCTACCGCCACGTCTACACTACACTATAGAAATAATTTATAATATTAATAATAAATATCAATATGAAAATGTAAATAGGTCTATATTAATTACTTAGGTCTACTGATAATTGAGATTTTAATTAGGGTCTAATATTATAATTATATCTCCATACTCTGACACTTAAGCAAGTCACTAGTATATTGACACTCACCATCACAGTAGATCAGGATGTCTATTCTGAATTCAGTAGTCTTGAGTAGACCTAGAATTCTAGGTCTATAAATTAAACTTTTTGAGTTTTTGCAAGAACGTTTTTAGTTTATTCATTAATAATTGCTAGTCACTCTACTATATTATTATTATTGGGTATGGTATTAGTAAACACTATAGATCTAATTTATAGATTTCTAATACTATAAATTATAGTATAATAGTTTTAATGACATACCAATGCCACCAAAGTCATACAATACACTATAAACTATGACTAATAATAGTAATACTATATAAATATATTTATACACTATACACATAACAATTAACATGATATTAATGATACCTATTGATAATACATGATGAATTGTGCAGTGTGTTATTTTTGTAATCTATTTTAGCTTACAGTAGTCTGAGTAGTGACACACTTAGTATGTCTACTAATAGTACTATGAGTCAATCAATCGTTTCAATTATTGGCCATGGGCATAGCTCATTGAAGTCATTGACTCAATTGAGAAATAAATTCTATGGTTCGAATTCTTCAAGTCGAGATAGCTCTCTTTTTATCTTACCTTTTAGGGCTTTTACTTAGATCTAATGAGAACTTAATCACAGAGTAACAAAATAAGTAATAAAAGGAGCACTGTCTTGAGTTTCCATGTTATTGTTGCTATATTAGCTATATAATTGAGTGTAAAGATAGCAACTATCCAGGGAACGAACTAAAAGCTTCTAAGTAGGTATCCAACCAAATTTGAATAAAAACTATAGTGGGTCTATAGTATAGTCTATTATTTACTATTAAGTCTATAGTGTCTAGACATATAGTTTATAGAAACATCTGCCCAAATGTTGTATAAATTATCAATTTAACTATACTATATGATGGATGCAGTGTGAGTGAATAAAATAGTAAATTACAATATTTTCCTATGATAAAAGTAGACTAATTAAAAAAAAGCATTAGAACTCATTTCTTATTTAGTATTTATGTGATATTTTAAAACGGTAATAATTTGTGAGAGCATCTGAGTAGCGTTGGGGTAGAGCTCTAGCTTCTCATGGCACAGGTTCCAAATTCAACCACCATTATTATTTATATGCTCCAATAAATCCAGCTGTAAATGAGGAACTGGCCACTCCGCCTCATGAATAGCTAAGTAATAGAACTTTAGTACATGAAGTCTCTCAGTGAGTCTCTAACACTTCATCTTCAACAGCACTGTCTGCTATGGGACTACCTTTACCTCTAATTTGTTAGACTAGTAAACATTGGCTCAGCTATTCCCAACCTTTTTTAGACAGAGCCTCATTGATTAACACCTGTGTTATGCACATCCAACCAGCTATAAAATTAAATCCCATATTTTGGCACTGTCAGGCTGGTAAGTGTAGATTTACTTCCCACCCCAAGCAGAAGTCAGCAATGTACTGTTCTGACATTAAGTAATTGAGAGGATGTATTAGCAACGCTCCAAGGTACCGAAGCCACGGTAGGGTTCACTGTGCTCATTCCCCGCCACCAATTGTCTACTGGTTAGATCGAGTTCTCCTAGGTTCTAGACTTGTGACCAGCAGCTCTAGACGATTGCACCCGTCCTGAGGCACTGTATCTTTACGATTGGCCGAGAGTGTCTTGGTGTGGTGAATGCAGATTCTCCTTTCCCAGGTCTGTTCAGCACGGTGCTGGTTTCTTCCTAACCACAGAGGATGCATGTGAATTATCCAATAGAAGACACATTTGTACAGATGGGTTACTGGTAAGGTTTTAAGAATAAAATCCTCATTATATAGTACCTCATCTACTAAATTATACTGTAGCATACTGTTAGGTCATGAGAGAGGCGATCAGAGTTGACTCATGCTGATAAAATGAAATCAAATTTACAGGATTAGATTTTATGTCCGATGTAGTGTGAATATATTGCAGATCTACGATTTATTATATAGCAAGAACCAATGGCATGGTTGTTAACCCAGGTAAGCTAACCCAGCTTTCTTAATAACTTTTCTTGTGTGTACAGACAACAATCAAATTTGTATTTATAATGATGATGGTGAAAAAGAAAAATGCGGATATCCTCAGAACTGTATATCGAGGAAAATTGGCAGTAAACAATATCTCGTCTAGGAAACTAAAATATTTTGGCCACATTATATGCCACAGTGGCCTCGAGTGAACGATACTAGAACGTATGGTACCTGGAAAGCGGAGCAGAGGTAGACCGATGAGAAGATGGACACATGGTATTACAGAGGTACTGAAGATGACAGAGGTGGGAGTGCTGGCTAGAGATCGAGCGTCTTACAGACCGGCTGTTTTGATCGATATTCTGGAAAGGACAGGCTATATGATGATAAATAATGCAAAAGCCTAAATTTTATGTTTAACTTCTTATCTATTTCATTTGATGTCATAGGAAGATGCAAACCTCATTTCATTTGGCAGTAATTTTTTTAAGTGTACTTCAACCTGTTTTATTTACTCCCTTAGATTATATTGCGGAATTTGAAAATTCACTGACCACTTGCTAGACAAGTCCAGCTAGTCCGCATTTCAGAGGATCCAGGATGTCCTTCAAACCTACTGTGGCAGCCTTGTGACATTAACCCACATCGTACTTCACCCATCTTAGGAGCCCCGCACTTTGCTGTTTCAATCCCTCACAAGAAGGATGTGGCATTGCACTTTAAAGGACTATGTTTAGTTGAAAATTATCAAGTAGTGAGTGTTATTACACTGAACTATTGGCCTGTAAATGTTGACATTATGAAACCCCATTCTATATGAGGTAATACAGTACTCTAGAAACATTGGTATTCAATTTTTATAAGTGGAACTGCTGCAGCAGATTAAATACAATATGGGCATGGAGGAGGTTCAAGTGATAGAGTTCAAGATGATGGATAAGCGGAAATATTTCCCTTTGACCCTGGTTAGTGGTATAACAATTCGAAGTTTGTTGTACCCTTTTATGCTGATCAAGACACGGTTACAGATACAGAAAGGACGTACAGTTTATCGTGGGACATTTGATGCATTTATGAAAATCTCAATCAACGAAGGCAGGAGTGGACTTTACCGCGGATTCTGGGTGAGTTTATTTGTTTAATTATGATAATTGATATAGTTAGTCAGTTTTTGATCTGCTTATGCCATTGAGCTTCATGGGGAGCTGAAGTTGTGTGTCCCAGGCCAAGTGTGTTGTGTCAGTTGAACCCTTGTCATTGAAAGATCACCGTAGTGTATCCACCCATCCTCTTGTCCTGTAGCCAGATCTACCAGTTTAGTTTAGTCGAATAATCAACATCATTGCACACGGTTTACCCCATTAGTGCTCTGTTCTTCTCCATATTTTTGGATAATCTCAGCACAATGCACGGACTCCGTAGCACCAGCGAGGATCCTGTAATAGATTGGGTAGATTTTAAACATTATTCCTAATTTTTCCGGGCGGCGACCGTTAAGCCCACTCTTTTTTATTTCCAACTGCTGGGTAATTTTAAACGCGCGTGACACTGAACACGGGCATCCGATCTCTACTATCCAGAGATCCGGAGAATTACCAGAAAGTACACGTGAAAAAATCCCAGTCTCCACCATGATTTGAACCAGCAACCTCCAGTGTTGTGCGCCACCACTGGAAGTTGACCAGAATGCGCTATTATAAGATAACTGAACCATCATTTTTTTGTTTGTCTGTTAACGCTCACTAGCCTTAGTGCCAACCATACCTCTAATGTCTTCATTCTGTAACCTATCTTTTCTGGTTTTACCGATGGCCTTTCTCAAGCACCTCATTTCTTATTTAGTTGCTCCTTTTCTGCCCTGGGATATGCAGGTTTGCCAGAAAGAGGGCCAGACTGTTCTATTTCCTGTCTTCCTCTTGGCCAAATTCCAGCCTAGTCATCTGCCTCTAATGTTGTCATCCTATCGAACTTTAGGTTGTCATGGGGTCTGGATCCTTATCTCTTTGCTTCCCATATGAGCCGTGGTAACCGATCTTCTTTCATTCTGCAGACATAGCCAAATTACCAACGTTGAGATTGTTCCACTCGAGTCTTTAAGGGCTGGATTTCGAGATCATGCTGTATTGTCTAATTGCTGACCTTGTCTCGTCTTGTCTCTTGGCCCAACTTTCTTGTAGCTGGCGTTTCTGGGTTGTGGTCATTGCCCATGGTTCACATCCGTAAATCAAAACTGGCACATAGGCGGAGACCTATGGTTTTTGTTTTTGAACTTCGGCTCCTTCTGCTAGATTGATGGTTGGTCTGGCCGAAGATGTGCCTCTGATTTGGTAATCAGGGTAACACCATCGACAAACACCTGTTCAAATAAATCTTGTATATAGACTTGCTATACCTCTCATCAGTGCTCAGGCTCCTCGGACATGAACCATATTTAACACTGGTAGTACAGAATTGGCATAAATATACTAGCTATCAACTATTGCTTTATTGCCAGGATGTCAAAGCAATGGTCAGAATCACTCTCAACCAACCAATGCAAAAATCTTCACAATTCTGACGTGTGTTTATTGTCCTTGGTGAATAATGTGGAAATCTATACAAACAAAGCAACCACAGACAGACAGGTCACATGCTACAAAGAAACTATGGTCGATGGAACGCACTGGCAGCAATCTGGTACCCCCGAGGCAAAAAGGGATCACGGGAAAGACCTCCAATGTGTTGGTCAGACTCCAACAACACCTGAGACACATGATGGGATGCTTATCACCCACTGGATTACCATGGTCCAAGACGGGGTCCTTTGGGAACTAAGTTGGGAGCCTCGACAATGCAGATAGATGAATAGGTCATCAACATCAAGTCTGGATTTACATGTAAACATATTCATAAAAAAAGACAGAGCGAACAAGTAGACTTTCACTTTTTGATTCTGTTGCAACGTAGTTGAACAGGTCACTCACCACTGATTCCTTTTTTTTTATTGTCCTCTTGAGCTCTGTCAATAAGAGAATCTTCTTGGGCTCTGTCAATATGTGAATCTTCTTGGGCTCTGTCAATATGTGAATCTTCTTGAGCTCTGTCAATATGAGAATCTTCTTGGGCTCTGTCAATATGAGAATCTTCTTGGGCTCTGTCAATATGTGAATCCACTTGAAGTCTGTCAATATGAGACTCTTCTTGGGCTCTGTCAATATGACAATCTTCTTGAGCTCTGTCAATATGACAATCTTCTTGAGTTCTGTCAATATGACAATCTTCTTGAGCTCTGTCAATATGAGAATATTCTTGTGCTCTGTCAATATGAGAATATTCTTGAGCTCTGTCAATATGAGAATCTTCTTGAGCTCTGTCAATATGAGAATATTCTTGTGCTCTGTCAATATGAGAATATTCTTGAGCTCTGTCAATATGAGAATATTCTTGTGCTCTGTCAATATGAGAATATTCTTGAGCTCTGTCAATATGAGAATCTTCTTGAGCTCTGTCAATATGAGAATATTCTTGTGCTCTGTCAGTATGAGAATTGAGCACTGTCAACATGAGAATATTCTTGAGCTCTGTCAGTATGAGAATTGAGCACTGTCAACATGAGAATTGAGCACTGTCAACATGAGAATATTCTTCAGTTCCTCTTAGATCTTTCATCTCGTTTTTTTATCTTTCTTCTCTGAGATCTTTCATCTCTTCTTAGATTTTTCTTCTCTTAGATTGTTCATCTTTTCTTAATATTTTCTTCTCTTAGATTTTTCTTCTCTTCTGAGATCTTTCTTCTCTAAGATCATTCTCCTTGCACTCCGCTTACTCCCTAAACATGGCTCCTTGTGACTTTTGGCTTTTTTTAACACAAAGGAACGAGATTTCAGGATATAGAATAAATCATGATAAATGTTATGAAATACCATATAGAAATTAGTTTTTTTATATCTATCAGAAATGCTTCCAATGGAAGGTGACTAAACGGAAAGGGAATGAGATTCGGAACGAAATAGAGTAGTTTTATTTTCCCACCGAAGGTTGGAAACATTTTGATCAGCTCGTGTACTCTCTGACCTATATTCCACTAAGTTTAGGACATTGATTGATATAACTATTTGAAGTGGCACATTGTTGAAGGGAAGGGCTCTCGAGTCTAGTGGGTATTGTGGCAACCGTCAGTCACTAATCTCGTTTTGTCCACTGAAATCGTTGGACGTCATGGAGAGATCCAAGCTTCTTATGTGGGCCATTTGTGGCCGTGGTAGCCATGAAACTGATACATTCAGCAGAAGTAGTTTGTTTATTCACATCTCCATCATCATCTTGACATTAATTGTTGTGAGAATGCCGCTTTTCCATTTTGTGTTTTTTGTTGCTTTGCGTTTGCCTTATTCCTCAAGGTGGTGTGCATTGCACTATGATTTTATGTTGCCCCTATCGGCCCAGTGCATCCAACTTCAGCAAGCATTTTATTTAAGGGTCTGCTTCCTTCTGCATTTTCTGAGGGCTTGCTTCCCCGGGGTAACAGCCGGTGCTGTGATTGGGGATCGAACCCAACACCTTCGGGTGCCCACATGTTCCCTTCCATCTTTAATTTTTGACCGTTCCATCCTACTTCAGGATTCACCTTCAAACTGAGTGAATGGTTATTCTGTAGCGAGATCATGGTTTATTTGGCTTATTCCTTCTGGTTCCCTTTGGAACATATGGCAGCAGCTGTAGCTCTCCATCAATGCATATTTTAGTGTCTTTTTGAGCTGAGCACATGTAGAGCATGTGACCTAGTTGATGGTGAGCTGGCTTGCTAAAACTGGTATTACAGAGTGCTAGGGTTCGAAATCACTAACAAGCAAACAAAAATCTAGTCATGGTTTGTTCCTAGTACAACCACTCCGCCAGTTGACCCAGCTATTAATGGGTACAGGACGTATGAGTTGGGGAAGGTATAAACAGCAAGGAAGAGAACTGGCCACCCCACCTCACATAAGCTGCGACGGCTTAGTACAGGAAGAGTTATCGTCATCCCCAACAGCAATTGTTGCCATGGGACTGACCTTTACATGAGATTCCTTAAGAATAGCACGACTGTCACCTCACCAACAAGAGGATTGTGTTTTGGGCTGGTAGCTTCATCATGTACAAAACATTGCCATTATAATCATCTACAGCCAAAGCTTAGATACAGACTTCCTGTAAATAGGCCAGCTGCAGTCTTCTTGCTTCACCACGTTTTAAAATTAAGTCTACACTTGAAGTTCAATTCACTGGATAAAGGTTGCTGTGGTTAAAAGTTCTTCAAGGCTTCCAAATATCTTTGTGTGGAGGTTCGTCTCTGTGGGCCAGTGCTCAATACACAGTTGCTGAACCATATAACAGTCTTGTAGGATATGTTTGACTGTCTTTGCTGCTTATCTGCACATACACATGGGTGATAGTCATTTTTAGTTGTTTGGTTATTGATCCAGCGGCCTATGGGCTCCTGCCCTTTGGCCCAATGCCATATAGTGATATCTATCTGCAAGTGTTTGTAAGCTGTTGTTTAGTTCCGTACAAAGTGTTCCATTTGTCTGGCCTAAGAGGAAGAAGCTCTTTCCTATCACAGGCAAGTTCTGGACATTCAAAAAAGTGATGTTCAAAACAGTTTCGTAGGGATGCGTGCACAACCAGCACTCTGGAGTATGTTCTGGTTGGATTCCGTTCAAGTGACTGCTAAGTTGTATATGTTGAGTGCAAAGTTTGAAAATGGTGCTTTAGTCTCTCCTTTTCAGAAAGTTGATGTTGTCTTTGAGAATTGGGATGGTATTTTTATTTTAGTCGGTCGGTGGCAATTCAGTCAGTTATCAGCTGCAGTTAAAATCTATGCTTCACATTGGAGCGAAAAGGCGAGAGATTACAAATGCTGGGAAAAGGCTTCAGATGAAAAGTGGCCAACTGCAGTGGCTACATAATTCTTTCTTTTCCCCCCTCTTGTCTTTGCCTGTGGGTTCCAATTCAGCATGTTATATACTTTCCACTGCCACAATTTAAACCTACTAAAGCCATCTATAAATGGTACTTCAGTGCTAAAACTACGAAGTATGTTCTGTTCAAGGACTCTGTCAACAGTGCATTTTTTCTTCAGAATTGTAAGTCTAATGCCGTGTAAGTAATACAATATATGTTGGTTTGTTACGCATTGTTATTTAGAAATAAAGATGAATTAATGCCTAGTTTAAATTTGTTAACATAAATTGCATGACTAGTTCGACCATGCTGACTGGTGACGTTTTTGACTGACTGGTGAGCAACCATAAAATTTGTCAATCCCTGTATATTTTTATATATATAAATATGTGTACCTCTACACTTCACGGTAGAAGAGGAGCAACTAAGTAAGTAAATAATAAATATGTGTGTGTATATATATATGTATGTATATATATATATGTGTGTGTGCGTGTCTTAGTCGATCTGTACTGCACCTGTGCAGATCCCAGCTCTGGCGTGAGCTGAGTGTGGCCGGAAGGAGGATTTCTTGCTTAGTGGGATAGGCTCGAGCAGCTTATTACTCCGTTGCATTGGGGCAAGTGCCACAAAGAGCGGTTAACCAATATGCGAGTCTATCTTAATAGACTCAAACACTAGAGCAAAGTAGACCCGCAGCCTGTTAGACATCATCTATGCTGCTCTAAATAAACCACCTAACCATGGCCGGTGTTATACCATGTCACACAGTTAGTCACCTCTTATGACATTATTTCTGTGGGACAGTGGTGCTATTCTTCTCCGTGTCATACACAAAGACCCCGGCGGACCATTCGAATGTTAATGTTATACGCACATAGAGAGAGTGTATACACAAGGGATTGAGCAAAAGTGAAAGTTGATAATTCACAGTTTGACCATTGTTTATTTTAAATCTGTCCTCTGTGAATCTATGCCAAAGTATTCATTGGCTTGTTTAAGCCAACTGTTGTTGACATAAATTTTGTGTCTTTTGACCTTCATTGCTTCTGTCCTAGATTGCTGAGTCACAATTTTGTCACCTCACATTATCTTGAGCCTGTTAATTAATTCACGGAAAGTATGTTATCAGTTAGTTGCAGTCATAGGTATGATATTAGTGGACACTGCCTGTTATTACAATAGTAATGTAGGCATGACTGGACAGAATAGTCACATTTAGATAAGAGACATACTTCTTCTGTGATCATTGCTCATTTAGATTGGGACATACCTTCCCCTTCAACCAGTTTTGGGCCGGTCTCTTATTGTTGATTGAAAATTACTGTTATACTTCGTTAAACAAAAGATTACAAAATCGCACTCACAGGCAACAGAAACAAAACAAAACCAATAAAATTCAAAATGACTGATTTCATCTCCCCACCTCCCACACCACCACCAACTAGCTCTTTCTCTCCCTCTTTCGCACTCTCTCACTCACATACATACATAACAATTGAGCTCTACTAGATAGTGCCGACAAAATGGAAATAACGTCAAATCTCTGATTGTGCACGTGGTCAGGCGAAGACAGTGTCTGTACCTATTTTAATAATGAGAAACTGACAGTAATGACAGATCATGTCTGAGATCAATTGATGTTGCTTTGTCTTTAGCAGCGGTATGGGAAAGTGGTCGTGGGGGTGTATGGTAGGTACATGTCTATAGGAAGGAGTTGAGGTGCACAGTTGGCCTTGTGAAGTGTGTAAAGTATAAATCAGCCAGTAACACTTCTGGGCTTGTAGCTGTTGTGTACATTTTCATGTACAAGAGTTTACATTTGTAAAAATGTTTTATAAGTATAAAGTAGTTTGCCGTTGCTTTCTGTACGTGGTTCATTATATATGTAAAACTAAATCTCAGAACGTTATTTTTTAAGGTCTGGCCCTCTGGTGTTACCCTTTACCACAATCTGGCCCTCGGTCAAACTTAGCTTAGCCGCCGCCACTGGTCTCGAGTATTAAAGAGTATATATATATTTTTTTTTTTCTCTCCCTGTAATGCCCCATCATTTCTAGCTCGCCACCATTGTTTCCTGTCATTTTTAGGTTTTTTGACTTACTTTCTCCATGAGTGCATAGGAGTAAAATTTTGGATCTGATCAATAATCTTCTTCTACGTTTGTTCTCAATCTCTCACTACCAAGCCCAGAACAGGGCTTTGCAAGTAGCAGGATGTAGTCCGGAGAACGGATTATGCTGTGTCGCTAGTTTACAACTTGGCTGAATTACCTGATATTATATAATGGCATTGGAATTGATGAACCGGCAATCCAGTCTGCAGAATTTTATAATCAGACATGAATGTAGCAGGGATGAGCACCTGGAAGGACAGCAGGATTGTATACAGCCAGCGACGTACAAGGAATATCAGTATCTAGACCATTCACTGTTTTCTAAGACTGAGCACATATGGGTGGGACGGGAGTGAGGTGATGTTAATTCATAACAGAGCAGACCAGCATCAGGAATATTGACTTTTGAGTCTGAGTATGATATCACTCAAGAGGGTGATGCAACACAGTGAATGAGCTGACAGCAGCCAGTAACTCATAGATGACTGTTTGCATCAGGGTCAAGCAAACCAAATCGAATCAAGACCCTACTCTGCCTCCAAATGGCGGCTCTGGGAACGGGCTGCTCTAGTGTAGTCTGGCTAATAGAATAGGTATTGTAGTGGGACGGTAAACCCGATACAGCTGAAACGATATGCCAGGCCGAAAGACACAGAAATCGCAACCTCGCTGTAAACTATTTCTTTATCTTTTCTTATCTCGCTAACATGCCAATGTGGCATATTGGGAATATGGTGTTCAGCTCATACTTTTCTTTACCAACTGTACACAACAGGTTGTTGTTTTGAATGCCCACAATGAGTAGGTCTACTCTTTTGTGTGCCCTGAAAAGGGCGTTAGTGACAGGTTGCAGTAGCTTTCCTCACATCCCAAGCGTGCTAATGAAGATGGACCGGGGTCCTCAGGCCATTGTGGTGTGCTTGGCTTTATCTGCGTGTCGCTCACTACTTCGGGGATCACATCGATCTCTCACCTTGTTAGCCACGCTGCCATGATAACAACCCATTTCTAGGGGTGGCTACGAGGAAACCGAGGTCAGGTCTTGGCCAGTATATTTTGTCTGACCAGACGTTAGTATTCCTTCCCGCACACAGGAGGTAATGTGGTCAACATCGCGCCAGCCACCTTTACTTTCCCAGGCTATTCTGGTACCCAATTCTTTAGGCTGGGTTGACTCCAGGATCCGCTTTGTGATAGAAAAAAAATCCCACGCCAACTGTGTACTGAACCTCGATCGCTTGACTGGGAAACCAGTGCACTTACCACTGTGCTACCCCGCCTCCGTAAACTATGTCACAAACCAATTTTCAGGCCGAACACTGCAGACAAATTCATCGCCTGAAGAGATTTTCATACATGATCTGGCCCTGACTGTTGCACTTTAAAAATGTCTTTTAATATATGTTTTTGCAGGTGTCCTGCTTGCAGCTCTTCCCGTCCATGGCCTACATTTCATCCTACGAGGGAACGAGACACTATCTCGCTGAACACTTAGGCATACAAGATAACAGATTGCGCTCATTTGTTGGTGAGGCTTAGATTCCAAATCAGATGAATTAACTTATTTCAGAAGTATTACTGTTATTCTCAATCATATATCATTGTTTACAGTTGAATGTTCATGCAGATATCTGAATCTTATCCTTTATAAACTACATAGCCTACAATGACAACAATACAAAAACCTGAGAGAATCTGAGGCTTAGGCTCCATAGGGTGATGTGCCTGTAGGCCTAGAATGATTAGTTAACCTCACTGCAAAATATGTTCTAGAATTTGTTTTAGCAAAAAACACCTGCTCATGGATTCTGTACAGCTATGTTTTGCTTGACGAGGTTGCAAGCTCCATTTGCATGCTAACGTAGCCGTTAACAATCACTTATTCTAGAACTACATACTGGACAGGTTGCAGTATTACTATTGTCTCCCCTTTTGGGCCAAGGTAACACTCTGGCGATAACTAGACACACCCTGAATTAAACCACAGGAGGAGAAGTAAAGGGAAACCAATGATAAATGATAAAGAACAGTGGAAGTGTAAGTCACTACGGTCTCAGTCTCACGAGCGAAGCTCAAGAAGATGGCACAAAATAGAAAATACAGGGACAGTCCATTGCAGCCATATATTCCAATAAAAACTTGAAGGATTAGGTTATCAAGAGGTGCAGCCATATATTCCAATGGGAACTTGGAACAATTAGGTTACCAAGGGGTGCAGCCATATATTCCAATGGGAACTTGGAACAATTAGGTTACCAAGGGGTGCAGCCATATATTCCAATGGGAACTTGGAACAATTAGGTTACCAAGGGGTGCAGCCATATATTTCAATGGGAACCTGAACAATTAGGTTACCAAGGGGTGCAGCCATATATTTCAATGGGAACCTGAAGAATTAGGTTACTACGGGGACCATCCATTGCAGCCATGTATTCAAATTGGAATTGAAAGGATTAGGTTAAGTTAACCATGCTGAGATTAAATATTTACAGTAAAATTTGTACTAGTTGTAGTACTTGTCTTATGTCCAGGATAGTTATTTTTAATATTTATTGCCTTCCTCCCTTTTTTATTCTTGTTTCTCAATTCTTCCGCCCTGACTTGATGTGATATTTTAGCAGTCTTTCAAGTTGTGCACCACCTTGGTCAATTCCCTATTGCATTCAAGCCAAATGATATAATTAAATGGCTCTTGCTATTTAACATTGTAACTGTTGAACATGAGGATTCCATGGCAAAGTGGTTAAGCTGTCAGCCTCGTGATCAGGTGGTGTGGGCTCGACTCCGGACTCCGCCATCTTTTTCACAGGTGTTTCTTCTTCTTCGATCGTTCTCAATCTCCCGCTACCAAACACTGAAAGGGCTTAAGTAGCAGAATGTAGTCCAGAGAACGGAATGCGCTGTATCGTAGTTTACAGCTTGGCTGCGACATTTGCACCTTTCGGTCCAACACATCCGACTTCAGCAATCATTTTTTGAGTACCGGGTTAGCATTCCCTCTTCGATCCCTTCTCTTTAGCCTGTCTGCCCTGATGCAGCCTGTTATCCAGGATCACATTGTGGAGGTGTAGAAGGGTCTTGGCAGCTATGGTTCGCTGACGCTAGCAGTCAGCTATGGGTCACTGACCACTGCAGCTCTTGCGCTGCTCAGCATCTTGATCCCTCATGCAGAGTCCTCTGCATCTCATAGTCGCCCCCTAGTCGTCTTATCCTTGACTTACCACTGGGGACGGGCGGCACGAGACGAGAGAGGGAAGATAAAAAGTAGCGCAGTTAATCCTTACTAAAAATAACGCTAGCAAAATTAATTATCCCATCATCGTCTATGATGAACGGGTGCCTTTTTCTTTGTTGAACACGATAATGTGCAATGGCGTCACAATTCGTGTTTCTTCATACTGTCTTAGTAAATGTTTCAGAAAATAAAATAAACTTTTCCCTTGCGGTTCTTTGGTTCTGATGGGAACTTAAACCTTACACAGAGAAAAATGATCATTATGCCAAACTAACTTGGTGAAGCTGTAACTTGTGATGCGAGTTAACTTTGCAGACACAGACAATCTTCACTTATTATTATAGATTATGTATGAAAGATATCTTGCATTCAGTTTCCATAAATATATTTTTTGTGTGGGGTTTCTTTTATTTCAGGTGGTGGTTTTGCATCAACAATTGGTCAGACATTAGCCGTCCCAATAGACATTGTAACCCAGCATTTGATGTTAATGGGGAAAAGAGGCAGTCCAGATGACGGTATATTGTTTGTTTACTTGTTTTGTCTCATAATTTGGTTACTGTTGTGATTTTACAAGGTGTGTTCAAATGAAACTAAACCAAACTGCAACAAGTGAACATGCGAAAGATGTCACTTTTGATGTAAACAGCACATACCAACCACTAAGTTTGCCAAATTTCATTATCCTTCGACTCATGGTTTCCTGAGCAGACCTGTTGAAAACATGGCGGGTGTGATAAAAATTCGTCCAGAGTTGGTCAGCGATGATTCGGTTTCTAAAAGCTGAAGGATGTCGACCAGCAGTTGACATTCATCGCAGAATGCAGATAGTGTGTCGAAGACAACAGTGAAGAACTGGACAACGATGTTTAAAGAAGGACGTGAGTTAACGCAACAATATTCGCTTGACCTGGTCTCGGAAGATCTTTCATTAACTCTCTTTAAACATCGTTGTCCAGTTCTTCACTGTTGTCTGCGACACACAATTGTCACCATACACTACCTTAATTTTGCGATGAATGTCAACTGGTCGACATCCTTCAACTGTATGAAACCGCTCGATGATCAACTCTGGGCGGATTCCGCATCACACCCGCCATATTTTCAACGGTCTGCTAACTATGAGTAGGAGGTTAATGAAATTTTGCAAACTTGACAGTTGGTATGTGCTGTTTACACCAGAAGTGACATCATCATGCACATCATACGCATGTTCACTTGTTGCAATTTGGTCTGGTTTCATTTGAACATGTCACATACTTTAATCATTTCCTTGTATTTTGATGTTGTTTTGGATGCAGCACAGTAAATGAGCTGACAGCAGCCATCAACTCAAGTCCCTATTCTGCCCCCAAGTTGCTGCCCTGGAAACATACTGCACTAGTGTAGTCTGGCTAAAAGAATAAAGCTCACAATGGGAAGACAAACCCATGTACTCAAAAAAGTCAGTTGAAACTGAATGTGCCGGGCCAAAAGGCACAGATATGATAGCCACGATGTAAACTAGGACACAATGTCTTTTTCAGGATTCTCACTGAAGAAGAATATATTGTATCATAAATAAAAGATTTAACTTCATTGTTACCTGGGGGGGGGGGGGGGGGGGGGGTGTAGTGATCTCGAGGTAAGGTGTTCGCCCCCAGTGCTGGTGGTCACAGATTCAAATCCCGGTGGAGAGCAGCATTTTTTTCACGTGAATCATCCTGTATATATTTCCCCTGATCTCTGAGTAGTGGGATCAGACACCTGTGTGCAGTGGCGTGCACGTTAAAAGTACCTCAGCAGTTGGAAATCTAAAAGAGTAAGCTTAAGTTGCTCGGGCAAAATTCAAAGTTAAAAAATCTACTCAAAATTGTTCTAGCTTCGCAGAGAATATGTTGCAAAAAGGAGACTGTGTGGCGATAACATCAGGTCATGGTTATGTGGTTAGCAGAGCAGCATAGATGGTGCCTAATTTTCGCTTCCACCAGTCCCAAAAATAGGCAATCATATATTTCAGGGGCTAACAGATGCTGGGATTGATCTGGCAAGTCACAAGTGGATATTTTCCTGCCAAAAAATATGAAACAAATTAGGTCACACCTCCCCACAATGTCTAACGAGATAAGTGGACTGAAGATAGACGAAGAAAGGAGTTGGTCAAGTAATCTCCCTAGGCAACCAGGGCCTGTCACTCTGGCCGTCCATGACTACAGTTGATGGCAGCATGCAGGGCGGATGAAGTGGAGATAATGTGTTTTAGCCAGGTGTTGCGCGGACAGTCCCAGGTACGACAGTCTATTCCCACACCTGATTTCCAGGGACAGGTGTAGAAGCTGTTGAGCTGAGTTGTCCTGAGAGATCACAGATCCACATTTGCCATTATCTCTTGTGATCTAATGTAGAGTTTGCAACAAAGGCGTTTATAGATGAAGGTCTGCAGTCTGTAATGGGACTACCTTTTAAGAGAATTCACAATTCGCTGCGGAGATCCCAGATCAGATAGACTGGGCGTGTTGTTTGCATGACCGATAAGTGCCTACTTAAGCAGCTATTGTAGAGTTAGCTCAGCAAACTACGACACCTCTTCTTCTTCTTCTTCGTACGCTGTCAGACGTCAACTTGAATTTGTTCGAAGAAAGCAGCAGTCGTCCTGAGACTGTCGACACTGCCATAAAGCTTGTCTAGTGTTAGCACTGGTGATGACCACATGTGCTTTCTCTGGTCCTCATATGTCGGGCAATTTTGCAGCAGATGTTCAGGGGTCATTTTCCATGTACTACAGGTGCATTCGTCAGTAGGACATATCTTCAGTTTATTGAATAAATGGTACCTCAGTCTGTTGTGGCCTGTGTGGAGTCTGAAGACCACGACCTGCTCTCTTCTGGTAATAAGCATCATTGTGTGTGTAGTCAGTATGCTCTGTTTCCCATTTGGCCATGTATCTGGCTCTAATAAACCTTTTAGACCCTTCGTAGGTCACACTAGAATCTGGTTGTGGTAACCTTGCACCTTCTAAACTATGACACAATGCATTCTGTTCTCCGTACTACATCCTGCTACTTGCAAAGCCTTTTTTCGGGGCTTGGTAGCAGGAGATTGAGAAGAAACGAAGAAGAAGAAGAATTGCTTAATCCAATGATGTAAGCAACATTCTCCGATATTTTAGCCAACTAAAGATATATGAAAATTTTCTGGGTGTTCGTGACAGCTTTTGGGTTGCAGAAAGAGAATGAAACAGCACACCCCCCTCATTTTTTAAAAAAAGAACAAAAACCATTTAACAGATAGTTTTTTTTTATGCCTTTCCTTCAAAGGCCCAAATCATTGTTATTTTCACAGATTCATTGTCAGTCCTCCAAGCCTTAGAAGTTGCTGGTCTGTGTAGGCCTGACCTATCTAAGTATTTCTAGACATTGAGCACATTATCACTTCTGGTGCTGCAAAAATAGTTTTGCAGTGGATCCCTGGGCACTCAAACACACCTGGCAATGACAAGGCAGCCAAACTAGCAAAGAAGGTATCAAGACAGGAACAGTCACACAAAACAACATTACAAACAGCCAAACAGCTCATAAGAACAGCAAACAAAGAAACTTGGCTGAACAGAATGGGCCATAGGAAACACGGGAAGGGAGGTCTACAGATATGGCAAGCTCCAGTCCAAATGACAGTGTACATCAACTCACAAGGAAGAATCAGAGCACCATTTTCCTACTGAGAACCCAACACATCCCACTTAACAAGCACCTGAACAGAATCCAACCACAATGCACTCCTGAGTGCCAGCTGTGTACACACCTATATGAAACCGTTGATCATCATCTTTTTGAGCGCTCAACAATTTTAGGAATATGCTTCTTCCTTCGTGGCTAGATACATGAACACTTTGCATGGCACTAGACAACAGCTAATGAACCACGTGCAGATACCATTACATGGCATTGGGCCAAAGGGCAAGAGCCTGAATGCTACTGGATCCATAACAATAACGACAGATAATGCTCTTAACTCCCTGAAGCAGGCTATGGTTGAGACATGTCACCCACCGGTGTGTTTTTTTTTTACCTTTATTGTCCATTATTTTTTAAATCTGAAACCTTCGCAAGATCAGTACCTTCCAAGAAATGTCAATTATTGGAATCTGTGGTGGTTGAACTCTAGTTTCAACCAGAATTTCAGGCTGACACAACATGAGGTGGGGGATTGACATGATCCCCGTAGTAGTGCGCTAAACGCAGGAGGAGGACCCCAGTCCATCTTCATCAGCACAATCGGGATGTTAGGTAAGCTACTGCAACCCGGGGCTTAATGCTCTTTCCAGGGCGCACAAAAGAGTAATCTTACTGATTGTGGGCATTCAACATCATCGTCATTTGATGCAATTTTCATAGAAAATCTTCACCACCATCATCTCTATGTTCCTCAGGTCCAAGTAAAGGGCATCAAAAGCTAACGCAGCTCCAGCATTTTCATATATCAGAGACGCAGTCCAGGACTAGATATGGGGCAGTCCACGCAGTCATTCAAGCTGTCTATAGGCAAGATGGGCTCATGGGTTTCTATAAAGGATATTTTGTATCGCTGGCTTGCTTTGCCCCCAACAGTGCTCTTTGGTGGTTCTTCTATGATCATTATTGTGGTGAGTTGATTAGCATGTCTTCCTTCTTTTTATTCGTTTGCTTGAAAATATAATGTTTGTGTCTATAATGTTGTCTCAAGAACTATAATAACAGATGAAAACACAGGCAATGGGAGAAAAATCAGAGAGAAACCATATGTCCATCCCAAGGGCATCAATCTCCTGAAAAGGCTAACGTTTGGTCAGGCAAAATACACCATCCAAGACCCTCACCCCAGCTTCCTCGCAGCTCTCCCTGGAAGCGGGCTGTTTTCATGGCATACTGGCTAACGAGGTGAGAGATCGGCATGGTCACCGTAGTAGTGAGTGACACGCAGATGAAGCCAAGCATAGCACAATTGACTGGAGGACCCCGGTCCGCCTTCATCAGCACGCCCGGGATGTGAGGAAAGCTACTGCAACCCACCACTTAACGTCTTCTTCAGGGCCCTACTCATTGTGAGCATTTGAAACAACAGCCACCTGAAAAGCAGAGATCAAAGCACCATTTTTTGACTTCACACTCAACACATACAACTCAACAGTCACTTGAACAAAATCCAATCAGAACATACTCCAGAGTGCCAGCTGGGCACACATCTCTATGAAACTGTTGAGCACTATCTTTTTGAATGTCCGATGCTTGTCGGTGCTAGGAAAGCTTCTCTGAGGCCAGACAGATAGAACACTTTGTATGGAACTAAACAACAGGCACAATCACTTGCAGATACCACTATATGACATTGGGCCAAAGGGCAGTAATCCACGGGCTACTGGAACAATCGCCAACCAACCATGTAAACATATAGAGACAAGTGGTACTCTGATTGCGTCACTGGGGAACAAGAAAAATACAGATATTCACAAGTTCAAGAGAGTTGGGATACAGTGGACTCCATCTCATTGTTAATATTTTTGACAATGAAGAGGCTGATAGACTGTCACCTCAACCTGATATAGGTATAACTTTTGAAGTGGCCAAGAGGTTTATCAGGTGTAGATACATTAACAAGTCATAAGCAGAGCACACAGATCATCAACCAAATGATGCATATTACCATCTCAACAGAGGTGAGAAGGTAGTAACCTTTAGAATCTGCGCAGGAATTAAGACGCTTACCAGTACATGAGCTGCAGTGGTCAACAACCAATAGCTAACTGCTAGCATCGGTGCCAGCGAACCAGAGCTGCCAAGACCCTTTTGCACCTTCATCCAGTGATTCTGGATAATAGGCTGCAACAGAGCAGACTGGCTAAGGAGAAGGGATTGAAGAGGGAAGGCTAACCTGGTACTCAAAAATGTCTGCTGAACCCAAATGTTGGACTAACAGGTGAAAATATCGCAATCATGCTGTAAATTATGACACAGTGCATTCCGTTTTCTGGACATCATACTGTTACTTGCAAAGCTCTTTTCAAGGTTTGGTAGCGAGAGTTTGAGAATGAATGATGAAGAAGAAGGGGGCTCCTCGCAGGTCACTGCAGACTGAGATACCTTCTATTCAACAAACTAAGGGTACAAAATACAGATGAATGTATGCTGCACAGATGTCCAGCATACGAGGAACAGAGAAAGAATGTGTAGACTTCACCAATACCACTCCTCGACAAGCTCTATGGAGATAACCAATAGCTTCAAACTGACCACTGCTTTCTTTAGATATATTCAAGTTGATGTCTGAATGCGTGCGAAGGTCTTTAGATATATTCAAGTTGAGGTCTGAAAGCATGCGAAGGTCTTTAGATATATTCAAGTTGATATCTGAAAGCGTGCGAAGGTCTTTAGATATATTCAAGTTGATGTCTGAAAGCGTGCGAAGGTCTTTAGATATATTCAAGTTGAGATCTGAAAGCGTGCGAAGGTCTTTAGATATATTCAAGTTGAGATCTGAAAGCGTGCGAAGGTCTTTAGATATATTCAAGTTGATGTCTGAAAGCGTGCGAAGGTCTTTAGATATATTCAAGTTGAGATCTGAAAGCATGCAAAGAAGAAGTAGTATAAAACTTCAATGTCTTTTGTAGTTCACCTACAGGTCCCTAAAGTTTCTCTTCCAGTGTTCTTTCTATAAGCCAGTGGATTTTAATCTGCACATCACATTCAAGTCAGTTCTGTAGTAGTATATGTATGCTCTGCAGTCTTGGGTGCTGTCCACTTGTAATCAATAGTTGGGTTGCTAATCTTTAGTTTTGTGTACGTGTGGTTGCAGTGTTGGTTGTGTCCTGTTCTGATACACAACTGTTTATCTTTTGCTAGTCTGTGTTAATGTTAATGGCTCTTTTATTGATTTAATCAAATATTTCTTCTGTTGAAATGTAACTGGCTGCTTGTCTGCAGCACCCTCCTTTGCCAGTCAATCTGCTCTCTCATTTCCTGGCATTCCACAATGAGAAGGTATCCATTGTGTGACAATCTTGCCCTGGTTACTTAGTTCAGACAGTAGAGTCTGTAGACGTGGCATTTTCCCAGACTTTAGTGCTCGAAGGGCTGACTGTTCATCTGTCCGAAATACTACAGGCTCTGGACCAAGATTGGTGTTCCAAGGTTTCGCAGTTTCCTCTTTGATTGCCTATTGCATTTCTGCATCATAATTAGCATGAATTTGTGAAGCCATAACACTCCAGGGTGGTGCCAGAGTTGAAAAGAATAGGTCTATTGTAACCTTTGAAACATGGCAACTAAAGAAGTTTGTCCATGTAGCTAGCAACCTCTTGCAAAACCACAGCCTTTGAAACCACCTTGCAAATGCTCAGATACTGACTTGACTTTCTTTTAAGTAGACAACTCTAGTGGCTGTTCAATGCTTCACATGGAGCGAGAGGTTTATTCACCAAGCTGATGGTTAACTCTTTCCAGTCCTGGATAATTTAATCGATTTGTGCCCTTCCGTTGGTGCCAAGTAAAGGGCCTATGCTTCATCAGAAACAATAAGAGGACAAGAAGGACTTCAGTAGTTCATAGCCTCTTCCAGATTACAAAGCCTTGTTGTCCATGGCAATTTGATACTGCCCCACAATCACCCCGGCAACATGAGGCGAAATAGTAAATGTACAAGCACATTTCAAGTATTATTAATAGTTGCTTAACTGTGAGATGTGATCTCATGACTGTAAAGTTTAATCCTGGCGCAGTAGACCCTGCTACATTTGGGACACAAATATGAGGAACGGCTGTTCTTTCAGGTGGCTTGCTTTCTCTTGACAATGATATTTTGCTCTGCGATCTGAGCATCTTGTGTTTCGCTACCTTGTAGGATTGCTGATGACACATACATTGTAAACCATTGCCTTGGTTGTAATTGTAAGTTTCTGGTTTCCTCAAACATGTGTTCTGAAGATTAGCAAATGTGGCTACAGCTTTGCAAATGTAAGTTTCTGGTTTCCTCAAACATGTGTTCTGAAGATGAGCAAATGTGGCTACAGCTTTGCAAATGTATTGTAAGTTTCTGGTTTCCTCAAACATGTGTTCTGAAGATGAGCAAATGTGGCTACAGCTTTGCAAATGTAAGTTTCTGGTTTCCTCAAACATGTGTTCTGAAGAAGAACAAATGTGCCTACAGCTTTGCAAATGCAAATGTCTAGGAATGCTAGCTACCTGAATTCTCAAAGTAAAATTTTTTTTTTAAAGTTCTGGTAAAGTGTTTGCCTCTCTGTATTCTACTGGGAAAAGCATACCCTTTTGCACCCTGAGCAGCAGCCTTTTAGGTGATAGCAGGATGTATTAACCAGCGCTTGAATGCGTCTGTATGTACCTATGCTAGTTTGGGCACTCTGAGGTCAACCCACCCAAAGTGCAATGGGAGGGTCTTACACTGAGGGCGCGTGTGAAAGTTGTGATTGTTGGACAGAGTAAAATGGAACAGAGTGTGAGGTATGAAGAAAAAGTTTTTGCTGAATAATTAATGTTGAAAGTTTCTGTGACATATATTTACTGTTTGAGCAACTTTCTTTTGTCAGGACTTTTTGTAAGACCAAAATATCGTTGCCTGGGAAAAGTTATTTATTAAGCTCTGAAATTCCTGCTGACTGTGACTGACAATTGCAGCAGCATCATCAGCGATTAGCAAATCCCTGGTGGCAACCACCCTAATCCATTGTTTTAGCTTTGTGGAAAAAATATCTGTTGAAAATTGAGAAAACTACAGGTGATAGTTGAAAAATGTAAGCAAACTGATCCGGCCACAGAGTATATTTTGAAAAATGGTTGGACGGTTCTGTAACAAACACTACACAGAACGGAGGGGCAGGAGCATTCCTGAACCTACCAAATGGCAGAAAAATAACACTGTCATTCGCTACTGGTAAGTACACAAGCAATTTCAGAGCGGAGGCAGAGGCACTGAGGGCGGCAGTGGAAGAAATGGTGACACATAAAGAAAATGAACGCCATATAGTCCTGCTTAAAGATGCTCTCGCCGTAGTCACAGCGCTAAAAAGCCAGAAAAACACTGAGCTTAATGACTTAAGAACAGCACTCTGTCAACTATGCCAGCAGTCCGCACCAAAAAGGGTAGTGGTACAGTGGGTCCCATCACACTGCAACATCCAAGGCAACGAGGAGGCAGACAGACTGGCAAAAGAAGGTGCAAGACTACCACAAACAGATACTAGTATGACGTACGAAGAGTCAAAACGGCTTATTAAAGCCAGATACATGACCAAATGGGAAACCGAACATACTGGTTACACCAAAAACGATGCATATTACCAGCTGAACAGAAGAGAGCAGGTCGTTGTCTTCAGACTTCGCACTGGCCACAATAGACTGAGGTACCACCTATTCAACAAATTGAAGATAGGTGGTACCGACGAATGCCCGTGTGGTACCGGGAAAATGACCGCTGAACATCTGCTGCAGAACTGCCCGACATACGAGGATCAGAGAGAGCAGATGTGGCCATCACCAGTGGAACCACAAGACAAGCTCTATGGCAGTGTCGACAGCCTCAGGATGACCGCCGCTTTTTTCGAAAAAAATAATGGTTACTGTCTGACTGCGCACGAAGAAGAAGAAGAAGAAATATGGTTGTTAATGGGTTAACTTTTTATATATGATGCTGTTGGAAGAAACATTCCTAACTTTTTCTATGGCTTCACATTTTATTATTAATTTTCTGTATTATTTGCAGGTCTACTGTCCCAGATTGTTCCTGTGTATGTTCCCCGCCTGGCAATTCAGGTCTTTTCAGCTCCGCTAGGGGGAGTCACATCAGCTATCATCACAAACCCCCTGGATGTCATTAGAGCCAGAATACAGGTTTGGTTCAGTTAACTTGAACTTTTCCAGTCTGACCCAATTTTGTCGATTTGTATATTTTGTCGATTGTCCATTGCATGTGGCCACAACTCCATATGTCAAACAGTTTTATTTAAAATCAAATAAATTAGTATTAAACAAACGAAGCTAAAATTATAATCTAAAGATCTTAACCCTTTTCAGCCCTTTCTAATTTTACCAATTTGTGTTCTTCAATCCAAGCCAAAATGTAGGAATTCTGTTCATCAAAGTTTTGTTCAAAATAAAGTTCTTTATTATTGAACAATTTTAGCAAAAATAAAACCTAAACATCTTGAGACACATAATTACATTATCTTCAAGGCATGTTAAAATGAAACCGTACCAAACTGCAACAAGTGGGTATTTGCGGGGTGCATCATAATGTCACTTCTGGTGTAAACAGCACATAACAACTGCCAAGTTTGCAAAATTTCATTATATTCCTACTCATAGTTTCCTCAGCAGACCATTGAAAACATATCGGGTGTGATACAGGATCCGTCCAGAGTTGATCAGCGAGCGGTGACTTGGTTTCTTGCAGCTGAAGAATGTTGACCAGTTGACATTCATGGCAGAATGCATGCAGTGTATGGTGACAAAAGTGTGTTGAAGACAACAGTGAAGAACTGGACAACGATGTTTAAAGAAGGATGTGAGTTAACAAAAGTTCTTCTGAGACCAGGTCAGGCACATATTGTTGCGTTAACTGACGTTCTTTTTTAAACATCATTGACCAGTTCTTCACTGTTGTCTTCGACACACTTTTGTCATCATACACTGCCTACATTCTGCTATGAATGTCAACTTGTTGACATCCTTCAGCTGTTAGAAATCGAATCGCTGATCGACTCTGGGCGGATTATGTATAACACCTGCCATGTTTTCAACAGTCTTCTGAGCAAACTATGAGTCGGAGAATAATAACATTTTGTAAACTTGACGGTTGGTATGCGCTGTTTACACCAGAAGTGACGTCATCATGTGCATCATATATATATATTCACTAGGTTACAATTTGGTCCGGTTTCATTTGAACACGCCTCGTATGACATGAAGCATTCACAATAAAGATTATATATTAGTATGCAGCGTTAAATGACATTGAAGTCCAACTTTTCTCTCGGCTGAATGTGTCAGCTTTGAAAATTCACAACATTCACTCAAATTACTCAAAGAGAAGGGACTTAGCAAGTAAGCGAAAGCACAAATCGTCATTCATCTTATAGGGGATTCCAAAAATTGAAATTCCGACAGCAAAATGACAGAACGAAACTCATACATTAAAAGTTGAATCAGGTTACAGTTGATCTTGTGTTGGAGTCAGGTAAATGAAGCTGTAGAGGGTTAACTGTCTACTATACGAATAATTTGAAAGTCTCTGTGTTGAATTATCTGTTATACAAAGTAGTTATAATATAATGTTGTAGAAGCTGCTCTAACTTAGCTATTCACTCTTGATAAATGTATTTCCTTTAGTGGCTTTTATTATATCCCATGTCACACAGTGAAAATGAGAGCCATATAGTCCTGCTGACAGATGCTCTCGCCGTAGTCACAGCGCTAAAAAGCCAGAAAAACACTGAGTTTAATGACTTAAGAGCAGCACTCTGCAAACTGTGCCAGCAGTCCGCACCAAAAAGGGTAGTGGTACAGTGGGTTCCGTCACACTGCAACATCCAAGGCAACGAGGAGGCAGACAGACTGGCAAAAGAAGGTGCAAGACTACCACAAACAGATACCAGTATGACGTACGAAGAGTCAAAACGGCTTATCAAAGCCAGATACATGACCAAATGGGAAACTGAACACACTGGTTACACCAAAAACGATGCCTATTACCAGTTGAACCGAAGAGAGCAGGTCGTTGTCTTCAGACTTCGCACTGGCCACAACAGACTGATGTACCACCTATTCAACAAATTGAAGATAGGGAGTACCGACGAATGCCCGTGTGGTACTGGTAAAATGACCACCGAACATCTGCTGCAGAACTGCCCGACATACGAGGATCAGAGAGAGCAGATGTGGCCATTACCAGCGGAACTGCAAGACAAGCTCTATGGCAGTGGCGAGAGCCTCAGGATGACCGCCGCTTTTTTCGAAAAAATAATGGTTACTGTCTGACTGCGTACGCAGAAGAAGAAGAAGATATCCCATGTCATATGGATGAAAGTGAACCTGGTTCTTCCTGGCTGTAGTGCAGTGCTGGGCTTCCCTGTAGGCTAACCACTATGGGGATCACAGTGTTGATACCCACCTTGTTAGCCATGCTGCTGTAGCACAAACTATTTCCAGGTGCACAAGTGGATGTGAAATCAGGGTCGTGCTATGCCTGTTGTGCTTCTTCTTCGTTCGTTCTCAATCTTCCGCTATCAAACCCTGAAAAGGGCTTTGCAAGTAGCAGGATGTTGTCAGGAGAACGGAATGTGTTGTCCTAGTTTACAGCTGGACTGAGATATTTGCACATTTGACTTCAGCAGGCATTTTTGGGTCTTAGCCTTCCCTCTTTGATCCCTTCTCCTTAGCCAGTCTGCTCTGGTGCAGCCTGTTATCTAGGAACACCGCATGGAGGGGGAGACAGATCTTGGCAGCTCTGGTTCGCCAGTCCTGAGCCTAGCAGTCAACTTTGGGTTGCTGAGCTCTGCATCTCATGCACTGTTCAGCATCTTGCACTAAATCCTGACTTGAACAACTGAGAACTGAGCACCCCCTCCCATCAGCTTGGAAGTGTTAAATTTGTTATTCTGTGCCTAGAAAACATAAAATCCATGTTTTAGGGTACCACATATCCTCTTTCTCCTCCAAGCTAGTTAGTCAATACTAAAAATGTTTACCTTAACATATCTCTTTGATATCTTTTCTTTTTCTCTTTCCTTCAGTCAAGTTTGTTAGTTTTTGTTTTTGTTTTTTTTTGCGTTCGCCTTATTTATCTATTCCCCAAGGCGTGTGTGCGTTACACTGTGGTTTTTATTTTGCGCCTGTCGGCCCAGTGCATCCGACTTCAGCATGCATTTTATGTAAGGGTCTGCTTCCTCCTGCATTTTTTAAGGGTTTGCTTCCCCGGGGTAACGGCCGGTGCTGTGATGGGGATCGAACCCAGCACCTTCTGGTTGTGAGCCGTGCCACTTAACCACTAGGCCACGCCGTCCCCAAGTTTGTTAGTTAATACCAGGTAATGTTTACAGTATCATATATTTCTTATCTTTCCTTCAGTCAAGTTTGTTAGTTAATACCAAACAGTGTTTACAGTACCAAATACCGCTTATCTTTCCTTTGGTCAAGTTTGTTAGTTGATACCAAACAGTGTTTACAGTACCAAATATCACTTATCTTTCCTTCGGTCAAGTTTGTTAGTTAATACCAAACAGTGTTGACAGTACCAAATATCGCTTATCTTTCCTTCGGTCAAGTTTGTTAGTTAATACCAAACAGTGTTTACAGTACCAAATATCTCTTATCTTTCCTTCGGTCAAGTTTGTAAGTTAATACCAAACAGTGTTTACAGTACCAAATATCGCTTATCTTTCCTTCGGTCAAGTTTGTTAGTTAATACCAAACAGTGTTGACAGTACCAAATATCGCTTATCTTTCCTTCGGTCAAGTTTGTTAGTTAATACCAAACAGTGTTTACAGTACCAAATATCTCTTATCTTTCCTTCGGTCAAGTTTGTTAGTTAATACCAAACAGTGTTTACAGTACCAAATATCTCTTATCTTTCCTTCGGTCAAGTTTGTTAGTTAATACCAAACAGTGTTGACAGTACCAAATATCGCTTATCTTTCGTTCGGTCAAGTTTGTTAGTTAATACCAAACAGTGTTTACAGTACCAAATATCACTTATCTTTCCTTCGGTCAAGTTTGTTAGTTAATACCAAACAGTGTTTACAGTACCAAATATCTCTTATCTTTCCTTCGGTCAAGTTTGTTAGTTAATACCAAACAGTGTTTACAGTACCAAATATCGCTTATCTTTCCTTCGGTCAAGTTTGTTAGTTAATACCAAACAGTGTTTACAGTACCAAATATCTCTTATCTTTCCTTCGGTCAAGTTAGTTAGTTAATACCAAACAGTGTTTACAGTACCAAATATCACTTATCTTTCCTTCGGTCAAGTTTGTTAGTTAATACCAAACAGTGTTTACAGTACCAAATATCACTTATCTTTCCTTCGGTCAAGTTTGTTAGTTAATACCAAACAGTGTTTACAGTACCAAATATCACTTATCTTTCCTTCGGTCAAGTTTGTTAGTTAATACCAAACAATGTTTACAGTACAATACGAGGTGTGTTCAAAAATAACCTGACTTTTGGGCCAAAAAATAAAATTATTCACCTGGAGGTTTGAAACTCCAATCCCCTTCAAAGTACTCTCCTTGGGACTCCACACACTTCTCCCAGTGGTCCCGCCATTGTTGGACGCATTTCAGGAAGGTCTCTCTGGGAATGGAGTACAGCTGGGTCATCACATGTCGCATAATGTCTTCTTGTGACTGACATTGGGTCCCTTTCAGCGGAATTTTCAGCTTTGAGAACAACAAAAAATTGCAAGAATCCATGTAAAAAATACGGAGCTCAGTGAACCAGAGGAAGGTTGTGTTTAGCCAAGAAAGTCTGAATCAGATGCGAAGAATGGGCTGGTGCGTTGTCATGACGCAGCTGCCAAGTTATCATTGTTGACAGGTCCCGTCGTTTGTGTTGAACAGCATCACGAAGATGACGGGTCATCTCCAGGCAGTACTCTTTGGTAATGTTTTGACCTTGTGGCGTGTACCCCTGATGCACAACTGCACGGGAGTCAAAGAAAACGGTTAAGAAAACGGTTGCCTCATTTTATGGTGAAAGAAAACCTGATGGGTGCTCACTACGCTCAACACTGAAAGGCTGACTAACAGCGACCGACGCAATCTGCGGCTAAAACAAATTTATACATGCACATGGCGGTCCCCTGTACCTCCCTGCAGAAGGACATCACCCACTCTTCATTTGTTTCCACAGAATAAATTAAGGCCGGATACATTTTTAACACACCTCGTATTTCTCTTTTCTTTCCTTCAGTCAAGTTTGTTAGTTAACCCATTTCAGTCCAGCCTGATTAGAATTATTTCTAAAGACATGAATCTTATGAATAAGGTCAGACTGTAAAAGGTTAAGACACAAATCTAATCAATTAGGCCAGACTGTAATGGGTTGACACAAATCTAATCAATTTAGGTTAGATTGTAAACAGTTAATATCAAGCAGTTTTTACAGTACCACATATATTCTTATTTTTCCTTTAGTCAAGTTTGTTAGTTAATACCAAGAGAAAAATTAATGAAAAAAAACATTTAAAGTTGATTAAAATTAAATTTAATCCCCCCCAAAAATGGGAACAGCAGATACCGCCCCGAGACAAAAACACAAACAAAACCTACGTTACAACCAATACGCCTTCATCAGGAACAACAATGCTGAACTAGTGAATCATAGAAGAAGGAATGAATACATATATGGGAGATGTCAACATTAAAGCATATAAAGAAAAGAATAGTGTACTTATCTGATATAGTGTCTCACATCGCAAGTGACTTATCAGGTCAAAGGCTCTACTCTAAATGATGGACAACGATCAGATAAGGTGGCCATAAGAGCATAAGAAGTGAGTGGAAAAGGGCAGGATAAGCCAGTGGCGGTCAAATACGGATAAGACAAAAAAGTGATCCTTGTGGGAGGAAAATAAAGGGGAAGTGATATAAGCCGGGGGGGACGGCATGGGCTAGTGGTAAGTGACACGGTTCACAAATTGAAGGTGTTGGGTTCGATCCCCATCACAGCACCGGTCATTACCCCGGGGAAGCAAACCCTTAGAAAATGCAGGAGGAAGCAGACCTTTACATAAAATGCATGCCTAAGTCGGATGCACTGGGTCGACAGGCACAAAATAAAAACTGCAGTGCAACGCACACCGCCTTAGGAAGTAAAGAAATAAGGCCCCAAAAAAAAATATATATAAGCCGGGGGGGGGGGGGGGGGGGGGGGGGGGCAAATAGAGGGGGCCAGTATGGGTTTTAAGAAAAGGTATGGAAGATATTAATGCCGTGTGGTTGGAGGCAACCCATGCTAGTGATAATAGATAGTTAACCAAACAGTGTGTACAGTAACACGTATCTCTTCTCCACTCAATCAGGTTGAGGGCACCAAGTTCGAGCAGACAGTTCAGCAGCTATGGAAGGAAGATGGAGTATGGCTCATCACGAAAGGTCTGTCCGCCCGCCTCGTTCAATCAATCACATTCTCATTTTTCCTCATGCTTGGCTATGAGACAATAAAGCGCTGGAGCGTCTTAGAAGAGTACAAAGATCGGATACGATGGTGACCCTCGCTTGTGTAGATGTACATTTGTGGATGTGTATACAATTACTAAAGAACTGGTGTATAATTTATACTGGTGGGGCGCGTGTGTCCGAGCTGCATTGATGCTGGTATATTAACCAAGAGTGCTCAGGTAAAAACCGATGTATTAATTTTTCTATCGGATGTAAAAGTAAATATATAGCCTATATACTGTGTGGTGACTGAAGGGACAAGTGACCTTTATTTATTCTTCAGCCCTGTAGCACGAAGGCTAGACTTTCCTGACATTACTGTGTGATTAAAAGTAAACAGAAACTCTTGCTGAAGAGAAAAGTGCTGAATAAATGTCAAGACAGACACAACGAAACATCACACATGCAGTGTTTATATTAGTTATAAATGCTTTATTTGCATAATTTATGCACTTATTGTGATGCTGTGCATGCACAAAGAAGCCAGTGTTTGCAATCCGGTGATTTACGACACACGGTAAACGGCCTAGAACTGGGATGGGGAACCTGCAGTCTTGTAGACTATTAACCTTTACCAATCTGAATTTTAAAAAGTACGGAAGCTCTTCAGTACCTGAATAATTATTCAGCATGTCACATTTTTTCGAGATTGTTCACTTTGAAAACCTGAATCTTTTTTGTTTGTAGTTGTATAAATATGGTATATTTGTAGAGACATAAATGAATAAAGAACTTGGTGTTATTGTTTCTGTTGTGTGTGTGTTAGTTTCTGAGATACAAGAAGATGAATGTGAACATGAAGAAGGGCAACAGCATTTAGATTTACCAGTATCAAGGGGAATCGGGATCTTCGGAATTTGATAATCGTTACAGAACACTGATAGTGTTTCTTACAAGATCTGTTATTTTCCCCTTACAAATATATTTATTACTGCTAAATAAACAAATTAAACAGATCTATCTCAGAACAATTGTCTTGCAACAACTTACCTTCACCACCTGCAATAATGGAATAATCCAACAATCGTCCAGAAAGAAATCACATCGTTTCAAAATTCTCTTTGAAACTAAACCAGCCATCTTGCTTGTTTACATATACAATGACATCATTTTTAGATTACAAATGGCTAGGTGTTAAACTGGTGCAAATGCATGACAATGCTCTAGAATAAATTTCTAATCGCCCGGCGCATTCTCTTGATATTAGTGGTGGAGCGACCATTTTTGGGCTTAATAACACGCCTCCCCTGCGTGGTAAACGTCAAGTGCAGCTTTTTTAATGAATTTAAATTTTCCAGAACAAATCCTGTTATTGTTATTAATATGTTTTGGTTCGTCTTTTATTATTTTGATTTTAATCTTAACCTTTATTTACTAACACTCAATAAAAAAACATTTTCCGCCACTGAATCATTTTTCAGCACATCAGTTTTTCTAGGTTGTTGATTTTGAGAGCCTGTATCTTTTTTATTTGATTATTTATATATATGATTTGTTTGTGTGTTGAAACATAAATGAATAAAGAACTTGTTGATGCTTTTGTTGTGTGTGTGTTCGTTTCTGAGATACAAGAAGGTGAAAATGAAAACAGCATAAACATTTAGACTACCAATTTTTGGGAGAATCTGGACCTTCAGAATTATAAAATCGTCACAGAACACAGATAGTGGTTTTTATAAGATCGTCATATCTGTTAGTTTCCCTTACATATTTATAATTTCTAAATAAACAAACTAAACAGATCTACCTCAGAAAAATCTGTTGCAACAACTTAACTTCATCACCCTCAATAATGGCATAATCTTCTAGTCAGAGTCAAAAAGAGATAAATCATTTCAGTATAGATTTAAATACCCACGGTGTCAATTACTGCTCTTCAACCTTGGCAGAATAACTGCACTCTGCATTGAAGATATATTATTATTATGGCAATGCAGAGGCTACATAACCTGAGCAAACTATGGCAGAAAACCGGCAAATGAACAAAAGGGAACCTTTTGAGAACCTGTCTTTTTCCAATGACAGCAACCGGCTGTGAAACGTTGACATTTATCCAAACCTGAAGAACGAGAATCGAGTCCCTTTGAGTCGAAATATTCTAGAAAGGTTCTCAGAATACCAAGTACTGAAAGAAAGAATAATGCAGAGATCCGACAAGAGTTGAGAATAGAGGAGAACTGGTTCATACATTCCATCAGGAACAAAAAATTGAAATACTTTGACCACATCAAAAGACACAACGGTCTTGAAAGAACAGTAATAGAAGGTATGGTTCCAGGCAAGGTAAGCAGAGGCACGCCTATAGCGCTAAGATGTCAAGGAACGCGTGGGCATGACACTGGGACAGGCTTGAAATTTGGCAAGAGATCAAGATTCTTTCAGACAGGCTGTGAAAGGAGCGACATTCTGCAAAGGACTATAGTGGATTCCGTGGCGAAGTGGTTATGGCGCTGGCCTCGTGATTAAGTGGTGTATGTTCGACGCCGGACTCCGCTGTCATTTTCATGATGCTTGATGCGGAGTCCCCTGCATCTTGTAGTCGCCTCCTAGTCGTCTTGTCCTTGACTTGCCACCGGGGTCGGGAGGCTCGAGACAAGAGAGTGAGGATAAAAAGTAGCGTAGTTAGTCCTTACTAAAAATAGCGCTAGCAAATAAATTATGCCATCATCGTCTACGATGGATGGCAGCCTTTGCCTTTTTTTCTGCAAAGGACATGGTACATGATGAGGATGATGATGTATTAATTAATATCTGGCCATCGTTGTCGATGAGGGTCGCAGGCATCATCGTTGTCACAGATTTCCTCGTTGGGTGTGGCTGAACGTCTGCTGCATAACGGGCGCACGAGGTCAGAAGAAGTTGTTGGTGTTCGTGATTTCTGGGTCTCGCGTCTGCTCTGTGTTTTCACAGCACGGTGGTCTTCGCTGCTAGTTACACCCGCTTTGACTGAGCTTCTCCAGTCAGATATGTTTTATGCAAGACATTCCCAAGTGGTGATATCTATCTGACAACTTTTCAGTGAGTCCCTCGGACTGTCTTTAAAACGTTTCTTTGGATGCCCTTTCTCATGCCATCCCTCTCTCAGCTCGCTGTAGAGTATCTTCTTCTGAGGTCGTTCGTCTGACATAAGGACGAGGTGTCCAGCCCATTCTAGTTGTACTTTTTCTAGCAGTTCATGTATCCTGGGCATGTCAGCCCTCGAGAGAACCTCGATGTCAACGACATGATCTTGCCATTGAATGTGCAATATTCGCCTCAGGAAACCTGTGTGGAAGTGGTTTAACCTCCTTGCATGCCCAGAGTAAATAGTCCAGTTCAGCTTTTGCAGGCGTAGTGTAGGGTTGGAATGATGAGGCACTGTAGACTTTCAGTTTTTGTCTTGACGCTGATACCACGACGTTCCCACACAATCGAGCTTCCTAAAAATTATTTTTATGGCAATACAATGATGTATTACAAACATACAAAATACACAGACTCAGTAAACAACCGCAGAATTCGCTTCAATTTATATTTTAGTGGGCGGTAAGGAAAATTTACCTTAATGAAAATTATAAAAGGGTTGACGAGCCATGGTGTAAATGAACGGCAATGCTCTAGAATATTAATCGAATTGTCCAGCGCCTTTTTACGTCGTCCGAAGCAAAGCGGAAATTTTTTTGTCTTAAAAAAAACTCCTGCGTGTGGTAAAGATTAATATGTTTTTAAACATCTTTTATTATTTTGATCTTAAAAAGAACATTTGTTAAATACCAGAGTAAAAGAAGATTTGATTAAATAATCCTCCTCAACTGAGAACAACAATGAAAACAGTAAGTCATAAGTGCTATGTAGACATCTACTTGGTTTATGATTTAGTCTTAATGCAACAGTAGAACGTATCTTAACTCATTTCAGTCTGGGCTAATTTTGCCGATTTATTTGCTTTCAGTTTGGGTCAAATCCCGAGTGGTCTGCTGGGGTCTTTGTGTATGACAAGGACAAGAATAGCACCACTGAGAGCATGTCATAAGAGGCAACTAACTGTGGGACATGGCATAACACCAGCCATGGTTAGGTGGTTTGTTAAGAGCAGCATAGATGGCGCCTAACAGATTGCTCTAGTTTTTGAGTCTATTAAGATGGACTCGCACATCGGTTAACCACCCTTCGTGGAACTTGTCCCAAAGTAGTGGATTAATAATCTGCTCGAACCTAGTCCGATAAGCAGGAAATCCTCCTCCCGACTACATCCATTCATGCCAAAGCTGGAACCTGCACAAGGGCATCTGCCCTTGTAGAAGTACAGGTCAACTAAGAAGTAGTTCGGACCAAAATACTGGAATTCCATGCGTTACAGTTTTATTCAAAATAAAATTCATCAATATTGAAGAAATGGAGGTAAAATTATAGTTGTAACATCATAAGACACATAATTAAACTACATATATGACATGAGGTATTCATAATAAACATTATGTATTAGAATGAAGAGTTCTTGTTTCGAAAAGTAGGTTAATGTTTATCATCATCATCTGTCCCATAACCTAGAAGGTCGTTGAGGCACCGTTATTGCAGTTTGTAGTACCAGCTCCCACCATATAACAATGGTGTCTTGGGCCGCTACACACCTGACGGAGCCCATCTCTCTCCTTGTGGCAGTTCATTATAGTTGTGTCTAAATTTCATACAACAAAACTGACACTGTCTTCACAGCAAAGGGTTTCAATCTCGTGAAGTTTAATCGTGTGAACTAGACTGTGAAATATGATACATGTTTCAGCGTAGTGCTATTCATATAGCAGATGGAGGGGACGGCGTGGCCTAATGGTTAAGTGGCACGGCTCACAACCAGAAGGTGCTGGGTTCGATCCCCATCACAGCACCGGCCGTTACCCCGGGGAAGCAAACCCTTAGAAAATGCAGGAGGAAGTAGACCCTTACATAAAATGCATGCTGAAGTCGGATGCACTGGGCCGACAGGCGCAAAATAAAAACCACAGTGTAACGCACACACGCCTTGGGGAATAGATAAATAAGGCGAACGCAAAAAAAAAAAAAAAAAAAAATATAGCAGATGTCCATTCTAGGATAATTGGCCGGAAGAAAACACACAAAACAAGAATTAACCAGTCCAAATGGAAAACAACACGTTTCCGTGAACGCAAGTGTAAGTCATCAACTAGTGTGAATTCCTGGCAATTCCTTTGTCTGGCGGCATCTATAATGAACTAAATCAAAAGAGCAATGTAGATCTCCAGCCAGTTATGGCGACGTCTTAGTTGCTCTTATGTGCACCCTATAAAGGACGTTAAGTAAAGGGTTGCAGTAGCTTCCCTCACATTCCGAGTGTGCTGATGAAGGCGGACCGGGATCCTCCAGGTGGTTGTGCTATGCTTGATTTCATGTGTGTGCCGCTCACTAATATGGGGATCACATTGATCCCTCACTTTGTTAGCCTGGCTGCAATGAAAACAGCCCGTTTCAATGGAGGAGGACACCAAGGTAAACTTCTTGGCCAGTATATTTTGCCTGACCAGATGTTAGTCTTCTAGTATGAAGAGTTAAATTACACTAATGCGCAGATGGAAACTAGACAAATTATTTTTTTTAGAAGTATCATATATTGTATTTCGTCACTAAATCTATCAATTCCTTTACACTTACCTGGCGTATTATGTGTCTCTGTCAAAGTCTGAATAGGGTGTGTGTTGAAGTAATCTAAATGTGTGATTATTGGACTGATAAATAGTAAATCATTTCAGAAGCAAAGAATCCATAACTTTAAAGCAGTTTCTGAAAAATTCGCCAAAAATTGTAAATACAACCGAATCACGCACTGTTTTAGGAAAATGGTGGCAATCGAGTGTCCCAGATGTTAGGTTAATATTTTGTCTTCCTAACCAAGAAGAGTTTGTTGATCTGCAACAATGGCAACCAAAGTGTTAATGGGATGATTTTAGACTGATAGTTCAACATAAAAATTTCCGGATGGGCGAATAAGACTCCTCCAACCTGAAAAGAGTTAAAATACCCAAGATTCAATTAAATAATCCTTCTTGACTGACTGCATCAAATATAACATTAAGTCTTAAGTGCTATTTTGACGCCTGCTATACTCAGGATTTAGTTTGAATGTACCTTAACTTCAAGGCCTGACTGGCGTTATTGCCACATGAGACTGCACGAGTTCGATTTTTACAAAATAATGTACATTTTGAAGCGCATCTGATTGAAGTTTCTTGAATGCTGCCTTACAGGTAGCTTAATGTGGCCTTCCAGAATGAAAAGGTTTCCTACCCTTGGTCTAGAGTCGAGTTGTATTTTGAAATATGAATCTTTGAAATTGTTCTTGTACGAAATGCTTTATTTGTTCTTGTCTACCCTTGCTCACAAGTTCCGTAACTAACTTGATTCCACCAACCCTTTTTTTTAATGTTTGAAGTAGACAGTTGTTCAAGCAGATATTTTATTTTGATTAATTTATTATACCTATGAAGAATGTATGTCAGAGTGGTTTGGACACGTCTTGTAATCAGAGGACACAGATTTGAATCCTGATTAAACATGTATTTTTCAATCAGGGTAAAATGAAAACCTAGTCTAAACAGCAGCCTAATTCCAGAACTTTGTAAATTCCCTCAAGTGTTGTATGTCAGTGTATATGGGAATAAATACAGTGATGAAAGTTTGAATAAAAATGATAATACTGTGTCTTAGATCCTTATGTGGCCAAAATCAAAGTATTACTAGCAGACGCAAGCAGATTATTGGCACATCAGTTGAACTGTACAATAGAAGAAAAAAACAACAGCAGCAGATTAACAATTAGAGTTATCTCTCCTCCTACAACCATCCCCACACATCACCATTGCCATTTTCCTATACCTCCCGCCCGCACATCTCTTCCACCGTCGTCATTCTCACACACTTAAAAAAAAGGTGGCTTAATTTAACGTCTTTATACTGGTTAATAAGACTGCAGAATCTATACAACCAGTTTCTTTTATAATTCCTTGATCTAAAAACTATGCACATTTAATCTATTCTTGAATGCATTAATTGATCCCACCTCCACTACTTCCTGTGGTAATGCATTCCAAGAATTCACCATTCTCTGACTAAAAAAGTATTTCCTAGTATCTAATCTGTAACTTTCTTTAATTAGTTTGTAGCTATTCCCTCTTGTTCTTGTAGGTGGTTGTACTTTGAAAAAACTTTTTTATAGTTTATTATAATTTATCCTTTCCGTTGATTATCTTATAAACCTGTAATAAGTCATCTTGAATTTTTCTCTTTTCTAGAAACTGTTGGCTGGTTTTTCTGAGTTTCTATCCTCATAACTGTAATCCCACTATCAGTTTGTCGCTCTTCTTTGTATCCTTTCCAGTATGTTTGTATCCCCTCTATGATAAGGACTCTACACCTGTACATAGTACTCCAATCTAGGCCTAACTAATGCTTTATACAGTTTGACTATCACTTCCTTGCTCGTATGGTTAATGTTTCTTTTTATCATACCTAACATTGCATTTGCCTATTTTACAGTGCTCCCTGGACTTGCTCACTCACCCACTCACTGCATGATCTATCATAGCCCATAGGTCCCTTTCCTTTTCTATCTTTCTAGTATTGTTCACTTCCATTCTGTAATTATATTCCATATTGGATGTACCCCATGCTGATGTCTACATTTATCTACATTAAACTCTCATTTTCCAGCTCACAGACCATTCACAAATTTAATCTAAATCCGACCCCAATGTATCCACTTCTGTTTTAAATTAAACATTTCTACATAATTATGTTTCATCCGCGAATTTTGCAATCATGGATACAATATCATTGTCAAAATCATTTATTTATATCAAGAACAAAATTAGTCTCATCTCTTCCCCACCCCAACCGCCTACTATTTGAAAAATAAAATGAATGTTCAGCCGATTTTCCATAAATGTAGTTCCTAGCACTAATATTGTACACATATTACAATAAAATAATTTATGTCTAGATGGATACCCATAAACATGATAAATATTATATGGATAAAAGCATGGATCATTTTTCTGTGATCTCAGGGATATCTTTATATGTTATTGAAGTTAAAAAATGTGACTCCTAGATTAATAAATTGCCTATTTTGACAATGAATTACTAGTGAATTGTGTGTGAAATTACTGTGAATTCCCTCATTAAGAGGAGATGAAGTGACAGTATTGAGACTATGAAAAAGTTAAACATCATCTGTTCCACTGATACAATAATTGAACACACAGATATGTTGTTATTATCCCATATCTGCTGAGCAAGCCTGCTCTTGGCAGTTGGGTGTTTGGGTGCGCCTTTCTCCATAAGTGATAGATGTATTTGGCTTTGCCATTTCCTTCCTTGGTCATTTGTAGGTTCGCTGCATCAATGAAGGTCAGGTGGGGTTCACAGAGTTTCAATTCCTCACTAGCCACGGGTACTCTCATTGCAGATTACACTTCTTTATTCTGTATTTAGGCCTTTTTCCCCTGGCTGTGTCACGTCTTGCCCACTATGCCTTCATGATATCACCCACCCCCTCCCATGCCACAACAGCTCCTACTTTCCAATGAGATCCAATGGCTCCGCCCCACCTCTCCACCCTTAAAGTCAGAGCGTAGTCCGACGGTAGTGCAATGTCAGATCACCCGGTGCTCTCGCTGCAGCTGGGATGTTGGGCTAGGCCTGGATCATCTCTGGGTGCCTCTACCATTATTGGATCCTTGGTAGAGGTCTTGTAGGTTGGACAAAGAAAAGTTGTGTAGAAAGGCAGATGACAGATGAGAATAACATTTAACCTATGGGTGGGGTTTGGGTTGGTAACAGCCAGAGCATATTCCACTCGTTGGTGGATACTTAGCTTTCATCTTACGTGTCCACGAACTGCTCCTCGCTTGGTTATACCACCAGATACTCGGTCGCCCCCTTAGCAAACTCAGTAGACAACAGGGTCACCCACAAGAAGGTGTTGCTATGGACATGTTTGTGCAAGAGACTCCCTATGGCAGAGGCATGCTGTTAACTGGACAGCAGCTTCCGCGGCGGTCACTGTACCCTGGATGTAGATTCGCATCAGCATCCATTTGATGTAGACAAGACATTGTGCCCAGACCCTAAATCGACCCCGAACACACAGACACATGATAGGACATGTCTTTCAGCTCCATGAGAGGAATAGAATGTTGGCGTGGTGTCTCGAACCCATTTGAAGGATAAACTGTATGGCTTAGGAGGGAAGCCTGTGATGAGCTGCCAGTTTTATGAGGGGGTCTTCAAATGAAAAACTTAAAATTGCCATAGAAATTCAAACCCATGTGCTAATGTCATGTAGGTTGACAGTACTGTTGCTAAGGACTCCGAGTGTGTCCTGTAGGTGGTGTCATAGTACAGATGGGCTGCATAGCATCATAATAGTCATTTCAAGATGCTGGTCGTTAGTGACATGCAACAAAGAAGAGCAGCATTCTGTTTTGTTTTTTGAGCAAAAAAGGCATGATTTGTTAGGAAATGAAGTCTCTTCTTTTTCTTTGGCGTTCGTCTTGAAAAGCATGTTGTGTCGTAGTTTGCAGCGAGGGTGCAACATCTGCACCTTTTGGCCCAATATTACCAATTTCTGTATGCCATTTTTGGGACTAGGTTTGCCTTCCCTCTTCGATCCAGAATTTCTTAGCTAGACTGCATGGTTGCAGTCTGTTTCAAGGCCGCCACTTGGAAGTGGAAAAAGGTCTTTGTGGTACATACCGTGTGACTCCAGCAAGTGTGTGAATGAAGTAGGAAGCTCATGAGTTTTATGACACTCCTGGACATCAGTCAGGGGCCAGCACACTATATCCACCCTTGAAGTGCGCCTGTTCCACAATGTGTCTGCAAAATGGGTGCCACAGCGATGGCAGACTTTAGAATTGGAACAACGAAGTGGTGTATAAGTGACCTAACATGCGATGATAAGATGTTTTTTCTCTCGAGGAATCCATGTACTCTCTAGGCATATGTGGGTCATGGATCGAATATAATGGAAACTACGTTAAAAAATAATACAGCTATGTGCCACTTTTCTTAATAAATTTTGAAGAAAATTTTGTTTCGGTTTTTATTTGACGCACTCTTGTATATATGATGAGTATTCACTAGATGAAAGAAATGGGTTTTCCTGTGCATATTATCCATCTCATTGAAACATATCAAGATCAACGAGCCGATGTCCAAGTATCTGGACGAACATCAGATTGGTTCTCAGTACAAAAGGAAGTAAAAAAGGGATGTATCCTCTCACCTTATCTATACAACATATATACGGAATGTATAATGAAAAATGTTAGAAAAGACGAGAACATTGAAAGTTTTGATAAATTTATGATTGGTGGTTACGAGATTCCAGAGTGAGTTACGATACGCAGACGTCACAGTGATACTATCAAGAAGTGCAGAAGGGTTAGAGCAGTTACTTTCAGCCGTTAATGGACATAGTAAAGATAAAAACCTGTTTAGAAATAAAACAAAGAGAATGACTACCGACAAACCACGAAGTTAGCACAAATTTACAGTGGGTGGTGAGGAAATAGATCAGGTCACGCATTTTCAATATCTGGGCTCCAGAATTGACAAAAATGGTGACTGCTCGAAAGAAATCAGAAGACTAGTCATTATGGCAGAACACAAACAAAACGACAAAAGTGAAAGTCTTGTGAGCCTGTGTTTTTCCTGTGGCAGCTTATGGCTGTGAATCATGGACGATTACCAAAACTTCCAGACAAAGAATCAAATCCTTCGAGTCAAAATGTTACAGAAAGATCCTCAGAAAATCCTGGACGGAGAAAAAGACAAATAAAGACATTTGGCAAGAGTTGAACATAGGGGAGAACTGGTTTTTCAAATCCATTTTGGCCAGAAAATTGTAATACTTTGGTCACACCGAGAGAAACAACGGTTTTGAGAGAACAGTGATGAAAGGTATGGTGCCAGGCAGGTGTAGGCCAAGAAGATGATGGCACCAAGATATCCAGGAATGACTGGCGGAGGCTGGAGTTTTGGCAAGAGAAAGAGTTATTTTCAGGCAGACTGTGATGGGAGCGACGTTCTATAAAGGACATGCTACACGATGGTCTACTAGATAAATTGTGTAGTGACGAGAAGTCAAGGATGAACTGCCCGTTTTATGAAGGATATAAATGTGACTGTTTGAAGGACAGACTGTATTTAAGACCACATCAAAGTAGATTTATGGCATTTATATAGAATATCTAGACAGATCCTCTGATAAACTGGATCCTCTGATAAACTGGATCCTTTGATAAACTGTCTGATGTTGGGAAATATGCTCCAACTATGAAGCTGAAATCACTGCATTTGAAGCCATTTGTAATATCTGAGTGTTTTTTATGCCTTCCCGTCAAAGTCCCAAAACATTGTTATTTTTACAGACTCAATGTCCGTCCTTCACGCATTAGAAGATGCTGGTCATTGTAGATCTGAACTTATCCAAATATCTCTATACGTTGACCACATTATCACCTTCCATTCTTTTGAATAGTTATCCAGGGGATCCCTGAACACTCAAACACACCTGGCAATGACAAGGCATACAGACTAGCAAAGAAGGGATCAAGACAAGAAGAGCCACAAACAGCAACAACTTTGCAAACAGCAAACAAAGAAACTTGGCTAAACAGATAGCCATGGGAAACACGGAGAGGAAGGTATATGGACATATGGCAAGTCCCAATTCAAATGACAGCATAAATTAACTCACAAGAAAGGATCAGAGCACCATTTTACGACAGAAAACCCAACACGTCTCACTAAACAAGTACCTGAACAGAATCCCAGCCCAATACACTCCAGAATGCCAGCTGCGGAAACAACCATACGAAACCGTTGATCACCATCTCTGTGAATGCTCAACCCACAACGATGTTAGGAAAGTGCTTCTTCCTTCGAGGCCAGATAAATGGAACACTTTGTATAGCACTAAATAACAACTAACAAACATGTGCAGATACAATTACATGACATTGTGTCGAAGGGGGAGAGCCCAGATGCTGCAAGATCTGTAACGACAACAATGATGAACTGTATGTCGTTGAGACAACCCTACGGGAAATTAGTGTGGTTATCAGAGGACAAAGAACTTTACACAGCTGAGGAGGAAAGAATAGAACTAATATACTTCTATGTGTCTCATAAAAGGTGACTAAAGAGAGTTGTTCAGCGGGGGCTAGCAACATCGTCATGTAAAAAAAATTGCAGGGAAACCATCTCTGCATGAGTACACTGGCACAGGCTTCCTAAAGGGGGCTAACTGTAGTGGTAGACCTGTACTCTGACTTGAGTGAAAAAGAACAAGAAGAAGACTTGTTTGTCCACCACGACCATGTACATCTATCTGATTTTAAAATCGATTTAAATAATAATATTGTCAGATTTCCCTCCAAGCAAAAAAGCAGATGATAAATAGTATCTTCATCCTAACCCTGTGCTACCAGAGATAGACATGGGCATTGAATCGGCTCCAGGAATGAAAGTTAGCCACCTGCGAAATGCGATGCCTACACCAGAAAAGACAGAATCGCAAATATGAATATTCAGGAGAAGGTTGGAACAATTCCCTGCCAAAACTACATTGAACAACAGAGAATGCATTGGTTTGGCCACATTTTTCATGGAACCTTCTACAGGAGAACATCAGGAAGAAGGGCAAGAGGTAGACAGAGGAAAAGGTGGATAGACAGCGTAAATAATACCTGCCGTAAAATGGGGGAAATGCAACTCGGACCACGAGAGAGGCGAAAGTCAAATACATGCCACGGCACTGGGCTACAACCCAGTAGAAGGTGAGACCACATAAGAAGAAGAAATAAACTCTCAAACGTCTTAACTCTCATTGCTGGGGTAGTCTAGGGTTATTTAGGCTGTAGACTATATGCTGCTTCACCACGCTGTGTGCTAGTTATGTTTATTTCAGCCCTAGCAGAGAAACATGCCTTAACAGGAGTTCAATTCGCTGTCCTCCTCGACGTTGGGCACAAGATCTGTTGTTTAAGTCTAGTTTAGTTTAGTCAAGTTTAGTTTAGTCTAGTTTAGTTTAGACGAAGAATCAATGTCATTGCACATGGTTTAACCAATTAGTGCTCTGTTCTTCTCCATATATTTGAAGAAATATTTTTAGTGGTTACTTTATCCCTCCTGACATGTTGTTTAATGCCGACAATGAGTAAGTTTACTCTTTTGTGTGCCCTGAAAAGGACGTTAAGTGGTAGGTTGCAGTAGCTTTCCTCATATCCCGAGCATGCTGGTGAAGGTAAACCGATGTCCTCCAAGCGGTTGTGTTATGCTTGACTTCATCTGCGGGTCACTCACTACTACGGGGATCACGTCGATCCTCACCTCATTAGTCAGGCTGCCATGAAAACAGCCAATTTCCAGGGAGGGTTACTAGGAAGTCGAGGTGAGGGTCTTGGTCAGTATGTTTTGCCTGACCTTGATTAACATGTCTGATCAGTATATTTTGCCTGACCTTGATTAACATGTCTGATCAGTATATTTTGCCTGACCTTGATTAACATGTCTGATCAGTATATTTTGCCTGACCAGACGTTAGTCTTCCTAATGAGTTCGCCCACTCTTCCAACGATGTTAGGGCCGTCTGCATCCGATTTCTTGCTATGGTGAGATTCTTTTCAGAGGTCCACATAGCCAGATCGTCTGCAAACATTGAGCTATGGACTCTTCTTGGTATATTCTCTGTAATATCGTTTATATATACCAGGAAGAGTGTGGGTGACAATACTCCCCCTTGGGGTACTCCCTGCTCGAGTGTCACCTTTTTGCTCATCTGCCCTTGTACTTGGACTCTGGCCGTTCTTTGTTTGAGGTAGTGGTTGATCCACTTGTACATCTTCCCACAGACATCACTTCTTCTTAGCTTGACTCTAAGTCCGTCCTTCCAGACTTTGTCAAATGCCTTTTCCAGATCCACCCAAACAGCTACTGTGTGTTTCTGTGCCTGGTAGGCATCTTCTATCTCCTGGGCTATGAGGATGACCTGGTCCTCAGTGGATCTGTGCTGTCTAAAGCCGGCTTGCTGTGGAATTAGTATTCGTTTTTCTTCCAGATGCCACATCAGTCTGGTGTTTATCATCCGTTCCATCAGCTTGCCGACACAGCTCAGTAGGCTGATGGGCCTGTATCCATTTGGATCTGTTTTATCCTTTCCTGTTTTTGGTACTGGTACCAGTATTGCGTCTTTCCACGCCTGGGGTACAATACCCCTTTTCCAGCTTTGGTTCAGGACTGATAGTAGTTTCCTCTTCGCTGTTTGGCCCAGCCCCATCAGCATTTCGTTTGTTATCCCGTCTTTTCCGGGAGATTTCCTTTTCTTTAGCGTTCTCATAGCCTCTTCCATTTCGCGCATTGTTAGTTTGGCCATCATGTGCTCTTCGGGAGCCGTATTTATGTTTTCGTGTCCCTTTAGCTCTTCGCTAATGTCTGTATGCTTATCTGCAGGGACCTCGATGTGGTTTGCTCTGGCATAGTGATTGACAAAGGCGTTTGCGGCTTTCTTACCTGTGATCAAGTTCTCGCCCAGCTTGATAGTAATTTGTTTATTTGACGGGGTTTCGTCGTTCATGAACCACTCAACCATGGCCGGTATTATGCCTCGTCACAATTAGTCACCTCTTACGACATGCTCTCTGTGGGGCAGTGGTGCTATTCTTGTCCTTGTCCAGACCCAGGCGGACCAGTCGGGAATGTTAGGTATGATAAAAATAAATATTAAACATTGGAGTAAGAAAGTGATAGTCAAACTGTATAAAGCATTAGTTAGACCTAGATTGGAGTACTGTGTACAGGTGTGGAGTCCTTATCAAAGAGGGGATATAAACATGCTGGAAAGATTACAAAAAAGAGCGACAAAACTGATAGTGGGATTCCAGAATTACAGTTATAAGGAAAGACTCAGAAAAACCGGCTTACAGTGTCTAGAAAAGAGAAGAATTCGAGGTGGCAATACAGGTTTATAAGATAATCAAAGGAATGGATAAATTAGACTATAAAAAACTTTTCAAAATACAATTATCTACAGGAATAAGAGGGCACAGCTACAAATTAACTAAAGAAAGGTCCAGATTAGATACTAGGAAATATTTTTTTAGTCAGATAGTGGTGAACACTTAGAATGCATTGCCAGAGGAAGTAGTGGAGGCAGGGACTATTAATGCATTTAAGAGTAGATTGGATACACATAGCTTTTAGAGAAAGGAAATGTCAAAGAAACTGGTTGTCTACAGACTCTGTAGAGTCTTCTAAACCAGTTTAAAAACGTTAAGTTATTAGATGGAAGGACGAAAATAAGAACGTGCACCCATAGAATATGCATGTAAAAATATATGTAAAAGACCGGTTCATCGAAAAATCATATGTACATGCATGCACTGTATTAAATATATGTAAAAGACCGGTTCATCGAAAAATCATATGTACATGCATGCACTGTATTAAATATATGTAAAAGACCGGTTCATCGAAAAATCATATGTACATGCATGCACTGTATTAAATATATGTAAAAGACCGGTTCATCGAAAAATCATATGTACATGCATGCACTGTATTAAATATATGTAAAAGACCGGTTCATCGAAAAATCATATGTACATGCATGCACTGTATTAAATATATGTAAAAGACCGGTTCATCGAAAAATCATATGTACATGCATGCACTGTATTAAATATATGTAAAAGACCGGTTCATCGAAAAATCATATGTACATGCATGCACTGTATTAAATATATGTAAAAGACTGGTTGATCGAAAAATCATATGTACATGCATGCACTGTATTAAATATATGTAAAAGACCGGTTCATCGAAAAATCATATGTACATGCATGCACTGTATTAAATATATGTAAAAGACCGGTTCATCGAAAAATCATATGTACATGCATGCACTGTATTAAATTTGGACGTGCATTGTTACAGAAACATAAACACACACAAAAAATTGCTCAATACAGTGGTTCTCAAATTGTATCAGTCCGCGGTACCCTTAGTGTACCAGAATTTTCCCACGACATCCCAAGTCATAAAATAAACCTGCTTAACCATTTACAGTCCATCCTAATTTATTAGATTCATGTTTTTAGTCACAAATCTTAACAATTAAGAAGGACTGCAAAGGATTAAGGCATGAATCTAATGAACTAGGCCAAGATGTGATGATTATGATTCATTAGTCTGACATGTAAAGGGTTAATACATGAAGCTAATGAACTAGGCCAGACTGTAAAGGGCAAAGTAAAGAATCTAATTTGTTAGGCTGGACTGAAAGGGTTAATAGTTGATGAAAATATTAGGATTTTTCGCGGCACCTCTGTAAATTAGTCAGGGCGTCGCAGCACACAGTTTGGGAACCACTGTCTCAAAACATAATTACATTCTACGTACATTTGATTTTAAATCTCAGTATCTCTGCCATTTCAATAAAGTTGGTAAAAGTTTGTATAAAAGGAACAATAATTTGAGTGCCAATCACATAATGCATTGTGGTGAAAGCATTATATGTGAGTCTCGTCTCCCCCGTCACCTAAGTGGTCGCAGGGAAATCGTATCTTAGTACATCTTGAACTGTCTGTTGCTGTCGTACTCTATCCATTGTGTGCACTGTTTCAATTAATGTCATGCTAGACTTCTTGCGAATATCATCTGCCCAGCGCATATTTGGGCGACCTCGCTTTCCCTTCCCAGGAACTGCACCTCGGAGTATCACATTGGGCAAACCACGAGAACGTATCACATGGCCATAACAGTACAGCTTTCATGATTTGACAATTGATTTACACAAAAATTAAATGATGCATTCAAGTATAGATTGGATGCGCATTAAGACTGAGTGAAACTAAAGAAACTGGTTGTATACAGACTGCACAGTCTTCTAAACCAGTATAAAGACGTTAAGTTAAGTATTTGTTGTAGACCAGTGCTCCAAAGAAAGCTGAAAGGTTTTGGCTTGGCTTGGCTTGGCTTGGCTTCGTTCGTTCTCAATCTCCCACTACCAAAACCTGACACGGGCTTAAGTAGCAGAATGTAGTCCAGAGAACGGAATGCATTGTGTCGTAGTTTACAGCTTGACTGCGATATTTGCACCTTTCGTACAACACATCCGACTTCAGCAAGCATTTTTTGAGTACCGGGTTAGCATTCCCTCTTCGGTCCCTTCTCCTTAGCCAGTCTGCCCTGCAGCAGCCTGTTATCCAGGATCACCGCGTGGAGGTGTAGAAGGGTCTTGGCAGCTCTGGTTCGCTGGCCCTGACGCTAGCAGTCAGCTATGGGCCACTGCAGCTCATGCGCTGCTCAGCATCCTGATCCCGAAGGTTTTGATTGATAAAATTGAGCTTTTCGCCCTCTCTGCTTCAAGGAACGTGTTTTACTGTCTGCTCTGACATTCATGTGCGTCCTGTTCATTCTATCCTGTTACATTGAATACTCATTAATGAACACCAGATTAGTATGCTCATGTGTTGGACTGTTATTTGATGTACCCAAATAGAATATTGACCAGTTTCTATCTGAGTTCTATTTGATTCTTTCTAGAACATTGGTTGCTGAATGACTAAAAAAATGATAATGATCCATAGATCACTAGTTAAGGGCCAACACATGCCTCGCTTGAGCGCCATCTCGTGGGCCTATCGCTTAGGCAACAGCGATACCCGGTCATTGTCTCACGTCCAGGATGTCCTATAGCATGTCAATAACTCAAAGCATGTTGGCTTGGCCATGTAGTCACAAGGAAAGACGTATACTAAAGCACAGAAAACACTCTGGTACCTGCGCTGCAATAAAAGAAAAAGCCCCAAGTATCATTCCCTCCCCTCCCTCCGCTAGGTAGCTAGATCCGCTAGATCCTAATACACACAAGTTAGCCATCCACTGGACAACTCGTGTCCGAGACAAAATCGACTGCAATTAAACCTGGGACCTGCACAAAACCAAAACATACAGTACTGCTCCATCTCGCTAAGCAGAGAAATGCTTCTTCTTCTCTTGTCATCTAACGTTCTACCGGGTTGTAGCCCAGTGTCATCTCACTTTCTACCGGCGTTGTAGCCCAGTGTCATCTCACTTTCTACCGGCGTTGTAGCCCAGTGTCATCTCACTTTCTACCGACGTTGTAGCCCAGTGTCATCTCACTTTCTACCGGGTTGTAGCCCAGTGTCGTCTCATTTTCTACCGGGTTGTAGCCCAGTGTCGTCTCATTTTCTACCGGGTTGTAGCCCATTGTCGTCTCATTTTCTACCGGGTTGTAGCCCAGTGTCGTCTCATTTTCTACCGGGTTGTAGCCCAGTGTCGTCTCATTTTCAACCAGGTTGTAGCCAGTGTCTTGGTATGTATTTGTCTTTCGCCTCTCGTATGGCTCGAGTAACATTTTCCCGCATTTTACGGCAAGTCCCTTTTACGCTGTCTATCCACCTGTTCCTCGGTCTACTTCTAGACTGAGAAATGCACCTACTGGATACTACCATCTGGCACCTGCTCAAAGTAGACCACCCTTGGGGATGTACAGGCCGAGTGAGACTAATGACCCGTTCAGATTTTCCTCTTCTCCTCCTTCTGCGTTCGTTCTCTCACTCCCGATACCAAACCCTGAACGTTCTCAAACTCCTGCTGCCAAACTCTGAACGTTCTCAAACTCCCGCTACCAAGCCGTGAACGTTCTCAAACTCCCACTACCAAATCCTGAACGTTCTCAATCTCCCGCTACCAAACCCTGAACGTTCTCAATCTCCCGCTACCAAGCCCTGAACGTTCTCAATCTCCCGCTACCAAGCCCTGAACGTTCTCAATCTCCCGCTACCAAGCCCTGAACGTTCTCAATCTCCCGCTACCAAGCCCTGAACGTTCTCAATCTCCCGCTACCAAGCCCTGAACATTCTCAATCTCCCGTTACCAAGCTGGACTGCCTATCGTTTCTCACCTGTCAGCTGGAATCCTCTCCTCCACCTGCTGCACTGATGTAACTATTTCAACGGGATGACACTCTGACATATAGAGGGGGGGGGGGGGGGAGATGATATTCTGACATGGTGAAAAGGGGGGAAGGTGATATTGTGACAAATTGAGGGTGGGGGTGGGGTTTGGAATTATATTCTGACATGGTGAAAAGGGGGGAAGGTGATATTGTGACAAATTGAGGGTGGTGGTGGGGTTTGGAATTATATTCTGACATGGTGAAAAGGGGGATGGTGACATTCAGATCTGACATATTGAGGGGGGGGGGGGGGTGGGGTGATATTCTGACATGGTGAAAGGGCGGAGGGGTGACATGGTGAAAGGTGTGCATGGGACAGGTTGAGTACCGCTGTGATGGGATTATAAGCCCAGAATCACAAATTCTTATCATTATCTTTCCTTCATTTTTAACTTCAATAGCAGTTATGTGCCACCATTGAAATTGACTTCCTCTCAGGAAGCCCGTGTTAAGTTCAGAAAATAACGAAAGCCCGTATGAGAAAATGAAAGAAAGTCACTAACTTGGAATTGCTTGAAATAATCAGAGAGATATCAGTTGGATACGAGTTACGCTAGTGGATCGTAATGATAATTTTAGGCCTAATTTGTGGATATTGGGCTTTGAGAAAAAATAGCGCGCTAAATACCTTCTACTACTTACCAATTACCTGATTATTACACTGTGAAATGCCACCAAAAACTCAAAGAAGATCATGAAAACTTTGAGGAACGTCTGCTGAAAGCTGCTGAATATCGGCGCAGCGTCAAATTAGCTCCTCGTAGCCTCGCTGAACACCGCTAAATCATTCCTTGTCTGAAAGCTTCTTTTTGGTCTCGCACAACATCAAAGCTGGCATGGAGTCAATAATGAAAGCAAACTATACCAACCTGTTCAGATCATCAGAGCGCCCTCCAATTGCTCTCCCACCCACTTTACCCTCTCTTCCAGACTTACTGCCCTCAGAAATTCGTCATGCTGTCGAGTCAATGCTATTTGGAAATTCACTAGGTGAAGATGGCATCACTGCGGAGGTCATCCGGGTTTGCAGTCTACCCCTTTACCAAGTCCTAACGCAACGTTTTCCACGTTATCTTCATTCGGGAAAGGGGGCGGGAACTTGCTGCCTAGCACAACTCGAGGACAACACTCTTGCACAAGAAGGGAGACAAAGAGGATCTTGGAAACTATCGCCCAATTACTCTCCTCCAGGTCACTTACAAGATGTTTACAAAATGCGTCATTGCCAGAGACCACACCACTCTCGAAAAATCGCAACCAGTCGAACAGGCAGGCTTTCGGAGTTCATACAGACAATGGACCATATTCCCACCTGTTGCCGCCTTATTGAAGTTCCAGGCGTCCTTGATATTCACCTTTATCGACTATAAAAAGGATTTTGATTCTGTAGAACCACATTTTGTCTGGCGTTCACCGTTGGAGCGAGGTGTAGATCCTGGTTATATCAAAGTTCTCACCAATAGTTATATGAGCTGTAGAACCACATTTTGTCTGGCGTTCACCGTTGGAGCGAGGTGTAGATCCTGGTTATATCAAAGTTCTCACCAATAGTTATATGAACTGTAGAACCACATTTTGTCTGGCGTTCACCGTTGGAGCGAGGTGTAGATCCTGGTTATATCAAAGTTCTCACCAATAGTAATATGAGCTGTACTACAACATTTCGTCCCTTCCAACGTCCAATTGTGGTACTAATTCAACAGAAGGTCCGACTGGGCGATCCTATCTCACCGATCCTCTTCTATGCATGATTGGAATCAGTCATTAGCCGATGCAATTGGGGCACCTTCGGCATCCATCCTTATTGACAGCAGACGCCTCAATTATCTTCAGTTTGCCAATGACATAGTGCTCATGACAGAGTCAGTAGCAGAAACCAACCAAAGGATGCAGCTACTCGATGGAGAGGGCTAGAAAGCGGGCCTCGAAATGAATGTCTCGAAGACCAAAGTGGTGCGCAATCGCTTCGCCACTTGTGATCCAGTCTTCCTTGGTGAGGTACGATTAGAGGATGTCAACGAGTGAACTTATCTTGGACGTCTTCTCAATGTGGAGAATAACCTGAATTGACAAGACGTCGCCGCGTGGGTTGGGCAGCCTTCTCGTCTATAAACACGGTCCTGGACGGTTGCCATGACCAGGGCCTACGAGCCTCCCTCTTCACCACTGTACTCCCTCCGATGTGTTACGGTCCCGAGGCGTAGACACTCACAAAATCACTAGAGGACAAATTGTGAGTGACCCAGGCCTCCTCGAGAGACGCTTGGTTGGAATCACTCTCCGGAACTAACGCTTGCAAGGTCTCCCCAATTTTGACATAAGACGATTATCCCTGGTGAAGGATGCGATAATCCATGTAAAGGTAAAACATAGATGAGCAGATCAAATGTTGTGTCGAAACGATAGTCGATGGACCACAGAGACAGCAGTCTGGTACCCCCGAGGCAAGAAGAGACCGCAGGGAATACCTCCCTTGATGTACGCTGCAACATCCGAAATGCCTCTAGAGAAGCACTTATCACGCACTGGACTTTGTGGCCCAAGACATGGTCCGCTGGAAACGAAGTTGGGACCCACAGCTACGCTGAGGAACGGGTCATCAAGATCAAGATTACGCTGTATTAGGCTGGACACAATCAGATTTGCCCCGTCGCCCGTTTGCTAACATTTGTAAACAAAAATGACCATTACAACTTCAGTTTCTAATTCATTTCCGATCTGTTTTATGCAAAGGGATGTCTTCTCTAATTCTTCACAAAACTTTTGGGATAACTCAACCTGTCCTGTCTATTCTAACACTTCGCTACTGAATATGGGGAATATGGGGAAGGAACTTATGCTGGATATGACGTTAGGGGAAGGCGCTTACGCTGGATATGACGTGAGGGGAAGGCGCTTACGCTGGATATGACGGGAGGGGAAGGCGCTTACGCTGGATATGACGTTAAGGGAAGGCGCTTACGCTTTATATGACGTGAGGGAATAGAGCTTACGCTGGATATGACGTTAGGGGAAGGAGCTTACGCTGGATATGACGTGAGGGGAAGAGATTACGCTGGATATGACATAAGGGGAAAGCGCTTACGCTGGATATGATGTAAGGGGAAGGCGCTTACGCCGGATATGACGTGAGGCAAGGGAGCTTACGCTGGATATGACGTTAGGGGAAGGCGCATACGCTGGATATGACGTTAGGGGAAGGCGCTTACGCTGGATAGGACGCACATTGAAGAGTCCAGTTTAATTAAAGCATAACATAACCTGCTCTATTCTGGGATCCCCTCTTCTTTTTCTTCTTCTTCTTTGTGTTCTTCTTCTTAGCGTTCAGAATCTTTTGGTCATGCTATATCTGCAGGCCAGTCGCCATGATAAAGTCTGTAGTCTTCACCAGGTCGGAGCGGCTGCCCCGCAGCTTTTGTCTCAGCTCCACACCCTCTGGCCAGGTCTGGCATCTAATTTCCCCATAGAGTGGGCATTCCTGTAGAATATGTTCAGGGCTCTGGCCTCCTGTTCCACGTGAGCACTCATTGCTTTGTGAGTCAGTATAGATGTTCTAGGAGTCTGCAGTGACCAGCTCTAATGCAAAATGAGGTAGTTTATGCATTTCTTTTGAGTTGATGAATTGGGTCTAGTGTACTGATTATGTTTCTGTCTTTTCTCCATTGGTGAATATACTGCTTCATTTAGATTGTAAATGGCTTCCATCGATCTGCCCAGTTCATACCTGTTACCTTCTTCACGTCTGTCCACTTTCTGGACATCACCGTCTCCATCTGCCCTTCTAGCCTCTCCGCCACTGTCTACTACAAACCTACTGACGCCCACAACTACCTCCTCTACACTTCTTCTCACCCTCAATCCTGCCACGACTCGCTCCCTTTCTACCAACTCCTCCGCCTCCGACGCCTATGTCAGGACGACGACGACTTCCTTCTCAGGGCCCACGAGATGCTTAACTTTTACGTGGGCGACTCTACCATGAGACCACTCTCTCCTCCGCCCTACAGCGGGTTCTCCTCATCTCCCGTCACGACTCCCTCACTCTCACTCACCGTCCTCTCTCTTATCGTGTGAAACTTGTTAACACGTATCACTTTCACTACGCCTCTGTCCAGAATATCTTATTCCGTCGTCTTCCTATCATGTACTTTGATCCTTCCACTCTTGAAATTGTTCCCAATCCTCCCCTTATCGCATACAAACGGGACAGAAACCTGAAGGACTTGTTGGTCAGCAGCCATGTGCACACGAGCCTCCACTGCCATCCAGACACCAAGCCTTTTAATAATGCATATGGCTGTATTACTAGCCATCACGCCATCCTTACTCGCTCGATTACTTTCTCCAAAGCCGAGTTCTTCGTCAAGGAGAGTTTCACATGTAAGTCCGGCAACCTCATCTACTCCATTATCTCTATCATACCAGGTTGATATGACATACATTGGGAAGACTGGTCTTGAACTGCGTGAGCGTTTCCGCCAACACCTCAGTGATATCTATAATCGCTCGGGATCCCCTATTGCTAGCCACTTCAATAGCCCTGGACACCGAGGTGAAGTAAATGTTAGTGTTACAGGCTTAGTTTCTTGCTTCTCTGACGATCGTCGTCGATTCACCAATGAGAACCGACTGATCTCCCGCATGGGCTGCCTCTTGAATCCTTATCTCATACCGGCTCCATCAATCTGCCTGCCTTTTTCCTCTGTACCTGAATCACCTTCTGGTCTTTCCGTATCCGAACGCCACTGGCCTTCCATTCTTTTTCCTACGTCTTACGCCCCCCCCCCCCCCCCCCCCCCCGACCACCTCAGCTCGCCTTTTCTGCCATTTGGGTTCCTGCCCCGTCTCGAAAGGTGTGATCTGACTTTTTCTCAGTTAAGTACTCATTTTTCACCCTTATGTATTGATATCCCCCATTATGTATGAATCCCTTCTTCTTTGATTCGTTAGTTAATTATTGTTGTTATTTGTTGTCCCTGATGAAGACCTATTGGTAGTAACATAGGTTTTATTCGTGTTTTTGTCTCGGTACAGTTTTTAATCATACCCATTTATGTGTTGTTTCACTTTTGTTTTTTTACTGATTCATCTATTGGTATCTCATCATTTACCAGGCTGTCATTGATATATTTCAAAATGTCACTTCTATCCGCATTTACTGTACCCGTAACTGGTGAGTGTAAAGCCAGGATGTCAGATCTTTCATTGCCCTGAACCACAGAAGGGCCAGGGGAATATATCCATACCAGTCCCTCCAGGTGTTGTGCCTCTAAAGCTACCATAATAACGTGTCACTTCCGTGTACCTTTACGAGTGAGAAACTTGGACTCCGACAGCAGTTCTAGAGTGAAGAATTTGTGCAATGGAGATGAGATGTCTGCGTCAAACCATGGCCAACTATACATCTAGGCCACGTCACTAATAAGGCAGCTTGAGACACCGATAAGAGGTAGGTCGGCCAATATAAAGACTTATTGGTTATGGTAAAAGCACACAAGCTCACATGGTATGGGCATGTTTCAAGAAGATCGTCCGAGTTGACCAAGACGGTCCTGCAAAGTGATGTGCCTGGGAAGGGTAAGAGAGAAAGAGAGAGAGAGAGAGAGACAGACAGAAAAATAGATGTGAAGACAACATCAGAGAGTGGACGGGAAGGTCCATAGCTTGAACAAATATCCTGGCACAAAACCGAGTGGAGTGACGGGAACTGGTCCAACAATCTGCAGTATTGGTGCCCCAATGACCTTTCAGGTTTGGGGACTGATGATGATATTATGTATCAGCTAGTTTAGATCTATACAATCCGTCAGTTGTACACATATAACTATTTAATTATGTGAAACACAAACTACCAAGTATTCTCTTTGTGTTGACGATTTGGAAGACCAAAGCAAGATGGAACCAATTCGAAGAAGGTGCTCCTACACTTGACTTGGCTTCGTTCGTTCTCAATCTCCCGCTACCAAACCCTGAAAGGGCTTGAGTAGCAGAATGTAGTCCAGAGAACGGAATGCGTTGTGTCGTAGTTCACATTTTGACTGCGATATTTGCACCTAACGGTCCAACACATCCGACTTCAGCAAGCATTTTTTGTGTACCGGGTTAGCATTCCCTTTTCTATCCCTTCTCCTTACCCAGTCTGCCCTGCTGCAGCCTGTTATCCAGGATCACCGCGTGGAGGTGTAGAAGGGTCTTGGCAGCCATTGATCACATCACGCTAGTGTTCACTGTCCTGTGTGACTCTGTCTGCCTGTCTCAAGGGGTAACCATTTTAATCGTTGTTTCCTCTCACATACTCTTCTAACTCTCTTTCTCTTCCCTTTCGGTTTTCACTGGCAAGCCTGCCTAACTTTGTTGGCCCTTGCGTTTTCAAACGTATGTTCTACCCAGCTCCGTTTTCCTCGCTTAATTTCTTGTCCTTTGTGCTGTTACTTCATACTTTCCCAGGTATTCATTAGCCACAAGGAGGCCGTGTAGCGCAGTCGCTAGCGTGCTGGCTTCGCATCTGAGCGGTCCTGTGTCCATTCCCCAGTTGAGGCGGAAATGTTTCTTCAAACCCCAGCGGCTCCCGGGTCGACCCAGTCTACGGCAGTAATGTTATGAGTTACTTTACTTTACATTAACCACCACGTTCTTCCACTTTCTGCTCATTATCTAACTGTGAAAGAATGGAGTCTTTATTGTTTGACCTTGGTCGTTCGCCATGTCTCCGCTCCATACAGCAACACCAACTTGAAACTGTCGTTGAATATTCTAACTTTGGTGTGAGTATTGATTTCTCTGGCTGCATTGTTAAGGGTCAGAAATGCCACTCTTACCTTTCCGATTCTGATCCTTACAACAGCATCTGTACTCCTGATCCAAAAACGTAAATGTATTCACTAGTTCCAATGTTCCTCTTCTGGCATTATTTTGTTTTCGATGATCAGTTAATTTTGAGGCTTGGTTTTTTTCACTTTGACATTCTGATTGTTTTCCCACCCTGTGAAGTTTCTGTTTCATTTGACATAAGGATTTGGGATTTGTGAATATGATAGAATCGTGTGTGAGTGAGAGTTGCAGTGTTATGGGCCGTCCACTTTCAACTTCCTCTCCTACAGTTAAGAACAAAGACATGGTTTACAATGAGTGTGTTCTCAGCACCCAACTATATGGCATCATGACCTGGCAGTGAAACGTGAGCAACGTATGCCAAACAAGAGCAAATACCTTCCATCTACTGCTCCTGCGATCCGTTCTTCGAATTACATGGACAGATCGATTGACAAATGCAGAGGTGCACTCTCGCACCAGTTTTCCCAGCACGTATACCCTCCTCAGGCAGCGAAAGCACCGATGGGTTGATAATGTTTGTCTCATGAAAGATGGTCGCATCTACAAATATATTCTCTATGGACAGTAGGAGGATGGAAAATGAACAGTCGACCGTCCATAGCTGAGGTTCTTCTTCTTCTTCTTCGTTCGTTCTCAATCTCCCGCTACCAAATTCTGAAAAGGCTTAAGTAGCAGAATGTAGTCCAGAGAACGGAATGCGTTGTGTCGTAGTTTACAGCTTGACTGCGATATTTGCACCTTTTGGTCCAACACATCCGACTTCAGCAAGCATTTTTTGAGTACCGGGTTAGCATTCCCTCTTCGATCGCTTTTCCTTAGCCAATCTGCCTTGCTGCAGCCTGTTATCCAGGATCACCGCGTGGAGGTGTCGAAGGGTCTTGGCAGCTATGGTTCGCTAGCCCTGACGCTAGCAGTCAGCTATGGGTCGCTGACCACTGCAGCTCATGCGCTGCTCAGCATCTTGATCCCCATAGCCGAGGTTCAAGGATTTAAATGTGGTATGAAGGTATTAGGCGTGAATCTGACATCCTTGGAAAACGAATCTGCAGACCGATCCAAGTGGAGACGTGCCATGAAGAGCCAATTCAGATTGGGTCAAAAGAAGCTCTTGCGACACGGGGAAGAGAAACAACGACAGCCACAAACAAATAAAACCAGAAACTCAGAGAGTGACAGCTCCAAGGCCGCACCAGAGAAGCGTTTTGTGCTACCATGTTTTAGTGGACCAATAATGGAAGACTCTCTCTCAGATCCAAAATTGGTATTTATCAGACGTGTGTGATTCCTGTCCTTCTATATGGTTCAGAGACTTGGATCCTGCTTAAACAGGACATATCAAGACTCGATGCCTTTCACATGCGCAATCAGCGACACATCCTCGATATCCAGTGGTTCGATCTCGTTCCTAATGTCAGGGTGTCTGTAAAGCCGAGTCGTCCCTGCATCTCGGACACTCTGGTCCGTCGCCGCCTGTCTGTGTTTGGTCACGTGGTTCGACTGGACCAGGAAGTTCGACCTCATTAGATAACGTCCAAGTCAGCTATGTGTAACAACGGTCTCCCATCGGGCGGCTTGAAGCGTGGGAGGGGCCACCCCCATTCTACCAGGCTCCAAAAGATAGCGGTCTCTCCTTCGGCACTGTACGAGGTTTGGCTACAGGCCTCATCAGCTGGTCATGGTAGTGGTCGATCGACGTAACGGGCCCTAGATGCCTAGGCGAACAATATTATAAATAACTAACAAACTAATTATGAAGCCTTGCATGATCTTGTACCATGCATGTATAATGTTCTGTCATTTCCATGAAGCTCTGAATGCTGAACATTTTAAATTATCGTTAGTTAAAAGTGTTTGCAATTTTTTTGTATTTACAAGTTTTGTCATTTTTTGTTTGTTTGTGTAAAGTGGGAGCCGCATAGCGCAGTGGTTAGCGCGTTGGCTTCGCATCTGAGTGGTCATGGGTTAATTCCCCAGTTGAATTGGAAATGGTTTCTCAGACCGCAACGGCGCCCGGGTCGACCCAGCCCTAAATGGGTACCGGTTTAGTCCGGGAAGTAAAAGCGGCAAGTGAGAGGAGATGGCTGCCCCCCTCATATAGCCGAGCCTTTGATATGTGAGATTGCTAACACCTCACACCCCTACGGCAGTAATGCTATGGGGTTACTATTTGTGTAAAGTGCTTGCCTGTCTGTATTCTACTGGCGAAGGCACGCCATTTCCACCCAGGACCGCAGCCTTTCTGGTCATATCAGGACGTATTAAGCAGTTCTTAGATGCATGTGTGTGTCTGTACCTATGTTAGTTAGAGCGATCTAAGGGGCAAACCCAAAACGAACCGAAATGCAAGGGCCTTACACTGAGGGTGCATGTGAAAGTTGTGTAAGAGTGTCATTGTTGGACAGAGTTAAATGAAACAGCGTGAGGTAAGAAGAGAGGCTCTGATGACCTTTGAAGTTTTGTCATTCTTGAGGTCATTTCTATACACAAGTAATTTGTTTAACCTCCCATTAGAGTGTTTAGTAATGTATACATTTGCGTTTTATATTATTTAATTGAATTTAGTCCTGTAAACTTTGGTAATTTGTGAAGAGAAATGGGATTCCATAAATGATACACAATTCATTAAAAAAAAAAGAAATGGGATTCCATAAATGATACACAATTCATTAAAAAAAAAAGAAATGGGATTCCATAAATGATACACAATTCATAAAAAAAAAGAAAAAAAAAAAAAGAAATGGGATTCCATAAATGATACACAATTGATTTTTAAAAAAGACTAGCTCTACAGTGGTTGTCTGATTTGTTTAGTGTTCCACGCACCATGTGCCAGATCGTCATTTCCGCATTTCCAAGATTGACTCAAAATGTACATTACAAATAATATGTATAACATATTGAAAATCTTTTGGCCCTCACACTCGTTAGCATGGTGGGGAAAACGGTGATAACGTATACCTTCAGCTTAGTCGTTATGCTGATTCCTCGACGTTCCCACATTGTTGAGCGCATACGATGAAAAGCTGTGGTAGCCTTTGTTTTTATATTATTCAGCTCATCAGCAATAGTCCCTGAACTGGACATCGTACTTCCGAGGTAGACACATTTTTCTGTTTATACGATGTGCATGGTGCTGGTTGGTACATGACCTCAGATCTCTTGGTGACGTTATACACCAACAGAAGAATAAGATGATCAAATCACTCAGTCGATTAACACACACGACGAATACCACACAATACGATTACTGCACAAGATGATTACAGAACAATACGATTACTGCATACGAAGATTACCACATAAGACATTATCACACTAGACGATTACCACACAAGACGATAACCCCTAACACGGTTACCACACAACACGATTACTACATACGAATATTACCACACAAGACGATTACTATTCAAAACAATTGATTGATGATTGGCATCCTGTCAGTCTCGAGAAACAGTTGACTTCATTCTAGAGAGGGGCCTTAAGTCAGTTATTGCCCTTGTTTTCAGCGTACATGTTTTAGAGTCTGCATCTTGACGCATCTTGGCTTCCCCTGCTTGCAGGCCAGCACACAAAGCCCGCCTCCAGCCAGATCTGACTTTGACAAGTTCCTCCCAGTTGCACATATTCATATCTAACGCTTTCAGGTCACGTCTGCAAACATCTTTGTAGCGGAGACAGGATATACCTTTGTTACAGTTGCCTGTGGTCAACTCTAAGAGTTTAAGATATATTTTCAGATTCGTCCAAGACGATTACCATAAGATAAACATACACGAGCAAAATGCTATGTAGCTCTCCAGAACAGGACACAACCGACCCCACAGCCACATGTACACAACATTGAAAAATATCAACTCCACATTATGTCCATGCGGACAGGCATCCCAGACTGCAGAGCACATACTAAAGAACTGCCCGAAGTATTAGATACTCAGAACAAACCAACTGGCCCATTATAAACATGAAGAGAAGAGAAACTTCATGGGCCTATTAGTTAGTTAGTTATTTAGTTAGTTAGTTAGTTAGTTAGTTAGTTGCAAATCACAACGGTTTTGTCTTGGTGATGTAACTTGCGCTGTATTTGGATTATAGTGAGGAAGTAACTGCGTCTGTCAACAACCTCCCTCTCTGGTCCCGAGCTACCTTGGGACAATTGCAAAACATAAGTCAAGACTATTGGAGGTAACTCAAGAGAGAACACGCACTGTGACAATATTTCCCATGCTTAGTCTTCGAAGGTTCCACTGGCTGGGACACATTCGGAGGATGGATGATGGCAGAATACCAAAATATCTTCTCTATGGGGAATTGCAGTTGGTGAAAAGGCCACTACGTCGGTACAAGGTTGTGTGCAAGCGGGATATGAATGATGCAGGCATCGATTTGAAATCTTGGGAACATGACTCTAGGAATCGTGTTACATGAAGGGGCAGGATTAGGCATGGAATACAGACAAAGGAGATAATGATTGCTGATAGGCGAAAGCCTCAACGTTTGAGAAGACACTCCACACTTTGCAATGCTACAGACGGTCCTGGCTGTCCTTGAACACACTGTGGAAGGCACTTATATGCCGTGATTGGTCTCACGAGTCACATTCGTTACCGTCATGGACAGTAGTTGCATACCTTTTTCTTCAAAGCACAATTACTATCGTCTGACAAAACGGAAACAGCCATTGGACTCAGGATGCAGGCACTATGGGCTCACCTTCCATGAGACCAAGTGTTGCTTGAAAACTTGTGGGGTTTTATAGTCCACCGAGGGTCTGATCTCTGGACCACAAAAACCCACCGAAGACTCTGCAGAGTCTACGGACAAAGTGACCAGCGGACGATTGAAATGTTCGTGCCCACTCAAAGTGACCCCATATATGATGGTGCTGTAGTTGTCTGGGCTGATCGATCAGGGGTTGTCATTGACCAGCTCTTTCCTGGTAAGAGGGCCACTATTGATCAGGGACGATGGTTTCACGAGTTCCCCCCTGCTGCATACCATTCCTTCTGCCTCCACCCTATGTTGTTTACCTGGAAATTCGTTGCCCCTTGAGATGTGCTTTTATGGGGAAGCTGGATGGTTTTCATAGATTTCGTAGATGTCCCTCATTATATCTGCACGAGAACCGGTTGTATAGAGAAAATGCTAGTAATAAACATGGATCTATACATGAACTACAAAAGATAGAAGTTTATTCAAGCGACACCATAGCAGATATAGACTTCATATTTTCAAGTGAACGAAAAATAAGAACTGACAATAACAAAGATTTGTTGCAAGAACTGCCTTTTATTTTCTGGAAATTGTTTGTAACCTAATATTACATTTCTGTAGAATTGCAATGTAAGTAGACGCCATTCGCTAATGTAGTGTGTTTACTGTGCATAACTCAAAGGGAAACAATCCCAACCATTGAATGTATTGTAAAGTCATACCAGTTTCATTTACTTTAAAAGATCATAGCTCAATTATGCGTGTGTGTGTAGTCGATTGAACCTACAAATTGTAGTTAAATTAATTACTGGTGCATTGAAATGATTTTAGTTCAGTTCAAGTGCCATCTCCGCATCGAAAGTCAGCTGCAGTGCATCTCCAGTGTATCTATTGCCGTAATGGTGCAATTTGACAGGCGTTTTCCAGTCCATCTCCTGATGTTATCCACCTGCGTATAACGTTGTCTATCTCTTGAACGACTGCCTTCCGCCCTACCCTCCAGTATGATCTTCATCAAGGAGGTATGTCTTGTTATATGACCAAAATAAGGTAACTATCTAACAATGGCCTTGGTCTATCCCTGATTTCGGTCATTCATTCTCTTTTCACCCCCAACTTTTTCAATACCTCCACATTTGTGTTCTTCTCTTTCCAGGAAATGCGATCCAATCGTCTATATACCCACATTTCGAAGGCTTTTCCAACTTGTTATTCATTGTCCATGTTTCTGCGCCATAAAGTAGTGACGAGTATACATAACACCTGACAATTTTCATTTTATAGTTATGATTGATCTGTTTGGATGCCAGTATGTGTCGCATGTTGATGAATACCATTTTGGCCATACACATTATCTTTCTGATTTCTTTTTCACAGCTGCCATTTTCCGTTATTATATGACCTAGATAGGAGAAACTATGAATATATTCCAGTAGTTGATCTTTTATTTTATCTGCATACATGGTTTCCTGTCAATTTTCTCAATTATCATAGTCTTTGTTTTCTTTATGTTTATGTCTAATTTAAACTCTTGACTTTTGATTTTGTTTATTGTTGTCAAAAGGTCTTGTAACTCTTGCTCACATTATGCATTCAAAACTGTTCAGTTCAGTTCATCCCGTAACCCATCAGGTTTTTGGGGCACACTTGAAGATACTTCCACAACGCCACGTCATCTTTCTCTATCCCCTTCCGTCAGTCGTGCATCACGATGTTGTCTGCCCATCTCTTCCTCAAAACTATATCATCCGCATATCTAAGGTTATTCATAGCCACTTAACCAGTGACAAGCCCAGGCATCTCCGCTATCTATTTGACTCTTGTTTCTGTCTAGATATTAAAAATACAAGAGGATTATACACATCTCTGTCTCACTCATCTTTTTACATCTATCTTGGAGAGTATAACTTTTCTGATTTTACTGTAGCAGTTTGTTTCCAGTCAGATCATGGAGTAGTCTTATGTCTTGAACATCTAGACCGATTTTATTGGAGATATTTAATTAATTTCCCTTGTTTGGAATCTTTCAAAAGCCTTCTGGTAGCCTATAAAGCAAATATAAATGTCATTATGTATTTCTATATATTTCTCTGTCATAGTTCTTAAAAATAAAAACCTTGTTCCATTATACTTTCAAAACATAATTGTTCTAAAGTCTGAACATTCTGGTTTGTTCGAGAACGTTATAAGCCTTGCTGTTTTCAGGGCAATTGTTATGCATCCAGTTTTATTTATGTCATTCATTACACAGATCAGTGAGTATACCTATATCAAAGTCTTCTGACGGCCTATATCGTTTCTATGTTTCTGTGAAAGGTTATACCATAATTAATTTAAATTTTACGCATGTGTATCTTGTGTACAAACAATAAAATCAAATATTGAAGCATCCTCGACATTAAGGCATGAATAGTTGAACTGGTGTTTAGGACTATTATTTTCGTTTTAATCTGATTTCTACACCTACGAAATCTGGTATATCACCAGTTGCTATAGAAACCAGAGGGGTCTTCCGGTTGCCTTTTCTTAGCCTGTCTGCTTGTGTCTAGTCGGTCTTCTTCTTCCGTGTAAAGATCACCTTCACTGTAATGAAATAACGTTATGTGTCAGGTTATGCTACAGCAACAATGACAGAGAGCAGGAAAGAGAGAGAGAGAGAGAGAGAGAGAGAGAGAAAGAGATTGGTAGTGTGTCTGGTCTAGCATCTAACAGGCTGCTTAACCCTTTCACCATCTGCTTCCATCGCCTGATGTGGATTCAAATTACTATATCTATAGCAAGTCGACTATAGTAGATCATATTTCGATAAGTTGTGTACACCATATATTTCATTGTGCTCTGTTTTTCCCATCAAATACACATAAATCGCATCAAATACACATTCTGCCTCCTGTTATCGAAAATGGATGTACAGTCATTGAAGCTAAAACCGTTCCTTCATCATGTTTTCAGCTCTCGATCGGATTCGCAAGGTATTGTCATGTCATAGCATCAATCAGTGACAATACTAAAAATGGATTCGTGCATCGGAATCCACCATTGTGTTCACTGCGCAGTGTGGTCGTTTTTTTGTACGTTACATTTCATCCTGTCCAACGCTCCAGCATTCAATCCAGTTTTTGTTGTCTGCGTCATTGAGTGCTGTAGACCAATATGATCTAGTTAACTATTGTCTTGACGTCAATATAACTATCATTATCTATGTACAGTCCGTTCTCATGAGAGATATCATGCATAAAATCAATGACAACCAAGTTCCAGCACACTCCCTTAGTGCACTCCTCAACCAATTTACAAAGAAACAACGGGTGGCGGAGGCAGAGCGGGGGGTGCTGCAGTAAAGCGGCAGCAGTGAAACCTACGATGCCGATCAGTACTGGTCCTCTGCTGAGGAAATAAATGGCCAATGGCGACCCCAGATCCATCAGCCTAGACATCTCGAGCGCCAGCATAACTGTACAGAACTATACTAAAATATACTAAACTATACTATACTAACCTATACTTAAATAAACTATGCTATACTAAACTATACTATACTAAATTACACTATGCTATACTATACTAAACTAAACTATACTACACTAAACCTGTCTAAACTGTACTAAACTACACAATACTCAACTATACTGAACTATACTAAACTATACTATGCTTTACTATACTAAACTAAGCTACATTAAACTTTTCTAAACTATACTATGCTATACTACACTATACTAAACTATACTAAGTTATACTATGCTAAACTATACTATAATATACTGTACTTACTATACTATTCTATATTATCCTATACTAAACTATACTATACTATACTATACTATACTATACTATACTATACTATACTATACTAAACTTAACTACACTAAACTAACTAGGTCTCAAATAATTGTGTGAGATGACTGGTAAGCTTTGTTCTTCCTTTCCTTAACAGAAAATACCGCCAAGGAAAACGTGTTGAAGACGCCATTGTTCAAGGTCTCCGGTCCTCTGTCTCTTGCTATGATGGTACAATCTGCCAGACTTTTCCCCTGTCAATCATTTGACGTTATCCTCTCACTTATATACGGGACCTCTGAGTTATCTTCCATTTCCGATGATCCCACCTCCCTCGAAACCAAGGATTATCTTTAAGTTTAGGGACCCGATCAGTGCTGGCAGTAATACAAAAATGAACAATCTTGCTAACGAAAGAAAAAAGATATAACGACTTAATCTAAACGTTAAATGTGAATACTAGTGAACAAATGAAATAATAATCTGCTTGAAATACGGGAAATCATGATATCCAAACAGGCATGCTAATATCTGTTGCCGGGTAGCGTGAAGGTTTCGGCTATAAGTAGTAGGCATTTTACAACATCCCGCGGGCTACTAGGCCTGGGGAAGAAGGTACAAATAATTTGGGTAGATTTTTGAGTACTAGAATTATTGAATTTTGTCCCGGCAGGGGACTCTTTTCCATTCGTAACTGCCACGGGATTTTTAACTGAAAAAAATCCCGGTCTCCACCGTGGTACACTTTAGCTCAAGACCACTGAGTCTCCCAGACCACTGAGTCTACCAGACCACTGAGTCTCCCAGACCACTGAGTCTACCAGAACACTGAACCTCCCAGACCACTGAGTCTCCCAGACCACTGAGTCTACCAGACCACTGAGTCTCCCAGACCACTGAGTCTACCAGAACACTGAACCTCCCAGACCACTGAGTCTACCAGACCACTGAGTCCCAAGACCACTAATACCCAATGAGCCCCCGAGACCACTAAGCCCCCGAGACCACTGAGCCTCCGAGACCCCTGAGCCCCCGAGACCACTGAGCCCCCAAGACCAAAGATACAAATGAGCCCCCGAGACCACTGAGCCCCCGAGACCACTGAGCCCCCGAGAACAAAGATACAAATGAGCCCCCGAGACCACTGAGCCCCCGAGACCACTGAGCCCCCAAGACCACCGAGCCCCCTAGACCACTGATCCCCCGAGACCAAAGATACCAATGAGCCCCCGAGACCACTGAGTCCCCGAGACAATTGAGCCCCAAAGACCACTGAGCTCCCGAGACCACTGAGCCCCAGAGACCACTGAGCCCCAGAGACCACTGAGCCCCCGAGACCACTGAGCCCCCAAGACCACCGAGCCCCCTAGACCACTGATCCCCCGAGACCAAAGATACCAATGAGCCCCCGAGACCACTGAGTCCCCGAGACCACTGAGCCCCAAAGACCACTGAGCTCCCGAGACCACTGAGCCCCAGAGACCACTGAGCCCCAGAGACCACTGAGCCGCCGAGACCACTGAGCCGCCGAGACCACTGAGCCGCCGAGACCACTGAACCCCCTAGACTATTGAACCCCCTAGACTACTGAAACCCCTAGACCACCGAGCTCCCTAGACCACCGAGCCCCCTAGACCACTGAACCCCCTAGACCACTGAACCCCCTAGACCACTAAGCCCCCTAGACCACTGAACCCCCAAGACTGCCGAACCCCCAAGACCACTAAGCCCCCTAGAATATTGAACCCCCTAGACCACTGAACCCCCTAGACCACTGAGCCCCCTAGACTACTGAACCCCCTAGACCAATGAACCCCCTAGACCACTGAGACCCCTAGACCACTGAACCCCCTAGACCACTGAACCCCCTAGACCACTGAACCCCCGAGACCACTGAACCCCCTAGACCACTGAACCCCCGAGACCACTGAACCCCCTAGACCACTGCTCGATTAACAAATAAAGTACAGGAGATCAGCACACAGGTTTAAGACGAACACCACCTCAATGACATCAATACGTTCACCGATTCCCCAATTGTCCTAAGCACGGGGGTAAAGTTCATTTCAGAGTTCAAAGCTTATTCCGTTATGCTTCTGACGATGATCATCCATTGGCACTTCAAAATAAACTGATCCCCTGCATGGACTTTTTCCACTTCTTACGCCATGATGACAATGTCAACTTAACTTAACTTCTTCATACTGGTTTAGAAGACTGCAGTCTATATACATCCAGTTTCTTTTATTTTCACTTGATCTAAAAATAACCGAGCATTCAATCTATTCTTGAATTGACCCTGCTTCCACTATTTCCCAATGCATTCCAAGCTTTCCCCACTCTCTGACTGAAGTAATATGTTGTCTATAATCGAATCTGGACTTTTCTTTAATTAATTTGTGGACGTGCCCACTTGTTCCTGTAGGCTGCTGTATTTCGCTGTAGTTAAGAGGTTAATGCACTCGACCTTCAAATTGATGAACGGAAACGGCGGGCGATCGAATACCACAAGTTTCAAGCGACACCTGGTTTCACGGGAGGTAAGATCAGAGTGCCTGCATCCTGAGTTACCTCCAGTCGTCTCGACCAATAGTTTTGCCACTGATCCAATGTAACTCGGGATAAGAGTGAGATTGATGACCAGCTCCCCTCACCCTCACTATAATCTAAATATAAATACAGCGCACATCACATTATTAAGACAGAACCGTCTGATGCCTATGGCTATCATCGCTTGCGATCGGTAATAACTTTTTTTTTTTGAAGAAAAAAAACTCTTATAGTCTTGTTCCGCTAGCTTGTTTCACTGACGTGTTATTGTGCCCCTGTCGTGTCCTCAATCGAGGCTGCTAGTTAAAGTTTGTATGTGTCATCCGGCTACCTTTTCTTACTCCTTTATGTATTCACAGGTGTATTGTATGTTTGCATCCCTTCCTCTGCGATTTGGTTTCGTGATTTTGGTAATGTAGGATTCGTTTCCGCTTTCATCTTCGCGCGGAATCTGACCGTAACTGTAAATGTTTATTGGACACAGATAAACAGACTAAAGAAAAGAGAAAGTGGAGAGAAAATACAATACCTTTGGCGAGAATCCGTCTTGATTTTATGCAATAGTTTGTATAGCAGTTGCTTCACTAATGTTGAATCTGACAGTTAAGAAACACATGTCAACATTGGTTGCAGAAGGTTTGAGGTAATTATATCTATTATCATAAATGCAAACATAGATCGTATATAATTTGTAAAAATAGACATCAGGGCAAAACTGCAGTTGTTAACCTCAAAGAAATTTTTTAAGATAAAACTCAAGAAAAGAATAATCTATTTATGCTTCTAAGAATCGACATCACTGCACTCTGGCCATACCCATAGGCGCTCAGCCTTTCTCAGAAAATGGTGCAGTCTGTGTGCTGATGGCCACTGTAGCCCACTGGTTGTACACTCTCCTGCTCCGTCCTCTCATGCGCCCCACTCATCTCGAACCTTGTTTGACGTCGAAACTTTGCAGTTTGTGGATTACTGTTTCAACATTGTCGGTGTCCTCATCCAACAGATCGTCATTTATTGGTTTGAAAATATTCATATCCATCACTAACGTGCCCACGATATTAGCCAGTGAGCGTGCCCACGACAGGAGCACGTGAGCGTGCCCACGATAGGAGCCTGTGAGCGTGCCCACGATAGGAGCCTGTGAGCGTGCCCACGATATGAGCCTGTGAGCGTGCCCACGATATGAGCCTGTGAGCGTGCCCACGACAGGAGCCTGTGAGCGTGCCCACGATAGGAGCCTGTGAGTCAAGATCTCAGCTCTTTCGTTGCCCTGAACCCCAGCATGGCCAGGACAGTGGGTGTCAACCCGTTGCTGTGGGAGGCCTCAATAGCTGCTATCCACTCGTACCTCAGCCATCCCTTCTAAATTACGGCTTGTGCATTAATCACGATGATTGCCTTTGTTCAAGGGGTCTCAGACAGTCATCCTAACGCTGAGTTCACTGCTCATCTCCTATAATCGCCAATCAAACATGGACAAATTGCACTGAATGGACAAAAAAAGATGAACAAAATAGAAGAATGTGGTATGGAAAGAGTGAGTTGAACTGAAAGAAGACCAAATGAGAATGTACTCAATGAAGAAATCGCACACAGACAAATATTGAGAATGATACTGGAACGAAGATCGAGTTGACTGGGAAACAATGTGAGACATGAAAGTCTTCTACAGAAGATACTAGAAGGCAAGATTCAAGGAAAAATAGAAATGGTGCGACCAAGACTCACCTTTACATTTCAGGTATGCAGAGACATTACGAATTTATGTTAAAATGAAAAAAACTGCGGAGGATAGGGTCTCTTTTCCTTCTTCGTCGCGTGTTCCCAAACTCTCGTTACCTAGCCTTGAAAAGGGCTTTGCAAGTAGCAGGATGCAGTCCGAGAATGGAATGCGTTGTGTTGAAGTTTACAGCTTGAATGCGATATTTGCATCTTTCGGTCCGACACATCCGACTTTAGCATGGTATTTATTGGTACCGGGTTAGCCTTCCCTCTTCGATCCTTCGTCCTTAGGCAGTCTGTCTTTTCCCAGCCTGTTATCTATGATCACCACGCAGAGGCGGTGAAGGGTTTTGGCAGCTCTGGGTCGCTAATCCTGACACTAACAGTCAGTTTTGGGTCGCTGACCGATACAGCTTATGCACTGCTCAGAATCTAGATCCCGAGGATAGGATCAAATGGAGAGACAGACAACCTTACAACCAGTCTTAGGACTGATCAATCAAAGGATAGGATCAAATGGAGAGACAGACAACCTTACAACCAGTGTTAGGACTGATCAATCAAAGGATAGGATCAAATGGAGAGACAGACAACCTTACAACCTGTGTTAGGACTGATCAATCAAAGGATAGGATCAAAGGGAGAGACAGACAACCTTACAACCAGTGTTAGGACTGATCAAACAGAAGATAGGGTCAATTGAGAGGCATACTCAGACAACCGGAGAGCCTGTCTTAGGACGGATCAACTAGAGGTTAGGACTAAATGGAGAAACATATTCATACAACATTACAGTCTAAGGACTGATCAATTAGAGGATAGGGTCAAATGGACAAATATACTCAAACAACATTACAGTCTAAGGACTGATCAATTAGAGGATAGGGTCAAATGGACAAATATACTCAAACAACATTACAGTCTAAGGACTGATCAATTAGAGGATAGGGTCAAATGGACAAATATACTCAAACAACATTACAGTCTAAGGACTGATCAATTAGAGGATAGGGTCAAATGGACAAATATACTCAAACAACATTACAGTCTAAGGACTGATCAATTAGAGGATAGGGTCAAATGGACAAATATACTCAAACAACATTACAGTCTAAGGACTGACCAATTAGAGGATAGGGTCAAATGGACAAATATACTCAAACAACATTACAGTCTAAGGACTGATCAATTAGAGGATAGGGTCAAATGGACAAATATACTCAAACAACATTACAGTCTAAGGACTGATCAATTAGAGGATAGGGTCAAATGGACAAATATACTCAAACAACATTACAGTCTAAGGACTGATCAATTAGAGGATAGGGTCAAATGGACAAATATACTCAAACAACATTACAGTCTAAGGACTGACCAATTAGAGGATAGGGTCAAATGGACAAATATACTCAAACAACATTACAGTCTAAGGACTGATCAATTAGAGGATAGGGTCAAATGGACAAATATACTCAAACAACATTACAGTCTAAGGACTGATCAATTAGAGGATAGGGTCAAATGGACAAATATACTCAAACAACATTACAGTCTAAGGACTGATCAATTTGAGGATAGGGTCAAATGGACAAATATACTCAAACAACATTACAGTCTAAGGACTGACCAACTAACTAAATGATGGCGATGATCCCCTCCCCCATGTAACCATCCATTCTGGATATTATTCTTCTCCTTTGCTAAAAAATTTTCTTTCATTTATTGGCAACGGAACATCACTTTCTTCTTCTTCTTGTGCGTTCATCCTGAACAGAATGTTGTGATGTTGTATAGTAGCTTGTATCGAGACTGCAAAATCTGCGCTTGTCGGCCCGGCACATCCGATTGCAGCTGGCTTTTTTTTTTGGGTACTAAGTTTGACTTCCCACTCCGACCCCTATTCTCAGAGCCATACATTAGTGCAACTTATTTTCATGCCCGTCGCTTGGAGGCAGAATAAGGTCTTCGTCAGTTCTAGTTCGTTGACTCCGATGAGCCCTTAGCTGCTGTAAGTTCATTGTACTGCATCTTCGCTTCGTAAACCATTTTTAACAGCATACAGTCTTTCTGGTTTTACTATGCCGTATTAGGCAATGTGCTATCAGTGACATGACATTAACAAACAGAGATTTAAGAAACAACGCCACCACTGAAAGACAAAGTAAAAAAGGGCTTACGTTTTTGACAGTCGTCTAAGAAGTCACGTCCATCCCAACAGAGACTAAACAAGACCATGTTTGGATTGCGTGCTGGTGTGAGCGAATCCTGTTGAATCTGGTCAGTATAGGCGGCTAGAAGAATTATATGTATTTATTACATGTTAGTCTAATGTCAAGGATGTCTAAATTTTGTTGGATTGTATAAGCCATTTCTTCCTATGTATGTCATGACCAAGATCTACGAGACCCTCTTCATTTCTTCTATACTCCCTGCGATGTGCTACGGTGCCGAGACATGGGCACTAACAAAATCACTAGAGGACAAATTGAGAGTTACCTTGGCCTTCCTTGAGAGTTACCCCTGCCTCCATTGAGAGACACTTGGTCTGATTCACTATCCGGAACTAAAGGAGATCTCCACTATTCTAACATAACACGATTGTCCCTGGTGAAGGATACGGTAATCCATGCAAACAAGGATAAACATAGATGGACAGGTCACGTGTTGTGACGAAACGATGGTCGATGGAGCACAGCGACAGCAGTCTGGTACCCCGAGGTGAGAAGAGATAGCGGGAAGACCTCCAATGCGTTGGTCAGACTCCCTTGCTGTACTCTTGCTGCAACATCCGAGATGTCTGTAGAGGACCACTGGACTTCAGCGGCCCAAGACAGGGTCCGCTGGAGACTAAGTTGGGACCCACAGCTACGGTGAGGAACGAATCATCAAGATCAAGATTTCTTCCTTTCTTAGACCCTTGCTGAAAGTCTGACAAAGCAATTTGGGACCATCAGGCAAGCTCCCAAATTGTCTTTCTTGTTCTTCTTTGTCATCTTCTTCTTCTTCTTTTTCTTCTTCTTCTTCTTCTTCTTCTTCTTCTTCTTCTTCTTCTTCTTCTTCTCCTCCTTCTTCTTCGATCAACTGATGCTATGATTCTAGCCCAATGAGGTTCACGAAGTAGACTGCTTTTCAGATATTCGCCGGTCATGGAAGTTATTAAAACAAGTTCACAAAACAAGTCACCAGGACTTGACGGCATAACAGCAGAACTGTGCGAGCATGGGGTGATATGGGAATGAAGTGGTTCACAATAATATTCAATGTGACATGACAAAAAAAGAAAGTTAATGAAAACTAGCAACAACAGAATTATAGATTGTTCACACCCATATGGAAAACAATGAATTAAGAGAGCATATATAACGTGTAGCGGTATTCCGCCCTGGTTTGTCGAATAAGAACAATGTTTGCACAGATTTAGTACACAAAAAAAGAAAGTTCAAAATTTAGATGCCGTTAATTTATACACAGTACGGATTTAGACAGAGTCTGCACGGACGCAGATATCGCAGTCTCGCTGTAAATTGCGGCATAACGTTCTTTTCAAGACAAACGCCGAAGAAGAAGACTTATATGTTAATAATATTTCATTGGGGATCAAGATGCTGAGCACCGCATGAGCTACAGCAACCCATAGTTGACTGCTAGCGTCAAGGCCAGCGAACCAGACCTGACAAGACCCTTCTACATCTCCACGTGGTGATCCTGGATAACAGGCTGCAGCAAGGCAGACTGGGTAAGGAAAAGGGATCGAAGAGAGAATGCTAACCCGGTACTCACAAAATGCTTGCTGAAGTCGGATGTGTTGTCTGAAAGGTGCAAATATCGCATATCGCAGTCAAGCTGTAAACTACGACACAACGCATTCCGTTCTCTGGACTACATTCTGCTATTTAAGCCCTTTCAGGGTTTGGTAGCGGGAGATTGAGAACGAACGAAGCCAAGCAGCCAAGCCAATGTTTGTTTGGTAACATGTTACAGTGGCTTTTATTACATCCTGAGAAGTACACAAGAGGGTTGACTTGGGGTATCCTGACTGTAGAGCAATACGAGACTTCTCAATAAGCGCCCCCCCCCCCCCCCCACCATCTCTCGTTAGAGTCAACTGCAATATGCTGACCAAGACCTCATCTCACATCCAAGACGTGCATGGGGAAACATGCAGTGTTACAGCAGCTTGGGTAACGAAGTGGGGATTAATACTGTGGTGAGCCTGCTGAAATGCTCTTGCACTGCACTTCCGGGAGTGGTTTCAAGTGGACCTTCTCCTTCATGTCTCGAGATGTGAGAGAAGCCACTGTACTAAACTTTGTCAAACTATACTATACTAAACTATACTTTACTAAACTATACTATACTATACTATACTATACTATACTATACTATACTATACTATACTATACTATACTATACTATACTATACTATACTATACTAACTTATGATATACTAAGATATGATAGACAAAACTATACTATACTATACTAAACAATACTTTACTAAACTATACTAAACTATAGTGAACTATACTATACTATACTATACTATACTATACTATACTATACTATACTATACTATACTATACTATACTATACTAAGGTATGATATACTATACTAAGCTATGATATACAAAACTATACTAAATTAAACAATAATATACTAAGTTATGATATACTAAACTAAGCTATACTAAACTATACTTTACTAAACTATACTATACTAAACTATACTATACTATACTATACTATACTATACTATACTAAGTTATGATATACTATACTAAGCTATGATATACAAAACTATACTATACTAAACTAAACAATACTATACTAAGTTAGGCTATACTATACTAAGCTATACTAAACAATACTATACTAAGTTATGCTATACTATACTAAGCTATACTAAACTATACTATGCCAGACTACCAAAGATGTTACCCGCTATCAAATAAAATATGTAAAGAGGGAAGCACTCACTACAAGCAATTCAAAAACAAACAACAGTTCGGTAGACAATAGCGTATCACAACCAAAGAGCAAACTTAGTCCCTTTCCTGTGAGAAATATGAGCTCTAACTACTCCAGACTAAAAAATACAAAGTCCTTTCGGATCTAATAAAGACCTCAGACATCGGAAATAGAAATGCAAAAACCGGTACCATCTTTATCCTTTGGATTAGCATATATTTTCTTTCAGTTTTAGCTGTATCCATTGTGATACCAGTTGATTCAGTATCTCATGGCCTTGCTTTTTCTCTCCTGACGTGTTCATTTGCAGGTCTGAAACGGCACGCATCAATCACGCAGTTCGGGTAAAGTCTATTGATTCCACTTTTGCAGTTAAACCTTTGGCAACCTTACACGCCCTCTTAATTAAATTCATGAACTATTAGAGTTTAAAAAGTTTAACAAAAGTGCAATGCAGTGTTCGTCAGATTGAAATTCTGTGACAGCTGTCAATCTAGTCTCAGGGGAAGGAAGCAATAAAATTCTTGTCGCCCTTGGTTTTATTAAAAGACACGTAGCCACTACTACATTAACTCACACTTGAACAATATCTTCTGCATTATCATCACCGTGGTCACGTTATTCAGTCTTGGGGCTAGTTTGGGGCCCCTGACCCAATCATCACCGTGGTGACGTTATTCAGTCTTGGGGCTAGTTTGAGGCCCCCGACCCCATCATCACCATCATAAGTTATTCAGTATTGGGCTAGTTTGAGGCCCCCGACCCCATCATCACCATCATAAATTATTCAGTCTTGGGACTAGTTTGAGGCCCCCGACCCCATCATCACCATCATAAGTTATTCAGTCTTGGGGCTATTTTGGGCCCCCCCCCCCAATCATCACAGTGTTCACGTTATTCAGTCTTGGGGCTAGTTTGGGGCCCCCGACCCAATCATCACCATCATAAGTTATTCAGTCTTGGGACTAGTTTGGGGCCCCGACCCCCATCATCACCATCATACGTTATTCAGTCTTGGGGCTAGTTTGGGACCCCCGACCCAATCATCACCGTGAACGTTATTCAGTCTTGGGGCTAGTTTGGTCTGCCCCTCTCTCTTTCCTGTGTCCTATCTCCCAAGACTTTATTCTTCACTCATGACAGATTGTGGCCCATCCAGACCATTCGTTTTTGTATCTTCTGTAGCAGCTTTCTCTCCTCTCCCACTTCTACCAATACCCTTTCGTTTGATTTCCACTCTGTTCAAATCGCTTTATTCATCTTTTACGAAAAGTATTTCTCATCCCTTTTATTTATTGCCCATGCTTAGGAGCTCTCTACGCAACAGACCTGACATTTGTGGTCAGGATTCTTTTACGTTGTGTAAACGAGGCGTGTTCAAATTAAACTGGACCTAACTGCACCAAGTGAACATAGCACGATGTGCAAGATGACGTCACTTCTGGTGTAAACAGCACATATCAACCGTCAAGTTTGCAAAATGTCATTATCCTCCGACTCATAGTTTCTTCAGCAGACCTTTGAGAACATGGCGGGTGTGATACGGAATCCGTCCAGAGTTGATCAGCTAGCGGTTGGTATGTGCTGTTTATACTATTAGTGACGTCATCATGCGCATCGTGCGTATGTTCACTTGGTGCAGTTCGGTTTTGTTTCATTTGAACACACCTCGTTTTAATACTACCTGATAACAGGACTCCCTGTATCTCTCTCCATGCTTCCTTTATCAACACAATTCTGACTCATATTTCTTCTTGACACCGCGCATCTTCTATTATGATCTTACCTAGGTATTAAAATTAATAAACTAGGTCGAACTTATTCCCTTTAATGATTACCTTTTCTTAGCTTAACTTAACTTTAACGTCTTTATACTGGTTTAGAAGACTCGGCAGAGTGTATGCAACCAGTTTAATTTACATCACCTTGCTCTAACAGCTATGCGCAACCAATTTATTCTTAAATCCATTTATTGCCCCTGCCTCCACTACCTCCCGTGGCAATGCATTCCAAGCATTCACCATTCTTTGATTACAAAAATATTTCCTAATATCTAATCTGGACCTCTCTTTAGTCAGCTTGTAGCTATGCCCTCTTGTTCTTGTGGGTTTCTGTATTTTAAAAACACTTGTTATAATCTAATTTATCCATTCCTCTGATCATCTTATAAGCCTGTATTGTCACCTCGAATTCTTCTCTGTTCTGGGCACTGTAGGCCGGGTTTTCTTAATCTTTCCTCATAACTGTAATTCCGGATTCCCACTATCATCTTTGTCGCTCTTTTTTTGTATTCGTTCCAGTATGTTTATATCCCCTCTCTGATAAGGACTCCACACCTGTACACAGTACTCCAATCTGGGTCTAACTAAAGCTTTATACAGTTTGACAATCACTTCCTTGCTCCTATGTTTAATATTTCTTTTTATCCTACCTAACATTGCATTTGCCTTTTTCACTGCCACCTAAACCTGCTCCCTCACCTTACCTGTATCATCTATTATAATCTCTAGGTCCCTGTGTTTATTTATCTTTCTAATATTGTTCTCTCCCATTCTGTAATTATGTTCTATATTGGATCTACTCATGTGGATGACTGTACATTTATCGACATTAAACTTCATTTGCCAGATTACAGACCATTCTCGAAATTTAACTAAATCCGACCTCAATATATCTACTTCTGCTTTAGATAAGATACTGCATAGTTTTGTGTCACTTCCCTGACCCCAACTCTCACCTTTGACTACCTCATCTATAGCACCCCATTGTAGGCCTAGTCTAATACTTCATAGGCCTTACTAGTTTAAATTTCTAACACAATGATTAAACATATACTTTGCTACAACATGCTGTCCTATCTCATTTAGATGTAAGCCTCCCCTATCTAACATTTTACTTTTGTCTACTTTCACATCAATAAATTCCATTCCCATGTCCGCACACATCACCTGCAACCCAAGGTTGATACCTATTATCTTGCTATCTAGATAGTCTGACCCATCTGCTTTATCTAAAATGACCATCATTGTGACCTTTCTCAACTTTTTTTCTTTAATTGTTCCCATAAGACTTTTGTATTTATTCATAATTATTTCACTCCTTGTCGTTCGCTTTCAAACAACCACGTCTGTCTCCTCCACAAACTTGAAGGCCTATCTCAGGCTTTTCTCGTCAATATACTGCACATACTCCCTTTAGACTGGAAATTCGCATGCTGTCACTCTGTTTATCTCGTGGAGTCGACACTTACATACAGTTTTCCACTGTTTGTCTGTCTTTCTCAGATATGTACATGTATATGTGACATCTTATACAAATGTGTTGGGAATATCTTATCTTAGTATGAAGTGACAGGTTGCAGTGTAAATATCGTTATATTATCATTCTTCTACTTTTTCTTCTTCTTCCTCTTCTTCTTCTTCTGTTTCTTCTTCTCTTTCTTCGTTCGTCTTCAGACTTCGACTTCAATGACTCTAATAAAGGTAGCAGTCAACTTTAGGATTTGCACAATTCCGTACAGTTGCCACATTTCACCAGTGTACGATGGACATGACTCCATTTGGCGTTCCGCTGGTAAAGGCGCTGTGTCCCAGGAGAGACTGACAATGCTAGAGAGTCCCTGCTGGGATCCAAAAGCTAAGGGACAAGAAGGCCTTCTGAAACAGACTTGACAAAGAGCGCTTGAGAAAAATGTATGGCAGACATGACGGATGTTAGGGATGAGAAAGAAAATCATACTTGGCCTGTGTTAGTCAAAAACATATGCTAGGCAGGGAGTGAAAGGTTTGGCTTGGCTTCGTTCGTTCTCAATCTCCCACTACCAAACCCTGAAAGGGCTTATTAGCAGAATGTAGTCCAGAGAACGGAATGCGTTGTGTCGTAGTTTACATCTTGGCTGCGATATTTGTACCTTTTGGTCCAACACATACGACTACAACAAGCCTTTTTTGAGTACCGGGTTAGCATTCCCTTTTCGATCCCTTCTCCTTAACCAGTCTGCCCTTGCTGCAGCCTGTTATCCAGGATCACCTCGTGGAGGTGTAGAAGGGTTTTGGCAGCTCTGGTTCGCTGGCCCTGACGTTAGCAATCAGCTATTGGTCGCTGACGACTGTAGCTCATGCACTGCTCGACATCTTGATTCCGGGGTGAAAGGATTGGGATTAATTAATTGATGAAGTATATAATATCCCAGAGCGGATCCTGGGACCCCTCACAGGCGGAGGAAAGAATAGGACCTCTGGAATTAAATATGTATGTCGTAAATGATAACTAGTGAGAATAATGAATGGGGCTATTAATATCACAGGATAAAACATATTGCGAATAATGAATGAGGCTGTTAATCTCACAGGATAAAACATATTGAGATTAATGAATGAGGTTGTTAATCTCACATGATAAAACATATTGAGATTAATGAATGAGGCTGTTAATCTCACAGGATAAAACATACTGAGAATAATGAATGAGGCTGTTAATCTCACAGGATTAAAACATACTGAGAATAATGAATGAGGCTGTTAATCTCACAGGATAAAACATATTGAGAATAATGAATGAGGCTGTTAATCTCACAGGATAAAACATATTGAGAATAATGAATGAGGCTGTTAATCTCACAGGATAAAACATATTGCGAATAATGAATGAGGCTGTTAATCTCACAGGATAAAACATATTGAGATTAATGAATGAGGCTGTTAATCTCACAGGATAAAACATATTGAGATTAATGAATGAGGCTGTTAATCTCACAGGATAAAACATACTGAGAATAATGAATGAGGCTGTTAATCTCACAGGATAAAACATATTGCTAGCAAAGTGCTTTGGTACAGGCGCAGTAAGGGAGACCAACAGTAGAGTTGGCCGTATACTCCAGATGGAGTGAAAAAGAGACAAGAATAATAATAAGAAAATTATCTTTATCTCCCTCGTTCGTTCTCAACCTCACGCTTCCGAGCCCTGAAGAGGGCTTTGATAGTAGCAGTATGTTGTCCGGAAAACGGAATGTTAACATTCCACTCTTACTTCTCCTTTGCCAGTTTGGCGTGTTGCTTGCTGACTGTTATCCAGGATCACCGTGTGAAGCCCAAAGACAGAAGCATGGGAGATAAACTGAGGAAACCATCGAGGACCTACGCCTGACGTGTCAGTTTACTGAGTCGGCCACCTGGTTGCGTAACACGACCACGCGAAACATAATCCAAAGAAGAATACAAACACCCTCTAACCCATGATAGACATAATCGCAATTAGTAAAAAATCCTGGGTAAACTGAGTCTCTCATAGAAGGAAACAGAATCCGCGCATTTCTAGACCACCAGCGAAGTTCAATTAAATCTAACAGATAAAGAATGTTGAAATATAAAAGAATCCTGTTTTTTAATACATTAAAAAAGTTCATTTTTCAATGCGTCACTCATTTGACAGTAACTCACGCGATAAATCAATTTAGGGCTCAGAGAGAAACGTTAATTTCGTCTTTAAAATTCTTGTAATACATAATTACGTGTCAACCTTCCACTACATCTATTCACATCAAATAGCATTAAATTCAGATCGCCTGTCTTACAAGCACGTCCTGTAAAAAACGTACTCATTAGCTGTTATGCATAATAGTACATACAGTACGTTGATTGATGTTTCTTTTAAAAACAATAGACATAATATTACCCTCGGTATTAAAGATGATGGCTCTGTATTATCTCAGGCGTAGGCGGTCATGTACCTCGGCAGAATCCAGTCCCGGAATATTGTTGAAAACATCAGTTGCTGACTCTCAATTGAAACATGACGTTAAGTTGTTCGCATCACTCTTTATATACGCATGCGAGAGTTGGACTGGTTACAGCACTAAAAAGCCAGAAAAATTAAGAACTTAATGACTTAAGAGCAGTACTCGGTCAACTATGCCAGCAGTCAACGCCCAAAAGAGTAGTGGTACAATGGGTTCCATTCCACACGTAATATCCAAGGCAACGAGGAGGCAGACAGACTGGCAAAAGAAGGTGCAAGGTTACCACAACCAGATTCTAGTGTGACCTACTAAGAGTGCAAAAGGTTTATTAGGGCTAGATACATGGCCAAATGGGAAACGGAGCATACTGGCTACACAAAAAATGATGCTTATTACCAGTTGAACAGAAGAGAGCAGGTCGTGGTCTTCAGACTTCCCACAGGTCATAACAGACTGAGGTACCATCTATTCAATAAACTGAAGATAGGTGGCACTGACGAATGCACTTGTGGTACAGAGAAAAATTACCGCTAAACATCTGCTGCAAAATTGTCCGACATACGAGGACCAGAGAAAGCACATGTGGCCATCACCAGTGCCAACACTAGACAAGCTCTATGGCAGTGTCGACAGCCTCAGGATGGCCACTGCTTTCTTCGAACAAATTCAAGTTGACGTCTGACAGCGTACGAAGAAGAAGAAGAAGAAGAAGAAGAAGAAGAAGAAGAAGAAGAAGAAGAAGAAGAAGAAGAAGAAGAAGAAGAAGAAGAAGAAGGACTGTATTTGCGAGACGCGTAAAAGGACTGAATCACTTTTACACAACCTGCTTGAGATGCATACTCCGAATCCGGTGGTAGGGCCATATCACTGAGACTGCGTCTCTGGAGAAAGCAAACTTGCCAAGATTCCATGCATTGCTACAGGCGGCACAGCTCAGATGGGCTGGGCATCTTGTGAAAAGGCCTGACACAAGACTGCCGAATCTGGCGAAAGGGAGGTGACCCAAAGAAAAACCGCGCTTTGAGGACAAACTAGAGAAAACTCTAAAATGCTGTCACATAGATAAAGACAACTGGGAGAGCATGCGGAAAACAAATCGGACTGGAGAAATACAGTAACCGTGGGCGTTGCTGAAGGAGAAAGTCACCATTAGCAGACAAAGCACAAATTAAACGCCTGATCCGGAAAGAAAGAACAGCGAAACTACCCTCACCGGCAGCAGAAGACATGCAATGCAAACCACACAACACAACCAATATAAGCCACATGCGGTCCAGCACACACCTGGCCGAAACATGACAGACAATGCAGAAATAAAACAAAGTAGAACACATATAACAAGGATGATGTCGGTGGTCATCATCGACAACAATGGACAGTTACCACCGCTCTCTGACTCATTTTTATGACGTCTGCTTAAACTAAAATTGTTTATTTGTGTTGTGTGTGACGCCATTATCACTCGTTCATTTGGTTCCCCGTGGAACATAGTTTGTTGGTATTCTGGATCGTCTTCTTGAGTCTCATCAACAAGACAACAGCTGCACTCGCCTGCTCTTTTAACATTTCACCATATGTTTCTTGGCTCCCTTATTCTTCTCTGTACATGTGGGTCTCAACACGACCCATGTCTAGTTATCAGAAGATTTGTCAGTGACCTGACTTTCATTGTCTAGCTTTCATTACGTCGAGTCATGGCCTTCGGTTATCAGAGATTCCCAATAATAGGCCATAACCATTTGGAATGTCCGTTTGTAGTTTCAATGAAATAATTCGTTCTGGGTTATTAGTCCTAACGTAACGCTCAAACCACGAGGATGCATGTGTATTTTTTTTACCTCTCACACGGTGAGCTATTAGGCTTGGTTCAACCTGCCATTGCCGCCATTTTGTTTTGAGTATACATAGCCAGCCCACCGAAGATGTAGTCATGACTCGATCAGCCATCTATGTCCATTTCTAATCCGGCACAGGATCATATACTACGCTTGATGAAGGCAGTGATAGTTGTCTCCCGTCTTACTGACTTGCCTTGAGGTTTGGATCAGGGTATTCTTTCCCTTGAAAGTACATGCAGAAATGTACTGTTGGTCCTGTGCTGCCCTCGCTTGTGCTAGCTTATATGATCTCTCATTTCTTGAAAGGCCTTAGTGTGATGGTATCCACTGAAGCACTATCCGTCATTTGACTTTTAGTTCTCCTAAGGCTTTTCTACGCTGCGGGGCTGGAACGGATGATCATGTCGGCAAAACAACACAGCGAAGACCAAAATCTATACGGAATATAAGTCAAACTAAAATAAGGAGCACAACCAAGACAAAGACCAAACCTTGAGTTAATCTAGAACAACAGGAAATTGAGAAAGTCACAAGTTTTGAGTACCTCGGCTCTATTATAAGCAATAATCCTGCCGAAGACGGATGTGTCGGACCGAAAGGTGCAAATATCGCAGTCAAGCTGTAAACTAGCGACACAACGCATTCCGTTCTCAGGACTACATCCTATTACTTGCAAAGCCCTGCTCAGGGCTTGGTAGCGGGAGATTGAGAACGACCACAGAAGAAGAAGAAGATTGGCAATAATAAAGATTTAGACGAGATTGGCTATGGTAATGCAGAGGTTGCATGAAATTAGAAACGTATGGCAGAAATCTAATAAAATAGTTGTCCATCACAAGTGATGAAGACCACTCTCTTTGTTCAGCCGTGTATCACTTGCTGTGTCCGCTGAAATGGGTGACTTGCGCGGTGATTTGGATTAAAGTGAGGAAGAAACTGCGCCTTTTGTCAACCTCACGCACAGAGCCTAAGCTACCTTTTGCCAGTGGCAAGACATTCATCGAGACGACTAGAGATAGCATAGGATGCAGATTTTGCATTAGGGTTACCACCGAAGCCTTTCCGTAAACATGTAACCCGCAGGGTAGAAAGGTGGGAAGGCATCTAACGCAGTTTGTCGTGCCTTTTCGATAACCACAAGAGGTCGTATGGACAACACTCAGCGTGTGAGTGGGTCTGGCATCTCTCCCCAGCTGTATTCAGCTCATCATAGTAGCATCTAAAATTCCCACACGCCAAATTCGTGAAGGTGAACCAGCAGAACTAACCCGTGAAATACGACACAGGTATAAGCGTGGTGCCATTCAGCCGGCGTCCAGACCAGGATAAACGGATGGAAGAAATCACAAAAAAATAACGAAATAACAAGTCCAGACGGAAAACAACTCCACGTTTCCGTGAACACAAGTGTAAGTCGTCGTCTAGTGTGAATTCCAGGCAAATCTGTGGTCTGGCGGCATCCATAATGATCCAAAACAGTAGAGAAATGTAGACTCGCAGCCAGTTTTGTCGCCATCAGATAAAATAACGAACATAAAAGTCTTGTGAACTTGCATCTTCCCGGTGGCAACGTACGGATGTGAAACGTGGACTACCACACAAACACTTAAGAAAAGAATTGAATCTTTTGAACTAAAATGCTACAAGAGGGTGCTCAAAATACCATGGATAGCGAAAAGGAAAAATGCAGATATCCTGAAAGAACTGGATACCGAGGGAAATTGTTTAGTAAACAATATATTGTCCAGAAAGCTAACATATTTTGGTAACATCAAACCCCGTAAAGTCATTATAATTGCACAGAGAGAACAAGACTGGAGAGTGTTGGGCCTGAAAAGTTGGGCAGAGGCAGACCGAGGAGAAGATGGACACAAGACATCATTGAGGTCATGACGATGACAGCAACATAGACTGGAGCTCTAGCTAGAGATCGAGAGGGTTACAGATCGGCTGTTATGGAGCGACGTTCTGCAAAGGACATGCTTCATGATGATGATGAAGGCTTTTCTAAGCTCAAGTAGTTTATAATTCTAGAGGGCTTGCAGGATTGGCATTGCATGCGTAGCGAATGCACCCTGCTGGTATTGCCTTGTTGTGTTGTTTATTATTTATGCGAGTAGTTTGGACATAATTGTTCACTAGATGAACTAGTGGGTTCACTTTCTTTAACTAGTTTGATAACAAATATTCTTACGCCTTCATTCGTCACTGCTATGTTGCTGATCCATTAGTATATATATGGGGGTAGCGAGTTCTGGGCTGGACGTCCCGCTCGTTAAAGGAAAGTAAAGCGTCTGTTACAGCCTCTTTTTCCAGGTGTAGAGATCGCCGCTGGATTCACTGTTCGGTTTTGCCGGGCAGGAGTTTCCATGCCAATAGCCTTTCCTACATTAGTGTGTCCCCATAACCACCTTTATGAGGGGCCCCTTGTTTCTTACAGAGCCTGCTGTGAGGCGCGACCGAGTACCCGGGGGTATAACTGGGCGGGCAGATTGGGCTCATTAACCTTGGTTGGCATCCAATCTAAGAGAAGGTAAACTCTGGCTCTAAACCAGGGTAGACGAAGCTCGTTACCCTGTTCATGCAGTTTGCCTAGGAGAGAAGGAACTCTGATTTTAAACCCACAAGTCCAAGGGAGTGATGACTAGTTTTGGGACGATGAGAGTATCATTGGATGTCTCGAGTAACTAGCATCTGCGGCAACGACTCGACTCCTTTGAGGAAACCTCGGGAGAGGGTATGGCTACGGGAGTAAATCCAGATAGAAAATCCGGAGTGTTAGCACCTAAGCCGGATGGTTTCAAAATTGCAAATTCATTCCGGCAGCTCCTGCAGCTGAGCTGGTGCCAAATTGTAATGCTTGGCATTCCTTTGGATTACACCAGCGAGGCCGAGAGAGGGATCCTGCAGTTTGGGCAGCCCAGGGTCTCCATATTCAGCGCCAAGCTTGCGCTCTGAGAGGCTACTCGCAGGGACTCACATGCGTGGGCTGCAAAGACTGAAACGCCTATGAATGAATGAGTAAATTCATGGACCCATGCTTTTTTGGGGTACAGCTCTTTGATCATATCGCATGCTGTTTCCCTTAGGAGAATGTTTTGCTCTTTCTGTGGTAGTCATTTTAAATTATTGAGTTTGCTTAACTGTATAAGAATATAAATGAATTTCACTTACCTCTTGTTACCGTAGCAACGAACAAGCAAACAATTATGGACATCAGTATAGACATATTTGGTGACAAATTGTCGACTGTTGGAACCAGAAACCAGAAGATTAAAATCTTGAAATATATTTGAGACTCAAAGAAGTGATCTTTCCTCAACTCTGAAATTAAAGAAACAAAAACAGATTTTCCTAAACTGTTCTTCTATACTTTAAATATGATAAAATAATTTCTTTCACGATTCGCAATTTTCGAGGTTTTATAGAAACTATTGTTGATATCTACGTTAATCGAAAATCACTGTCAAATGTTAATTCATTTCAGTTCTTAACTAATACAATTTCGCGGTTTTTGGTTCTGCTCTGTTCTTTAGAGTAAAACTGTCGACGGCGTTTGTAGTAGCTGCTTTTATACCTCAAGCTTGCTTGGCTGAGAATCTGAAACAATGAGATGGTATAGGTTAGGAAACTAAACATCTTGTATTTTGTTTGGTCAGATGAGAATAGCATGTTTAATTGATGTTTAGAGGTTTGGGATATTTCGTCATCGCCAAGGCATTCCGTCCTAGGGTTGGTTTCGAGCCTCCTTATCATCAAGTCTTTTAGTCCTGGGACAGGCTTTGGGTCCCGACCCTATCACCATCAAGTCTTTTAGTCCTGGGACAGGCTTTGGGTCCCGACCCCATCACCATCAATCAAGTCTTTTAGTCATGGGACAGGCTTTGGGTCCCGACCCCATCACCATCAAGTCTTTTAGTCCTGGGCCAGGATTTGGGTCCCGACCCCATCACCATCAAGTATTTTAGTCCTGGGACAGGCTTTGGGTCCCGACCCCATCACCATCAAGTCTTTTAGTCCTGGGACAGGCTTTGGGTCCCGACCCCATCACCATCAAGTCTTTTAGTCCTGGGACAGGCTTTGGGTCCCGACCCCATCACCATCAAGTCTTTTAGTCCTGGGACAGGCTTTGGGTCTCGACCCCCATCACCATCAAGTCTTTTAGTCCTAGGACAGGCTTTGGGTCTCGACCCCATCACCATCAAGTCTTTTAGTCCTGGGACAGGCTTTGGGTCTCGACCCCATCACCATCAAGTCTTTTAGTCCTGGGATAGGCTTTGGGTCTCGACCCCATCACCATCAAGTCTTTTAGTCCTAGGACAGGCTTTGGGTCCCGACCCCATCACCATCAAGTCTTTTAGTCCTGGGACAGGCTTTGGGTCCCGACCCCATCACCATCAAGTCTTTTAGTCCTGGGACAGGCTTTGGGTCCCGACCCCATCACCATCAAGTCTTTCAGTCCTGGGACAGGTTTTGGGCCATGACCCCATTATTATTAAGTCAGTCGGTCTTGGGACTAATTTCCAAGCTCAGGATTCTGTCTTTCCATTTCTACCTGTCACATGCGGCCGTATTTAGCTCAGCTGAAGCCTTCCTTTCCATACCTCAGCATGCTTGTGTCACAAAGGTACTTCTTGCTCTACCTCTTCCTCTCTTCTCTGTGTTCTGTCTTCTAAGACTCACTTCCCCGGGAGCTCATGACGAAGTTTGAAGCTCAGCCAGACCAGTTTTTGTTTTTATATTTTCTGTAGTAGCTTTCTTTCCTCTCCAAAAACAACCTTTTCGTTTAATTTCCTCTCTGTTCAGCTCCCTTTATTCATCTTTCGTTTACAACGCATCTCAAAAGTCTCCAAATATTTCCTCTCTCTTTTATTTACTGTTAATGTTTCATAGCCGTAACACACCAAAGACGATATAATTGTGGTCAAGATCCGTTGACGTATCGTCATATTAATGCCCCCTGATATCCGGACTCTGTTTATCTCTTAGGGCATTCTTTGCTTACGCAATTCTGGTTCTGATTTCTGTCTGGCATCATGTATCTTCTGTTATGAATTAACCTAGGTATGGGAATTGGTATACTTCCTCGACGTTTTCCCCTACGATTGTATCTTTATTTCCGTTAGTTCTTTTCCTATGACCATTGTCTTGGTTTTTTTTCTATGTTTATTTTCATTGTTTAGTTTAGTTACAGACGAAACATATGTGGCAAGGGACATGCAAACAGGCAAAAATTCAACTAATCAGCACATACATCTCCCTGTCACACATGTGACACGTGGACATTCAACAAATCAATTGCAAAAAATATCGCAGCTTTTGAAGTAAAGTATTGCAGTAGGATGTTGAAAATATCACAGACATAAAAACAAGACAAATAGGAGACACTTTACAATCGCTGCGTATTATTGCAAAATTAGTTCCTAATCAACATCGAAAAAAGCTAAGATATTTCGGGCATTAATTTATCTCATATACAAATGTGCAGAGTTTAATAGGCTATCAAACAGAGCTACATTGTGTTTTTTTAATATTTAAACAAATAGATAAATAGTAATTTACGTTAATTGTAAATGCATTTTTTAGCCATTACTGATAGAGAGTTTAATGTAGACCTGTACACATGTTTCATTGATTACATTAAGGCCTTCGACACGGTAAAACATCAAAATATGTGGAGAATCATGAAGGAAATGGGGTTTCCTTTGCACATAGTGCATCTCATTGAAACATTATACCAAGATCAACAAGCCGCTGTCCGAGTATCTGGGCAAACATCAGATTGGTTTGCAGTACAAAAGGGAGTCCGACAGGGATGTATCCTCTCACCTTATCTGTACAACATATATGCCGAATATATAATGAGAAATGTTCGAGAAGATGAGAACATTGAAAGTGTCGACCTATTTACGATTGGGGGTACGAGATTCCAGAGTTACGATACGCAGATGACACAGTGATACTATCAAGAAGTGCAGAAGGGCTAGAGCAGCTACTTTCAGCCGATAATGGACATAGTAAAGATAAAAACCTGTTCATAAACATAAATAAAACAAAGATAATGACCACCGACAAAACACAATGTCATCATAAATTTACAGTGGGTGGTGAGGAAATAGTACAGGTCACACATTTTGAATATCTGGGCTACAGAATTGACAAAAATTGTGACTGCTCGAAAGAAATCAGAAAAAGACTAGCTATGGCAATGCAGAGACTGAACAGCCTGAAGAAATTATGGCAGATAACCAACAAAATGATAAAAGTAAACGTCTTGAGAGCCTGTGTTTTTCTTGTGGCAGCTTATGGCTGTGAATCATGAACGATTACCAAAACTTCTAGACAAAGAATCGAATCCTTCTGGTCAAAATGTTACAGAAAGATCCTCAGAATACTCTGGACATAAAAAGAACAACAAATATAGACATTCGGCAAGAGTTGAACATGGAGGAAAACTGGTTTATCAATTCAATTTTGGCTAGAAAATGCAAATACTTTGGTCACATCAAGAGACACAACTGTCTTGATAGAACAGTGATGGAAGGTATGGTGCCAGGCAAAAGAGGAAGGGGTAGACCAAGAAGACGACGGCACCAAGATATCCAGGAATGCCTGGGTATGACTGGCGGAGGCTGGAGTTTTGGCAAGAGAACGAGTTTCTTTCAGACAGACTGTGATGGGAGCGACGTTCTACAAAGGATATGCTACATGATGATGATGATGATAAGATATAGATTCATACACAAAAAATACAAGTTGTATCATTTTCTGTCAGTAAATAAAGATTTAGTACTATATGCATTTATATCTTTGAAATGCCATGAAAACATGTCAGCAATGAAAACTATATAAGTTGAGGTTACTTGACCATAATATATTATAACATAATTTTCTTATTTTAACATTTTGTTCATGTATTTCTTGAACAAAATTGAATAAGCTATCAAATAGAACCAATTTGTCTTAACATAAAGAAAAATAGATCGATAGTGGTCCACATATATTGCAAAAACATTTAAAATAAACTATTTTTTAAATGTTTGAACTGACCAAAATATATCATAATATATTTGTACAGGTCTGAAGCTCCTAACACTAATCCTCACTAACAATATCAATTTATTCAATACATATTTCAGTTTTATCATTTTCTATGAATAGATCAGATGTAGTGCTTATTCTGATGATAATCTTTGCTTAAAATCACTGGAAGCCATTTTTATCAAACAAATTTTGCTGAAAATTGTTTCAAAACTTTCCTGATAGAGATCTAACAGCTTGTTCTGATGTTAATCTTTGCTTAAAATCACTGGCAGCCATTTTTATCAAACAAATTTTGCTGAAAATTGTTTCCAAACTTTCCTAATAGAGATCTAACATGACTACTCACTCTAAGTGGCTTGTGAAAAAATCAGTCAACAAATACGCTCCCTGAAGTTGCTCAGGTAGTCTAGGAGTTAATAAGGTCGTATTAAGTTAGCTATAAACTTAATACGGCCGCATTAAGTTAGCCCTAAACCTAATAAAGCCGCATTAAGTTAGCTGTAAACCTAAAATGACCGCGTAAAGTTAACTTTAAACCTAATAGGCCCGTAAAGTTAACGGTAAACCTAATAAGACAACATTAAACAAATCTCAGTTAAACGCACTTCAAAATGTACCGCATTTTGTACAAACCTGACTCAGTCGCTATTGGCGCCAGTCACGTGGGAGGCTTTAACCTATAATCTAGAGTTGCATTAGAACATAATCATGATAATATCAGATGTCAACATATTCCTTATGAATTATTAATGTTTAATTTGTGGCAGTCAGTCGGATAGAATTATTTTATAGAATCTTCTTTCACTGGGTGCAATTTTAAAATATGTTCATTAAAAGATTAAATTAAAATAATTTAAAAAAATAATAAATAATAAATATAAAATAATAAAAATAATTTTAAAAAATAATAAAATAATAAAATGCGGACTCCAAATTATTATTAAAAATATAAGGATTTGTTCTGAAAATGTTGGTTCATTCAAAAGACCGTGCTTGTTGGCAAATAAGGCCGCGTACGCAGATCGTCGACTCCCCACTCCCTGATCTAGACCTCCTAGAGCTAATCGCAATGGGAGGCTGAGTAGTAGAACAATTTATTGTAAATCGAACTGGGTACAGAACACAGCTTCTGAGTCGTCATTTAGAAAGTAGTAATTCAGTGAATGTTGTTCGTCCATCGTTTCCAAAGAGGTCCCCATTGTCATCTGTCAACCCTGATGTGGGTTCGAAGGTCGCTGACCAAACCAATCCGAGCCCGGGTCCGTCTGTCACACTGAGAGCAGAGAAACTGCCGGCCCGTCAAACGGAGGCAACTCGTTTCTTGCCTTTCGTAGCTTATCAGTCCAATGCGTTGTTCCCCCTGCCACTTTACATTGTACTGCCTCTTTATTTTGCTTTTTGCTTCTTCATAGTTGACCAAGTTTTCTTCCTTTTTCATTTTCGCTCCCACTTTGACTTCTTCGTATCGCTGGATTCTGCAGTGCGATAGTATCTTCTGAATTAATGTTTTCTGGACCACTTAAGACATTTTCGCTAAGCCTGGCCTCAATCGTTCAGTTCAGTGTTCTTGTGGGAACTGATCTCCGCTATGGTTGACTGTGCATCAGTTAGTTTTTTTTTTTCTTTGGCTAAACTGTCGGTCTATTCGTTTCCCTTGGTGTTACAATGTGATAGTATCCACCCAGTCCACTGTATCCAAAGAAAATATTCTATTGCGAGCTTGGATTACGCAAGCGAGCACGCGGTGGCCAAATAAAACGTTACAAAGACACTGAAATCCTCAATGAAGAACTGGGGCATTGACCCTCATAATTGGGAGAACATCGTTGCTGATCGCCCTGCCTCGATAGTAAAGTCTCTTCTAGCCCGACCCATATGGAGCAGACAAGAATCAAGGTAGCAGCACGGAGACGATCCATACACAAGACTGCCGAAGAGACTTATGTACGGTGAGCTAAGGGAAGACTGTCAAAAAGGAGGTCGGCCAAAAAATCGACTTGAGGACAGCCTGGGGGAAACTCTGAGATGCTGTCACATAGATGAAGACAACCAGGGAGAGCATTGCGGAAAACAGATCGGTCTGGAGAAATGCAGTAAACATGGACGTTGTTGAGGAGAAAGTCGCCGTTTGCAGACAGCGCAAACCAGACGCTTGATCTGGAAGGAAGGAGCCGCGAAACCACCCTCACCGGCAGCAGAAGACATAGTGTGCAAACCATGTAATAGAACATTCCGTGCCCGCATTGGGCTGATAAGCTACGCGAGGTCCAGCAAACACTACACCAAACTATGTAATAGAACATTCCGTCCTGGAGCACACGGGCGACCACTCCAACAAGGCACGTCCAGAGGTGGCGGATAGTGGGGCGAGCAACCCCAACCAGGCACGTCCAGAGGTGGCGGATAGTAGGGCGAGCAACCCCAACCAGGCACGTCCACAGGTGACGGATAGTGGGGCGACCGACCCCAACCAGGCACGTCCACAGGTGGCGGATAGTGGGGCGACCGACTTCAACCAGGCACGTCCACAGATGGCGGATAGTGGGGTGACCGACTCCAACCAGGCACGTCCACAGGTGGCGGATAGTGGGGCGACCGACCCCAACCAGGCACGTCCACAGGTGGCGGATAGTGGGGCGACCAACCCCAACCAGGCACGTCCACAGATGGCGGATAGTGGGGCGACCGACCCCAACTAGGCACGTCCACATGTGGCGGATAGTGGAGCGACCAACCCCAACCAGGCACGTCCACAGATGGCGGATAGTGGGGCGACCGGCCCCAACCAGGCACGTCCACAGGTGGCGGATAGTGGGGCGACCGACTTCAACCAGGCACGTCCACAGATGGCGGATAGTGGGGCGACCGACTCCAACCAGGCACGTCCACAGGTGGCGGATAGTGGGGCGACCGACCCCAACCAGGCACGTCCACAGGTGGCGGATAGTGGGGCGACCAACCCCAACCAGGCACGTCCACAGATGGCGGATAGTGGGGCGACCGACCCCAACTAGGCACGTCCACATGTGGCGGATAGTGGAGCGACCAACCCCAACCAGGCACGTCCACAGATGGCGGATAGTGGGGCGACCGGCCCCAACCAGGCACGTCCACAGGTGGCGGATAGTGGAACGACCTCCAGATATGGTGCGTCAGCTGCGATATAAGCCAGGTATAATAACTGGGCGAAAAAGCAGTCGTGGACCAACCGGCGGTGTATTCCAGCAGGATGGGGTGGGACAACAGGTGGCACTGCTTTCCCCACTGAAATACCCCATGCGTCATATGGCGGGTACACCAAGCGGGTAAGAGCTCTAGCCACGGGAAGGAAAGCATGGTAGACAAACCAACCTACTGCCTTGCAGGTACCATCGGGAGATGGAAAGGCTATGGGAGACAACCCAAAACAGAAAACTCAACCCGACGTTCCGAAGACGAGGTGTGTCAGCTACGACGCAGGAACCGGGATAAATCAGGTCACACACGCATCAACAGGATATTGTCATGCGACAGTCTACCCTGTCGGCGTGGTGTCGCTCCTACAAGTTACAACCGGGGAGGAGCGGTGCCGGGCCCCCAGTCTCGAGGGGACATGACCAATCAACCGGTGCCTCTGCTAACCTAGTGGTCAGGGGGAGGCGGAGTAGTGCGACTGATCAACAAACAAGGAACCTAAAAGTGGTACAATGGAATGCAGAGTTCGTGAGAAACAAGAGACCCGAACTGCAAGAATTTCTCAAGGAAAACGAAATAGACATCAATTGTATTCAGGAAACAAACCTAAACGAAACTCACAAATTTTCCATCAGATGGTATGAATGTTTCCGCCAAGATAGGGAAAAAAAAAGATCCAAAGAAGGAATAATAATACTAGTAAAAAATTATAAACCAGCAGTAGAAATAAATAGATCTGGACTAGACGAATTAGAATACATCACAGTAAAGATAATCCTACCCAGTGGAGACTCAATGATAACAAACTGCTATAGTCCACCAGCCACAGCTCTGGCAATACACAAAGTCAAAATAGAAGAATCGAGACATCTCATAGTGGGAGATTTTAACAGTCACTCCCCAAGCTGGGGCTACGAAACAATGGACCAGAGAGGCGAGGAGGTAGAAGATTGGAGGATAGAAAACAAACTCATCCTCATAAATAGGCTAGACGATAGGCACACATATTACTCTAGAATATGGGAAAAAATGAGTACTTCAGACCTTGCGATGGCAACGGACGACCTTCGCCGACTAATAGCAAGAACAGTCAACAGCCAACTGGGTGGGAGCGACCATGTCCCAATAACTTTATAAATATGTAACATGGGACAAACAGAGATAACAGATATGGACCCAAGTTGGAATTTTAAAAGAGCAAACTGGACTCTATTTAGAGAAAATGTAAATAAACTGTCAAGATATATCCCATGCCAAAAATTTAAATAAAAATGTTACCATCATGACAGAGGTTATCACCCAGGCAGCAAAGAAATCAATTCCACGCGGAAAACGGAACAATTATAAACCCTATTGGAGCAATAAACTAGGGAAAATGCACAAGGAACTAAGTGAGGCAAGAGATACCATGGAACAAAATCCTTCACCAGAAAACATAGGGAAACACAGCACAATTGAAAACACATTCACAGAGCAAAAGAAGGAGGAGATCCAAAGAGGTTGGGATGAAAAGACTGAAAGCCTCAACATGGACAGGGATACAAGTAAACTTTGGAACCTGACAAGAGGCTTAAATGAAGAAACCAGAAGGAGCCATGGGAAGACGGTCATTAAGGAAAATGAGAAACGTCATTCAAGGAAAATGGCAGCAAACATCTTTGCTGAACTTTTCAGAGACGAGAGTACCACAAAATTGACACGAGAACGCAAACTAGAAGTCAAAAAAGAGATAAATAGAACCCGAAGACACAGAATGCGGATCCCTGCATGAAGTTATCATTCAAAATGATAGAGTTAAACACTGCTATTCAGAAACTGAAAAACAAGAAAGCTCCAGGAAAAGATGGCTCCACAAATGAAATGATTAAAAACCTAGACCAAGGGTCAAGAAGAAAACTCCTGAAAATCTTCAACCAATCATGGAGCACGGGTAAGTTCCCAGATCAGTGGCAGGAGGCTATCATTATCCCCATCAGAAAACCAAAAAAGGACAAGACAAGCAAGGAAAGTTATAGGCTGTGTTGGAAAAGTCATGGAAAAAATGGTAAACGCAAGACTAATAAAACATCTGGAAAAAAACCATCTCCTACTCAATTCACAGTCAGCTTTAGGAAAAACTGCAGCACAGAAGACCAACTAGTGTACCTAACCCAAGAAATAGGAAATGCATTCCAAGGTAAGGAAAAAAGTACTTGCGGTCTTTGTGGATATGGCAAAAGCTTTTGACAAAGTATGGAGAGAAGGACTCCTCCTAAAACTATTAAACAACAAAATAGAAGGGAGAATGCACAGCTGGATACAAGACTTCCTCCGATACAGAACAGCAAGAGTCAAATTAGATGGATCACTGAGCCATAGAATAACTCTCCAACAAGGCGTACCCCAGGGAGGAGTCATCTCTCCTGCCTTATTTCTCCTGTTCATAAACGACATGGTGGGAAAACTCCCAAAGAAAGTATCCAGTGCCCTACACGCTGACGACTTCGCAATGTGGAGTGCTGCAGAAAATCTACAAACAGCTGAAAATAGAATGCAGACACCACTGGACACTGTTGGAAAATGGGTTACAGATTGGGGATTGCAGATTAACATCTCAAAGACAGTTATAACATGTTTCTCACTATCCAACACCATGAAAGTAACAAAACTTATTCTTAATGGCAAAGAGCGTGTACAAGAAAATACCCCTGTGTATCTCGGAGTTAAAATGGACAAGAGACTCACATGGAGGGAACACATACAGGAGATAGAACAAAAAGCAACCAGACAACTATCCCTCATGAAGAAGCTGGCCGGGACAAGCTGGGGTGCAAATAGCAACATCCTCAAAAATGTATACACTGGCACAGTCAGGCCAATACTTGAATACGGCATGACAGCCTGGACCACAGCATCAAAAACAGACACGGAACGCCCAGTAAAAATTCAAAATTCAGGCTTAAGGACAATAACAGGAGGAATGAAGACTATACCAATCCAGAAAATGGAAACATATACAAATATAAGACCCCTAAATACTAGACGAGAAGAAAGAGTGCTGTCACATAGTGACAAGATGTTACGCATGCCTGATCACCCCATACATATCAAACTAAAACACCCAATTTAAAAATGGGCTAAAGAGAACCAGCTTCATTCATATATCAAACCACCTACACTAATAATATGGAGAGCTAATTCCCAACCAACCTACAGAAATCAGGTCAGGTCAGGTCATCCCGTAACCGGTGAGGTCGTTGGGGCACACATGAAGACATCCTCACAACCCCACACCACCACTCTCTGTCAGATGCCGCTGCCTGTGACTCTTCTGGTCGGAGACTGGTCTATTCTTTTATATTGTCCTCCCATCTCTTTTTTGGGCCGGCCTCTTCGTGGTCTGCCATGCACCTTTCCGTGGAGGATTGTATTTGCAAGACCACTTGATCTCGATATGTGAACGTACCAAGTGAGTTTCCTTCTTTTGACAGTTGTCAAGAGGTCTTCGAAAGGCCCTATTGATGTTGTAATTCTATCTCGTATTTCCTCATTTGTAACTCGATCTTTGTACGTGACGTTTAAAAGTCTTCGGAAACATCTCATCTCCAAGGCCTGTATCCTTCGCTGAAGGTCAACTGTAACTGTCCATGTCTCACACGCATAGAGGAATATTGACAGGACCAGTGTACGCATTAATCTGATTTTCGTGCATAGTGCTAACCGTTTATCTTACCAGATTTTGTTAAGCCGTGCAAGCGCCGCTATTGTCTGTGCTATTCTGGCCAACACCTCACATTTTGATCCTTCATCACTGACAATCGATCCAAGATATTTAAAACGGTCAACCACTTCGAGTTCCTGACCGTTAGCTTTTATCCTGCTGTTGAAGCCCGTGGCGTTGATGGTCATTAATTTTGTCTTCCCAGCGTTTATCTCCATAGCATAGTCAAGAGCTGTTTCATCGAGCCTTCTAACCCATTCCTGGAGTTCTGCTTCTGAACCCGCCAACCCGTCGATATCATCTGCAAAACGAAGGTTGGTAATCGTTCGGCCCCCTATCTTGACAGTAGCAAAGTGGCCTCCAAGTGCCTCACTCATAATTCCTTCAAGGAATATATTGAAAAGAGTTGGAGAGAGTATACCCCTCTTTCTCACACCAACTTATGTGCGAAACCAGTCCCCTCGCCTCCCATTCACAAGAACTGCGCTAGACGCCTTGTCATACAGGTGTTCAAGGACAGTTATAATATTTCCGTTGATATTATACATCTTCATGGTTACCAAAAGCGCTTTATGTCATACCTATCAAACGCTTTCTTAAAATCCACAAACACATGAAACAGTTTTTGCTGCTGTTCTAGATATTTCTCGCTTAGCAGCCTTAAATTAAATATATGTTCTGTAGTGCTTCTTCCCTGTCTGAACCCTGCTTGCTCCTCGGCAATGATGTTCTCTGCTTGGGGTTTCAATCGGTCGAGGATTAATCTAAGCATGACCTTGCTAGGGTGGCTAATGAGGCTTATTGTTCTGTAATTTTGGCACAGCTTTAGGTTTCCAAACTTATGTAACGATATAACTATTGATTTCGTCCATAAGTCCGGCCAGTTTCCTGTCGCCCATATTTTGTTGCAGATGTGTGTCAGGCCTTCCACCACTACCTCTCCACCTGCTTGTAAGAGCTCTGCTGGTATATTGTCCAAGCCGGCCGCCTTCCCTCTTCTCAATGTCTTTACCGCTGCAATTACCTCTTCCTTCGTTATCAGTTGGTTATCCTCTATATTTGTTGGTGTTGGGGGGATTGTTTTCTCAGGTTTGTTTCGCCTTTCATAGTTATATAGCTCGGAACAGTACTCTGTCCATTGTGCCAATACGTCATTTTCCTCAATAAGGCACTTGCCGCTTTTATCATGGATCATAAGGTTCCTGCCTTGTCTTGGTGTTACCAGTTCTTTGACAACCTTGTATGATCCTTTAGCATCATTTCTGTCTAATCTCTTTTCGATGTTTGTGCATTGCTCACATATCCACGCTTCTTTCACCTCTCTCATCTTTTGTTGTATGGCTTTCTTGACCTCTTTATAACTGCCGACCTCCTCCGGTGGGTGGTTGTGTTTTTTTCAGTGACCTTCTTTTATCACAAAGGTCTAAAACGTCTTTGGTCACCCATGGCTTCTTGTTTGTTTGGTGGCATCTCAGGATCTCTGTTGCAGTATCTATGAGAGCTGCCTTAAGAGACTATGTAACTGTATCTGTATCCAGTACCTCTCTGAGAGCCAACAGTGGCGCAAATCTCCCCCCCCCCCCCCACCCTTGCTTGAAATACTTCGGTGATTTTTGGGTCCATTAGTTTGTCCAGATCAAACTTTAGCCTGGTCACATCCTTCTTTGCGACTCCCTTCCATCGCAGACGCATAGTCATCATAACCAGATCGCGGTCGCTTCCTATATCAGCTCCGGGGAAACTTCTCGTTTTGTCGGTGTTGATGATCGATCGGAATCTCCTCTGGACCAGTATATAGTCAATCTGGCTGTGCACTTCCTTGCTTGGGTTATGCCGTGTCCAGCGTCTCGACGGCTTGTGTGCAATGGTGTGTTTTGCGCTCGACATCGCAACCCAGCGATGTCGGGGTCGGCTAGTCCTTCTTCTGAGGGGCAACAAGTGAAATGAGTAGCCTGCCGATAAAGCGAACACACAAGTCAACCTCACCTCCAAGTGGTGCACACTGGGAAACTATGGCCGCGAGGCTGTAGGCAAACGAGGCAATGGCTCGCCTGGGAAGATGGGCTCCTCCAGGTCAGATGCAGATGTTGGCCCACACCGGCTTGGAGATGAGATTGGCTCCGATAAGAGAAAACCGCCCAAGATTGACACATGAGGACACAACCACAATCAAACATACCGACTCGGTCGCAGCCCGGGTTAACAATGACCGCGCCTGCCGTCCCACACCAGGTCGGAGTGTGCTACTGGTAGAACCATCAAACTGAGGAAAGACAAGCTCACAATAGGTACGTGGAATGTTAGAACACTGAAGCCATGTGGCAAAATCAATGAGATAACGTACGAGAACTATCGGTGGAACTTCCTTGGTATATGCGAGTCTCGATGGAAAAGCTTTGGAGAGTTTACCACGGAGGAGGGCCACAAGTTCTACTTCAGTGGCAGGGAGGACAAACATTTACAGGGAGTGTGGATACTGGTGCGTAAGGACACAGCCAGATGCATATTGGGTTGCTGTCCAATATCTAGCCGTTTTATCATCTGACGGCTAAAGGCAGCACCGTATAATGTTACCATAATACAGTGCTACGTGCCCACTGCAGACTACGAAGATTGTGAAATAGAGGCATTATATGATCAACTTCAAAGTCTGATACACGAAACGCCAACAAAAGACATATTGGTAGTTCAGGGTGATTGGAATGGAAAAATTAGAGAAGATGCAATCCACGACTGGAGGGGAACATGTAGCCCATACGGAAATAAAGAAACCAATGAACGGGGCCTCAGACTCCTAGAATTTGCAAGATGCAACCAGCTGTTGGTGAAAGAAATATAAATGCTTATTAACTATGAAGAGCCAAGCTGCAACATAAACAACATCGAAATAAGTACAGAGATCCCAGGAAAAATAAGAAAAGACCAACACAGTGTCCACGAGCTGAACATTTAGCACAAACAATGATTGAGGAGAAATATAATACCAAGGAATGGACATAGGTGTACACAGATGGTTCAGCAGAGGGGGCAGGCCGAAACGGGGGAGGAGGCATATTCGTAAGACACAAAAGAGGAAATATAACAGAAGTGGCCCTCCCAACAGGAAAGTTGTCCACAAACCTTAGAGCAAAATCGGTCGCCCTCCTGCGAGCACTGAGAATACTTCAAACAGAAAGGCAACCTCCAACAAACATAGCTGTATTCACGGACTGCAGAGAACTATTAGAGACAATTCAAAAAACAAACAACGAACCACTGTTATCGGAGATCAGATCACAACTGGGAAAACTCCAGAGATCCTCAACAATAGCGCTCCAGTGGCTACCCTCCCCTTACGGAATCACGGGAAACGATAGAGCTGATGCTCTGGCAAAAGATGGCAGCAAAAAGGCACAATTTAATCATCGAGTACCATACAGAGAGATCAAGAACATCATAAGAAAGCAGTATTTACACCAATGGAGAGAAGACAGAAACATAAGCAGTACACCAGACCAATTCACTATCTCAAAAGAAATCAACAAACTACCTTATTTTGCCTGAGAACTGGACACTGCAGACTACTAGAACATTTGTACCGACTGAAGATCTCACACACCGATGAGAGCCCATGTGGAACAGGGTGCCAGAACCCTGAGCATATTCTACAAGAATGTCCAATCTATAGGGAAATGAGATGCCAGACCTGGCCAGAGGATACGGAGCTGAGAAAAAAGCTGTGGGGCAGCCGTTTCGACCTGGTGAAGACTACATACTTCATCATGGCGACTGGCCTGCAGATATAGCAGGACCAAAAGATCCTGAACGCATAGAAGAAGAAGAAGAAGAAAGAACATTCCGTGCCCGTATTGGACTGATAAGCTACGCGAGGTCCAGCAAACACTTAAATCAAACTATGTAATAGAACATTCCATCCCCGCATTGGACTGATAAGCCACATGAGGTCCAGCAAACACTACACCAAAACATGTCAGACAGTGCAGAAACAAAACAAAACAGATCACGTACAAGAATGATGTTGGTTATCCTGTTACTGCGGCCTGGCACACATGACAGCAGCACAAGTACTTTAGGATTGCCCACATCACACATAACTGAGAAGAAGGACGCGATGTACCCCCTACCCCCTAGAGGAGAAACTGTACGGCAGTATTGAGACCATGCAAAACACAACATAATTTATTATTATACGTAGTCTAATTTTAACTGTACAGACCTTCTGACTCACGGAGAAATCCCTTTGAAACGTTACATTCCAAGGTTGACTAAATAACGGAAACTTGCATGTGAAAATTATCAGTGTAATATATGAAATAGCAAGTTCGAGAAATAAAGATGAATGTAAAGTTTGTTTCAGAACAGGATTCTGTAAAAGGATCATTCTCAACGGTGATTTGTTGTGTTTTGTACCGTTAAATTGCTTTATTTATCTAGGCTCTGTGTGGAGCATGGATTCATTATAAACCTTGACACAATATGAGTTCCGTTATTTAGTCGGCGGTAGAATGTGACGTTTCAAATGGATTTTTCCGGTGAGTCAGAATCATCGTAGAAGAAAAAGAAGAAAACTACTACACAGTTTTTCGTTCTATTGTTTCGTTGAAAATAAAAACTAATTAATTAAAAAAGGATCGTTATTTAGATAGTGATTTAAAATCTAAATTTTATTTGCTGTATTTGAAGAAAATTCACGAGTCGATCCATGCAGCTTTGGAGTGAAGAATATACTTCGAATACTTGGAATCCTAGTTTTTAAACAGATATGTTAATGCATGTTGCCAGGTAGCCGAAGGCTATCCGTAATATGTATTTTAAACTTCATACGGCTTACAAAGCATAGAAAGCACACATAATTCGGGTAGATTTTTCACTAAAATTTTGAAATTTGTCCGGACAGCGGTCGTTAAATCTACTTTTTTCGATTTCTGTCAAGTGATTTTTAACGTGATCGACACTGAACACGATAGTCTAATCTCCCTTCCCAGAGATCAGAAGAATTTTTATCAGAAGATCCATATGAACAAAATCAGTCTCCAACGGAATTCGAACCCGCAACCTCTAGCACTCGGTACGGACACCTTACGTATTAAAAAGCCACTGAAAAAAGGTGTGCATGAAACTAGCGATCTCATTATTTTTTTTATTTTTTTTTTTGCGTTCGCCTTATTTCTCTGTTCCCCAAGGCGGTGTGCGTTGCACTGTAGTTTTTATTTTTGCGCCTGTCGGTCCAGTGCATCCGACTTCAGCACTAATTTTATGTAAGGGTCTGCTTCCTCCTGCATTTTCTAAGGGTTTGCTTCCCCGGGGTAACGGCCGGTGTTGTGATGGGAATCGAACCCAGCACCTTCGGGTCGTGAGCCGTGCCACTTAACAACTAGGCCCCGCCGTCCCCGATCTCATCATTTAAAAAACATTACTGCAGAAACAGTCATAAAAGAAGCACGCAAGGCGCTTTGGTACTGGTATCATAAAGAAATCCAACTGCAATGATGCTCCTATACTCCGGTGGGAGTTTAAAACAGACAAGAAGAGGAAAGATGTAAAGGAACGCCATATATTTTCGAGGCCTGCCTGCCTGCCGACAAGGAGGAAGCGGTTGGAATCCCCGATATGCATATGATGTTTTTCTGTTTAGGGTGAAATAAACGAAAAGCCCACACACAACGTGGCGCTAGCAGTGGCGAAGCGGTCTGTAGTCCTCAACCTTCAAAACCCCTCGACTACCCCAGCAATGGGAAAAATGTCTTATGACAGTTTTTAACAAAAAAATGTGTATATTGAAATAATGCAATTACACAATACACAGTATAGCAAGATATCAGGGTGACAAAGTAGAGAGGATTGGCCACGCTCTCAGAAAGAATTCCAGCGATTTACAATGCGATGGATTTGAACCCACAGATTTGACGAAGACGGATATGTCGGACCGAAAGGTGAAAATATCACAGTCAAGCTGTAAACTAGCGACACAACACATTCGGTTCTCCGGACTAAATCCTGCTACTTGCAAAGCCCTGTTCAGGGCTTGGTAGCGGGAGATTTGAGAACGAAATCAGCAGAAAAAGAAAAAGAAGAAAAAGATGAAGAAGAAGAATAAGATGAAGAAGAAGAAGAAAAAAGAAGAGAAAAAAAAGAAGAAGAAGAAGAAGAAGAAGAAGAGGAAGAAGAAGAAGAAGAAGAAGAAGAACCCACAGAGAAAGAGAAGAATTCCAGAAAGTCTAAATATATTTAGCATTGAAAAATAAAATCAATGTAACTATGTATACAGCGCTCAAGAAGACGACCATTTAGATTCAGCTGAATCCTCAGAAAGAAGTCAAAATATTAACACATGTGATAAGTTATTGAACGAAACCAAAACATAGAGATCAATATTTAAAATTAACGAAATTGTATTAATGTAAAACTTAGCATTAGCGTAGTAAACAAACTCAACACAATTCATATATCAGACATATTTACACAATCTTACGATGAATTAAGAACAGATTTGACGAAACTCTAAAAAGTAATTTTACAAAATATGTTTGCAGTGCATCAACACTTTCTAAAATTCACGCAGCAATTATCTAAAGGATCTTGTACATCAGAAAAAAACCTTTTATATCAGTCGTGTCCCAGCGATGCTGATTGGTTGGTGTTACCTCATTAGTATCCATGAACACATTCCAATATAATGTAAGGTGTACTGTTTTATCATAATATATATTTTTATTTTATATATTTGTAGTGTAAAATACGAGGAGTGTTCAAATGAAACCAAACCTTAACTTCACTTAATGTTTTTATACTGGGTTAGAAGACTCATCAGAGCCTGTAGACAACCAGTCCCATTTTGCATTACCCTGCTTTAAAAGCTATGCACATCCAATCTATTCTCAAACGCATTAACTGTCTTTGCCTCCACCACCTCCTGGGGTGATGCATTCCAAGCATTCGCCACTCTCTGACTAAAAAAATGTTTCCCAATATTCAATCTGGACCTTTCTTTAGTTTATTTCTACCTCCGCCCTCTTGTTCTCGTTGGTGGTTGGATTTTGAAAAAAACTTGTCATAGTCTAGTTTTACCTTTCTTGTGATTATCTAAATAAACCTGTATTAAGTCACCTCGAATTCTTATCTTTTCCAGACACTGTAGGCGGGTTTTTCTGAGTCTTTCCCCATAACTATAATTCTGGAATCCCAATATCAGCTTTGTCGCTCTTCTTTGTATCCTTTTAATCAAGCTTATATCTCCTCTACGATAAGGACTCCACACCTGTACACAGTACTCCAATCTAGGTCTTACTAATGCTTTATATAGTTTGACAATCACCTGCTTACTCCCATGTTTAATATTTCTTGTTATCATACTTTACATTGCATTTGCATTTTTTACTGCTACCTGGACTTGCTCATTCATTTTTCCTGTATGCTCTATTATAACCCCTAGGTCCCTTTCCTTATCTATCATTCTAATATTATTCTCGCCCATTCTGTAATTATGTTCCATATTGGATCGACCTGCAGAAATAGCCACAAAGATGCACGAAGATCCCATAAACGCACTAACAACACCAAAACCCATCACTACTGTACGAAAACCTACTTGGAGGCAGGATATATTTCCAGAGGTGGTAGAAAATATACCAGGTATTGCAAACAAAAACTGCCAGACTGAAAAAGAAAGGAGAGATACTACCCTAAGCTTCATAACGAAAAGCTACCCAAGCATGGACTGGACCCATGCATACACCGACGGTTCTGTAACAAACACAACACAGAACGGAGGGGCAGGAGCATCCCTGAACCTACCAAATGGCAGAAAAATAACACTGTCATTCGCTACTGGTAAGTACACAAGCAATTTCAGAGCGGAGGCAGAGGCACTGAGGAAGAAATGGTGACACACAGTGAAAATGAGAGCCATATAGTCCTGCTGACAGATGCTCTCGCCGTAGTCACAGCGCTAAAAAGCCAGAAAAACACTGAGCTTAATGACTTAAGAGCAGCACTCTGCAAACTGTGCCAGCAGTCCGCACCAAAAAGGGTAGTGGTACAGTGGGTCCCATCACACTGCAACATCCAAGGCAACGAGGAGGCAGACAGACTGGCAAAAGAAGATGCAAGGCTACCACAAACAGATACCAGTATGACGTACGAAGAGTCAAAACGGCTTATCAAAGCCAGATACATGACCAAATGGGAAACCGAACATACTGGTTACACCAAAAACGATGCCTATTACCAGTTGAACCGAAGAGAGCAGGTCGTTGTCTTCAGACTTCGCACTGGCCACAATAGACTGAGATACCACCTATTCAACAAATTGAAGATAGGGTGTACCGACGAATGCCCGTGCGGTACTGGTAAAATGACCGCTGAACATCTGCTGCAGAACTGCCCGACATACGAGGATCAGAGAGAGCAGATGTGGCCATTACCAGTGGAACTGCAAGACAAGCTCTATGGCAGTGGCGACAGCCTCAGGATGACCGCCGCTTTTTTCGAGAAAATAATGGTTACTGTCTGACTGCGTACGCAGAAGAAGAAGAAGAAGGATCGACCGATTTGGATGACTGTACATTTAAATATATTAAACTCCATTAGCCATTTCACAGATCAGTCTCGAATTTTATCTAAATCCGACCTCGATATATCCCCCTCTTCTATATATGAGACACTCCTACATAGTTTTGTATCATCTGCAAATTTGTCAATCTTAGTTCCTATATCAATGTCCAAATATATATATATATATCAAGAACAATATCGGTCTAAAACCCGAGCCCTGTTACACTCCACTTTGTATCTCAAACCACTCAGAGTACTCCTTATTTATGCTCACTCGGTGCCTTCTTCCCGTTAACCAACTTTCAATCCATCCGGCAACATCTCCAGCTATTCCATGTGATTTTAACTTTTCAAATAATCTTCGATGAGGTACTCTATCAAAAGCCTTTGCAAAATCTAGATAAATAACATCCGTTGGTTCCCCTTTATCTATCATTTTAGTAACCTCTTCCGTGAACTCCACCAAATTTTTTAAGCATGATCCCTATCTAGTAAACCTATGCTGACAATTTATTAGATTAAACCTGTATAGATGCATTGCAGTGTTTTATTTGATGATCGATTATAACAATTTACAGACTATGTTCGTTAAACTTACCGGTCTATAATTAGTTAAAGTGTGGCGAATATAAGCTCCGGCGACCGTCCACCCGATTTGCTGCATAAATTTTGGCGATGGCATATTCTGACAAAACAAGAAGCGTCTGGCCTGGTCTCGAAAGATCTTTCGTTAACTCACATCCTTTTTTAAACATTGCTGTCCAGTTCTTCATTATTGTCTTCGATATACTTTTGTCACAATACACTGTCTGCATTCTGCGATGAATGTCAACTGGTCGACATCCTTCAAATGCAAGAAACCGAATCACCACTCGCTGATCAACTCTGAAGGAATTCCGTAACACACCCGCCATGTTTTTAACGGTTTGCTGAGGAAACTATCAGTCGGAGGATAATGAAATTTTGCAAACTTGACGGTTGGTATGTGCTTTTTACATCTGAAGTGACGTCATCATGCGCATCGTATGCATGTACACTTGGTGCAGTTTGGTCCGGTTTCATTTGAACACGCCTTGTATGTTCATTCATCTAGCGATACCTGGGTTGGAAAGAATAGGACCGCTGTAATCTTGAAAGCGTATAGTAAAAGGTGACTAAAGAAAGCGTGTAATGGGGCTACTCATGTAAAGCCATTTATATTTTCACGGCAACTGCACATGCTTTTCACCTTTTTTTTAATATTGAAACAGCTTTTTTGTGCAGTCGTCCGTTAAATATCTTGATTATTGTTTGCACGCTCACCTGCTGTCATGTCTTCAGGATGACCGCCGCTTTTTTCGAAAAAATAAAGGTCGATGTCTGACAGCGTAAGAAGAAGAAGAAGACGAAGATATGCAGAATGTTGATAGTCGTTCTCCCCTCTTGTGTTTTTTTTTTACCCAGTCCATACTTTCTTTTCACTCTTTTCCAACACACACCGCCATACACACACATATACGTTCATTGGATTTCAAATCAGCAGATAAAATAACAAATAGTTAATATTAAATGATGATTAGCTAAAGCACACCCGCGCACCCACACGCAAGCTCCAAATGAACACACACACACACACGCACACACACACACACACACACAACTATTACACTGGAGTTCACCCAGTGCTGGAGTACACCTGGGAGTTTTATAGGACTGGGGAACAAAGATCGCTTGTCCCCGTAGCTGTGACGTGGGTTTTGAACCCGTGTCCTCTTAGTCAAAAGACTAGTATCCACGCCGAGTGGCCACCCACTCCTCATATAACACTAATTAACGCAATTATTTATTCAATCAATCACTCAATCGATCCCTTCCAACTCCATGCGGAGCACATATCTTCAACAGATACACGACTAGTTCTTCATCCCCAATTAAAAAGAAAAAGACAATCTAATAAAGGTATGGAACGTAGTCTCCCAGATCAATGCCGGCAAGGCAGGGATAAAGATGCTGAGCAGCGCAAGAGCTGCGGTGTTCAGCGACCCATAGCTGACTGCTAGCGTCAGGGCCAGCGAACCAAAGCTGCCAAGACCCTTTTACACCTCTACGCGGTGATCTTGGATAACAGGCTGCAGCAGGGCAGACTGGCTAAGAAGAAGGGATCGAAGAGAGAATGCTAACCCGGTACTCAAAACATGTTTGGTGAAGTCGAATGTGTTGGACCGAAAGGTGCAAATATCGCAGTCAAGCTGTAAACTACGACACAACGCATTCCGTTCTCTGGACTACATTCTGCTACTTAAGCCCTTTCAGGGTTTGGTAGTGGGAGATTGAGAACGAACGAAGCCAAGCCAAGCCAAATTAATCCCGACAAAGGCAAGTACGTATATTCCTTAAAGAACTAAATAATAACAACTGGCATATAGAATGTTTATGGCATGTTTGTATATTGCTCGAGAAGACAGTGGACAGGAAAATAATGGCCTACCTAGAACCGGAACACATACTACCAGATACGCTGGGCAACTTTGGACCAACGAAGGAAACCTATTCCAACGCTGGGACTTTCTGGTATTTTTTTTTTTTTTTTTTTTTTTGCGTTCGCCTTATTTCTCTATTCCCCAAGGCGGTGTGCATTGCACTGTGGTTTTTATTTTGCGCCTGTCGGCCCAGTGCATCCGACTTCAGCACGCATTTTATGTAAGGGTCTGCTTCCTCCTGCATATTCTAATGGTTTGCTTCCCCGGGGTAACGGCCGGTGCTGTGATGGGGATCGAACCCAGCACCTTCTGGTTGTGAGTCGTGCCACTTAACCACTAGGCCACGCCGTCCCCACTTTCGGGTATGATGTGTATGATTGTTTTCAGTCAAAGCAAGAAACAGTCGCGTGGCATTCGACCTGGAAGACGTATACAACTGTGTCGATTTTGGGACTTTAATTACATGTCTGAAGCAGTGTGGTTTAAACCCGTCTCTGATATTAGCTGTCCTGATGGAAAGAACAATTTGTACTACGCGGGAGATCGTTGACATCAGAACCGAGGCGAATATGCGGAATGAATAATGAGTAACTTTAGAGAAGACGAGAACATCAAAACTTTCGACTCATTTACAATTGGCGGCTACGAGATCCCAGAGTTACGATGCACAGATGACACAATGATACTATCAGGAAATGCAAGAGAGCTAATGCAACAACTTGCAGCCGTACACATACACAGTGCAGATTAAAAACTTTTTTATAAACATAAACAAAACAAAGATAATGAACAACGACAAAACACGATGTCAACATAAATGTACAGTAGATGGTGAGGAAATAGACTAGGTCGAACATTTTGAATTTAGGGCTCCAGAATTGAAAACAATGGCGATTGCTTAAAAATAAATAAGAAGAAGATTAGTCATGGCAATGCAGAGGCTGAACAACCTGAAGAAATGATGGCAGAACACTAACTAAACTCGAGTGGTCTGCCGGGTATTTGTGCACCCCTGCCTCACAGAGAGCATGTCGGAAGAGGCGACTAACTGTGACATGGCATAACACCGGCATGGTTAGGTGGTTTGCTTAGAGCAGTGTAGATGTCGCCTAACAGGCTGCGGGTCTACTTTGCTCTAGTGTTTGAGGCTTTCAAAATGTGCTCACACATCGGTTAACCACTCTCCCTAACCGCTTGCGCTTGTCCCAACCCAGCGGCGTATTAAGCTGCTCGAGCCTAACCCGCTAAGCAGGAAACCGTTCTCCCGGCTACATCCAGCTGATACCAGAGCCGGGACCTGCATAGGGGCATCTGCCCCTGTAGAAGTACAAGTCGACTAAGAACTAAGAAAAAGACCAGCAAAATGACAAAAGTAAAAGTCTTGAGAGCCTGTCTTTCCATGGCATCATATGGCTGCGAAGCATTAATGGTTACTAAAACATCTAGAAAGAGAATCAAGTCCTTCAAGTCAAAATGTTACAGAAAGATCCTCAGAATACATTGGACTGTGATTACGGCAAATATAAACGTTAGGCAAGAGTTGAACACAGAAGAGAACTAGTTAATCAATTCCACCACGGCTAGAACATTGAAATACTTTGGTCACATCAAGAGTCACAACGGTCTTGAGAGAACAGTGATGAAAGGCATGGTACCGGGCACAAGATGTAGGGGTAGACCGAGAAGACGATGGCATTAAGTTCAGTCCAGGTGCCATCTCCGCATCAAAGGTCGGCTGCAATTGATCTCCCGTGCACTCTATCTTTTGTCGTAATGATGCAATCTGAGAGGCTTTTTCTAGTTCATCTTCTGATGTTATCCACCCCCTTGAAACGTTATCTGCCTCTTGAACAACTGTCTTCCACCCTACCCTCCAGTATGGTTTTCAACAAGGAGGTATGTCTTGGTATATGACCAAAATGACGTAACTATCTAACCCTGCTTTCGGTCATTAATCATCTTTCCATCCCCAACTTTTCTAATACCTCCACATTTGTTTTCTTTTCTTTCCAAGAAATGCGACCCAATCTTCTATATTCGCACATTTCCAAGGCTTCAATACTCTTTTCCAACTTGTTATTCATTGTCCATGTTTCTGCGCCGTACCGTAGTGTAAATATAACACCTGACAATTCTCATTTTCAAATTCTGAATTATCTGTTTGGATGCCAGTATCTGTCGCATGTTGTGGAACACCATCTTGGCCATACCTATTCTCTTTCTGATTTCTTTTTCACAGCTGCCTTCTTCCGTTATTATATGACCTAGATAGGAGAAACTCAGTACCTGTTCAAATAGTTGATCTTTTATTATTATCTGCATACATGTTTCTTGTCACTTTTTCCAATTATCATAGTCTTTGTTTTCTTTATGTTTATGTCTAATCCAAACTCTTCACTGATTGTATATATTGTTGCCACAAGCTTCTGTAATTCTCGCTCACTTTTTGCCATCAAAACTGTATAATCCGCATATCTTAGATTCTTCATTGCCACTCCTCCAATGCCAAGCCCTGGCATCCCCTCTATCTTTTTGAATATTTTTTCTGTGCAAAATACAAATATATAATACACATCCCTGTCTCACTCCTTTTTGTACACCTTTGCTTGGAGAGCATAACTTTCCTGATTTTACTGTAGCAGTTTGTTCCCAGTACAGATTACGGAACAGTCTTATGTCTTTACCATCTAGAACTAATTCTTGGAGACATTTCATTAATGCAATGGCATTAAGATATAAAGAAATGCATGGGCATGACTTTTGTGGATGCTGGAGATTTAGCTAGGGAACGAGTTTCTTTAAGACGGTATGTAATGGGAGCTACGTTCTACAAAGGACATGCTACATGATGATGAGGCTACGGGTTTTGGTTGGACTAGTTTCTATAGATTACGGGTTTTGGTTGGACTAGTGTACACGATTTAGTTTCTATAGATTACGGGTTTTGGTTGGACTAGTGTACACGATTTAGTTTCTATAGATTACGGGTTTTAGTTGGACGTGTACACGATTTAGTTTCTAAAGATAATGGGCTTTGGTTGGACTAGTATACACGATTTAGTTTCTATAGATTACGGGTTTTGGTTGGTTCTAGCGAATAGGTTGTGCTTGATCTAGAATGTGCGTTTTGAGTTGCCTTGAATACGAGTTTTCACCGACCATAGTTGACATTCATGCCTCTGTACAGATTATTTTAAAATATAACGTGTTTCTGGCAAGAGTGGAGTCCCATAGATTCACACAGCTACTGATTGACCGCCAATGAAGAGGAATATTGTTTTTCAAAACGCGTTTCTTAATGGGCAAGAGCGAATCATAGAACGTCACATATGTCATGGAAATAGTAGGGTTGGGAGCAGAGGCGAGAGAAATAGAAAAGGGGCGGGGGAACGAGAGATAAATATAAAGGGAGAGAGCGGGGAGGTGTGGGGGCGAGAGATACCTAATGGGAGAGAGAGAGAGAGAGAGGGCGAGATAAATAGAAGGGGAGAGATAGGTGGCGTAAGTAAAAGATGAGCGCGAGGCGAGAGAAAGAATGGATGTAAGAGCTAGTGAAAGAAAAGAGGAAAAATTACAAGAAGGAGAGAGAGCTAGAGAAAGATCCCAAACAGCACGCAAATGACAGATACAACCAACTGTCTAGAAAAGACCAGATTGTCGTACGAGTACTTCGTCCCAGAACTTTCCACCACAGAATGAAACACCATCATTAGACCAAATTCAAATGTGGGTACCACCAGTCAATGTTATTCATCGTGGCGCCCAGTAAGTAACCTGTCCAGGGCGCAAGATTGGGCGCTGAATATCTAGGCCCTGGGCTGCCCAAACTGCAGGATCCCCCTCTCAGCCTCGCTGGTGTAATCCAAAAGGAATGCAACGCATGACAATTTGGCACCAGCTCAGCTGCAGGAGCTACCGTAATGAGTTTTGAAACCATCCGCCTTAGGTGCTACCACTCCGGATTTTCTATCTGGGTTTACTCTCGTAGCCCGCAGATGCTAGTTCTTGAGACATCCGATGATACTCTCATCGTCCCAGCAGGACTAGCCAGCACTCCCTGGACCTTGTGGGTTTCAAATCAGAGTTTAATTTCTCCTATGCGAACTGCCTGAACAGGATAACGACCTTCGTCTACTGAGTTTAGAGTCAGAGTTTACCTGCTTTTAGATTGACTGCCAAACGAGGCTAATGAGCCATTTTGCTGCCGGACCCCAAGGAGGCTCTGTAAGAAACAGCCCCCCCGCCCCCCTTCCCCCACTAAGGTGCTGCTGAAGAAACAATATCACAAGAGAGCTCATTGACATGGAAAGTCCTGCCAGGCAAGCCGAACAGTGAATCCAGCGGCGATCGCTACACCTGGAAAGGGGAGGCTATATCAGACGCTTCACTTTCCTTTAACGAGTGAGACCTCGCTACCCACCACGTCAATGTTACTGTGGCCTGGCAAACACGGCCGAAGCGCATGTACTTGAGGCCTGCCTCCAGCACACAGGTCTGAGGAAAAGGACGTGGCTACGTCGACTCATATAGAAGAGAAACTCTACGGCGGTATTTGGATCATGAAAAAGACAACATGCAGTAGTTATTTTTCAGAATCCGGAGCCCCAGTCTGTGAGCAGTTGTAGCAGAAGAATTTGTATACAGATAAAGTCAGTATATGGTCACGTGTCTTTGCAGATCATAAAAATAGGTAGTTGTTCTTATCCTTTAATTCTTACTTACTTACTTACTTACTTACTTACTTACTTACTTACTTACTTACGTACTTACTTACTTACTTACTTACTTACTTACTTACTTACGTACTTACTTACTTACTTACTTACTTACTTACTTACTTACTTACGTACTTACTTACTTACTTACTTACTTACTTACTTACTTACTTACGTACGTACTTACTTACTTACTTACTTACTTACTTACTTACTTACTTACTTACTTACGTACTTACTTACTTACTTACTTACTTACTTACTTACTTACTTACTTACGTACTTACTTACTTACTTACTTACTTACGTACTTACTTACTTACTTACTTACTTACTTACTTACGTACTTACTTACTTACTTACTTACTTACGTACTTACTTACTTACTTACTTACTTACTTACTTACTTACTTACTTACGTACTTACTTACTTACTTACTTACTTACTTACTTACTTACTTACGTACTTACTTACTTACTTACTTACTTACTTACTTACTTACTTACGTACTTACTTACTTACTTACTTACTTACTTACTTACTTACGTACTTACTTACTTACTTACTTACTTACTTACTTACGTACGTACTAACTTACTTACTTACTTACTTACTTACTTACGTACTTACTTACTTACTTACTTACTTACTTACTTACGTACTTACTTACTTACTTACTTACTTACTTACTTACGTACTTACTTACTTACTTACTTACGTACTTACTTACTTACTTACTTACTTACGTACTTACTTACTTACTTACTTACTTACTTACTTACGTACTTACTTACTTACTTACTTACTTACTTACGTACTTACTTACTTACTTACTTACTTACTTACTTACGTACTTACTTACTTACGTACTTACTTACTTACTTACTTACTTACTTACTTACTTACTTACTTACTTACGTACTTACTTACTTACTTACTTACTTACTTACTTACTTACTTACGTACTTACTTACTTACTTACTTACTTACTTACGTACTTACTTACTTACTTACTTACTTACTTACTTACTTACGTACTTACTTACTTACTTACTTACTTACTTACTTACTTACGTACTTACTTACTTACGTACTTACTTACTTACTTACTTACTTACGTACTTACTTACTTACTTACTTACTTACGTACTTACTTACTTACTTACTTACTTACTTACTTACTTACGTACTTACTTACTTACTTACTTACTTACTTACTTACTTACTTACTTAGTCGCTCCTCTTCTACCGTGAGGTGTAGAGGTTTGCCAGAGAGAACGCCACACTGCTCTATCCGCCGTCTTTTTCCTGGCATCCTTCCATTCCAGGCCTCGATCACTTAGGGAATGTCGTATGTTGTCTTCCCAGCGTACTTTGGGGCGTCCTGGGGGTCTGCGTCCTTGACGTTTATCTCCCATGACTGCTTTGGTATCCGACCTTATTCCATTCTACAGACATGACCAAACCACTGTAGTTGGGACTGCTCCACTCGTGTCTGCAGACATGGCCAAACCACTGTAGTTGGGACTGCTCCACTCGTGTCTGCAGGGGTTGAACTTCGAGATTGCTACGTATTGTCTGGTTACGGATCTAGTCCTTTTTCGTCACCTGAACCGCCTTTCTTAGGTACCTCATTTCTGAAGTTTGTAATTGCCTTTCTTGAGCAGTGGTCATTGCCCATGACTCACATCCATATGTCAGGACAGGCACATAGGTCGAGCGGAATACTTCCATCTTTGTGTTCCTGCTTATTTCTCTTTTGCTAAGAATCCTGTGTTTATTGCATGGAAAAGTCATCCCTTAATTCACCAACAATAAATAAAATATATATTTTAGCGCCATATATCTATTTTTAGCTCTGGATTTGGATTAGTGACGTCACACCATAGTCCACTTTTTAACTGTTGGGGGTGTTAAACATTCTTCTTCCGGAATTTCTGCTTTCGCTTCTGCTTGTTCGTTGCCATCTTATTTGAAATCAGCAATGAATTTATTGATTCTGTCAACGTTGGTTTATGATAAAGATAGTAGCATCTAGTTTCTACAATAGCATGGCATTATCAATTATGTCAGACGATCGTAATAACAACCATGTTTTGTGTGTTGTCTTTGACTGAACTACAAGATGGACGGAGATGCCAACTGGCACAATGTCGGTAGGACATCACTGTGAGGCAAGACACTTGGCTACAAGACTCGCGTATGGCCTATAGGCAGATCCTTCTACGTGTATACAGCTGGTCTTAAGAGCTGACAAACACCGTTTTTTAAAACTGAATGTAAGTTATTTCTAAACATTTATCTTTATCTAATGTTTTACTTATTTATTTAAAATAAAATTAAATCGACCTGTTCTCCCACTACAATCATGAGCTGTCAAATACGTATGATGGGAACCCAAGGAACTCTGTTTGGGGTGAATTAAGGGACAAGTGCCAACGTAGTCCATTAACAGAGTAAGCTCATGGGGTTCTTCTTCTTTGTTCCAATTCAGACTTCGAATTCGATGACTCTAACAAAGGTAATAGTCAGCTCGAGGAGGCTCTGCAAACTTCCGTAAAGTTATTTGTGGAAGGTGGTGTATGATGGACAGAACTGTAGTAGATGTTCCGCTGCCATGACGGCTGAGCCACAAGTGCAGAATTCCGAAGCATCAATCTTGAATTTATTATAAAGACATAATCTCAATCTGTCATGCCCTGTGCGTATCCGGAAGATCGAATTGGGACTTCGCATAATATCTTCAATCCTTTTGCTAAGCCTAGTATTATTTATAACGATCCGTGTGTCCACGGCGTCACGTGAGGGGGGCTTTTCATAGCTCAAATTTATAAAGAAACATTCGCTAGATACCACGAGACAGTCAGGGTATTCCCGATCTCGCGATTCTATGAATTGAAAGTTAGTAAAAATCCCAAATCCACAACTGCCAATGTCAACAAAAGTAAATTCTGACTAAGTTGAATTTCCTGTTATAATAGTCCAAAAAACTTCAGGGGAGAATAGGTCGATATAATTTTATTTTAAATAAATAAGTAAAAACTTAGATAAAGGTAGATGTGTCGAAAAGATGTATATTGAGTTTTGTGACCAATCTTCTAGAAGAATGTAAGGTCTTAAAAAGAGAAGAAGGAAATTTCCTGTCTGGCAGATTGAAATAATTGGACGACCAAATACCTCAACTATTGAGGTGGCCAGATTTTAACAATGCCGAAGGCAAGAGTGGCGCTGAAAACGTCCAAATCATTTACTTTGATACATCGACGCCACATGGATAAGCACATATGCGAATAAAGCATATGCAAGCGTATGCCATATTTTGCGCTTGTTTCTCTGCTTTGTCGTTTTCCTAGAACGTTCGATCCATTGAGCATGTGCACCTGTGGTAGGGTCAACAAAGTTGGCTCAGTCATTTACTGTTTGATGATTAAATCTAGGTTTATTGGCGATCACGTTATAGACGCGATGTTTCTGTGACGTCACTACCCGAAAGAGGTGCTAAAAATATGTATATTTTATGTTTGGGGTGAATTAAGGCGCAAGTACCAAAACATTACTAAGAATCCTGTATGGTCTGGTACAGTAAGAGCTCCATAAACGGGAGGAAGGTACCATGAGTTACCGCATTGGGTGAGATCAATCCCCCTAGTGACGCCTCTGACTTTGAGTTGACTGCATTTCAATCATTATTTGTATTACGTTTTCCTACATTCCCTATTTACCATTACTTAACTTGACTTAATAACTTGACTTAACTTGACTTAATTTAACTTATCTTCTTTATACTGGTTTAGAAGACTCTGCAGTCTTTATACAACCAGTTTCTTCTACTCTATATGATCTAAATATAACGTTGTGCATCCAATCTATTTTTGAATGCATTAACTGTTTCTATCCCCACTATTTCTCGTGGCAATGCATTCTAAACATTCACCACTCTTTGACAACAAAATATTTCCTGGTATCTAAAATGGACCTTTCTTTAATTAATTTGTATCTGTGTCCTCTTGTTCTTATAGCCGGCTATACTTTGACGAACTTGCTACATTCTAATGTACCCTTACCCTTCCCTGTTGCAGTCTTCTACCCTGAAAAGATTACATTTCAAGATAATACGAAATGATTAATTTAGTTCCAAGACGCTAGCACGAAACGCACTAGTATGAAGTGTTATTGTTTCGAATGCCCATAATGAGTAGGTTTACTCTTTTGTGCGTCCTGAAAAGGACGTTAAATGGCGGGTTGCAGTAGTTTTCCACACATCCCCAGCGTGCTGATGAAGGTGGACTTGTGTGCTCCTTGTGGTTGTGCTATGCTTAGCTTTATCCGCGTGTCGCTCACTACTAAGGGTTCATGTCAATCCCTCTAACTTGTGAGGGAAGGGCTTCGAGGAAGCCAAGGTAAGGGTCTTGACCAGTATGTTTTGCCTGACCATGAATAATATATCTGATCAGTACATTTTGCCTGACCAGACGTTAGTCTTCCTTCCCAACGGACTAGTAAAGATATATTTTATGTTAGCAAAGTATAAAACAGGAGATACAAATATGAATAGATCAGGCTACAAAAGAAAGGGATAGATTGACAAAGCTGGGCATCGCCATTTGTCAAACTTATCGTCTGGCTAGTCAAGGGGGACAACCAAATCAATTGTCTGCGGATAATCCTTCAGCTAAGCTGGTCACTGAATCCGAGCTGAAAGGTCTCCTGGGATTGATTAACGAAGATCTTTGAATGTTTTTTCATTTATCCCTTTATCATTAACATAAATCTACGTGTTCGTGTATGCTTTGGCGTTCATCATTTATCCGTTTGGTTCCCTCTGGAACACAGGGTCGCAACAGATGCTCTCCACATGTTACTAGTATGTGCCGTCTTCTGAGTTCCGCACCGCAAACCCCGATTGAATTGAATTCCTTCTCGACCTCTCGCTGCCAGGTCACCCCTCTCTTTGCCAGTGGGTTCCAATAAAGTACATGCTTAGTTATACTTTCTGGCTTCTTTCTGAGAGAGAGAGAGAGAGAGAGAGAGAGAGAGAGAGAGAGAGCAAGAGCCCAATGCATCTCTAATTTATCTCCCAAAATTCCTGCTATGTTGGTTGCTGCCGTGGTCTTTCCATCCAGATCTGCGTATACCCTTACATCTGGCAATCTAACAATCATATGCCACAAAGACACTTGTTCACAAAAGTCTGCTGTCTGAATACACTTAGTCACATGTCATGTCTCAGATACATATAGCAGAACAGACTTAAAATATGTTTTGTGTGTTTTGTTTTTGGCGTTAACCTCATTTTTCTATTCCCCAAGGCAATGTGCGTTGTACTATGGTTTTTATTTTGCACATGTTGGCCCACTGAAAGGGTTTGCTTCCTCCTGCATTTTCTAAGGGTTTGCTTCTGCTAGGATGGGGATCGAACCTAGCACCTTTGGTTTGTGCGCCGTGTCACTTTACCACTATCCCACGCCGTCCCCCGACTTTACATTTGAGGCATTCTGATTCGACCTGACAAACAGAGGGGGGTCTTTTTAAAGTTTTGTCTAAAGTTGGCTGCCTACCTGAACTACTGAGCATGATCAGGTCTTGTCCTGTGGGCATGAAAGATACAGTGCTGCATGACGGTCAAGAATCTGAGGCCTTCGACATTAACAGCGGAGTTAAACAAGGTTGTGTCCTGGCTCCGACTTTAGACGGCATTTTCTTTGCCATCGTGCCTAAACACGTCTTTGGAACTGCCACAGAGGGGGTCTTTCTGCATACTAGGTCTCATGGGAGACTATTCAATCTAACCAGACTGCGAGCAGGGAGTAAGTGATGGTAGAGTCATTCGGAGTATGCTCTTCGCAGACGATGCTGCCCTGGTCGCCCACACCGAATCCGAATTACAGATCCTCATTAAAAGTGGTTGTCCGTTTTAAATATCTAGGGTCGATTGTCAGTGATGAAGGATCAAAATGTGAGGTGTTGGCCAGAACAGCACAGACAATAGCGGCGCTTGCACGGCTTAACAAAATCTGGCAAGATAAACGGTTAGCACTATGCACGAAAATCAGATTAAGGCCTACACTGGTCCTGTCAATATTCCTGTGAGACATGGACAGTTACAGCGAAGGATACAGGCCTTAGAGATGAGATGTTTCCGAAAAATTTTAAACGTCACGTACAAAGATCGAGTTACAAATGAGGAAATGCGAGATAGAATTACAACAGAAATAGGGCCTTTTGAAGACCTCTTGACAACTGTCAAAAGAAGGAAACTCGCTTGGTACGGTCACATATCGAGATCAAATGGTCTTGCAAATATGAATCTCCACGGAAAGGTGCAAGGCAGACGACGAAGAGGCCGTCCCAAAAAGAGATGGGAGGACAACATAAAAGAATGGACCAATCTCCGACCAGAAGAGTCACAGACAGCGGCCGATGACAGAGAAGGGTGGCGTGGTGTTGTGAGGATGTTTTCATGTGTGCCCCCAACGACCTCACCGGTTACGGGATGACCTGACCTTACCAGACCATTAATAGCTTGGCAAGATCATGTGATCTGTTTGGACTGACCATTAGTGTACAAAAGACGAAAGTGATGGCTCATGGTTCAAATCCTTTAGACATTATCGTAAACGATAAAAATCTGCAGGTAGTAAACCACTTCAGCTACCTCGGAACTATCATCACCGACAACCTTTCATTGGAAGCAGAGCTGCAGAAACGATTAGGAATAGCTTCATCAGTACTTGCCAGGCTCTCACAGAGAGTGTGCAATAAGAAAGAACATGCTGACCATCTCCACAAAAGGTTGCTGTGTACAGATCATGTGTGATTAGTACCCTGCTGTATGGCAGCGAAACATGGACTGTGTATGCCTCCAATGAAAAAAAGGCGAAATGAATTTTATATGCGCTGCCTGAGACGCATTCTTCGAATTTCATGGAGTGACAAAGTGACTTCTTCTTCTTCGTTCGTTCTCAATCTCCCGCTACCAAACCCTAAAAGGGCTTAAGTAGCAGAATGTAGTCCAGAGAACGGAATGCGTTGTGTCGTAGTTTACAGCTTGACTGCGATATTTGCACCTTTCGATCTAACACATCCGACTTCAGCAAGCATTTTTTGAGTACCGGGTTAGCATTCCCTCTTCGATCCCTTCTCCTTAGCCAGTTTTCCCTGCTGCAGCCTATTATCCAGGATCACCGCGTGGAGGTGTAGAAGGGTCTTGGCAGCTCTGGTTCGCTGGCTCTGACGCTAGCAGTCAGCTATGGGTCGCTGACCGCTGCAGCTCATGCGCTGCTCAGCGTCTTGATCCCGAATAGAGGAAATCAAATCCAGAGTAAATGAGAAATATTCACACCCACTGGTCACTAGTTTGAAATCCGCCAAAATGTCTACTTTCCTGGCAATAACATGTCTAAAATGGCAACACAAGGTGTACAAATTTTGAAAGGAAAGTAGATTGAAAATTAGCTCAGAAATAATGTTTCATCTCATTGTTGTCAGACGCAACTTACAGACATCACTGTCAACAAAGTGACTAACTACAAAGTGTTAGACCGTGCAAATATTGTCAACTTAGTTACGATCCTCCGCCAGCGCCGCTTGTGGTGACTTGATCCCGTGTGCAGAATGGAGGATGGGCGGATACCAAAAGATATCATTTATTGAGAGCTGACCACTGGCAAACGTAGAAATGGTAGACCATTCCTCCGCTACAAAGACGTTTTCAAGCGGTAACCTCAAGACACCTGCAACTGGAAGGAACTTGTCAAAGACAGACCCGGCTGGAAACAGATGTTGTGTGTTGGTCTGCAGGCAGGGGAAAAGAAGATGCGTCAAGATGCAGACTACAAACGTTTGCGGCGAAAGCTAGGACAACAACTGACTGTCTCCTCTCTAGCGTGAAGTCCGTTGTCTCCCGAGACTGACTGAATGCCTATCAATCAATATTAATCTCCATTGGGTTCTAAATTCGGCAAAAAGAGTTGACAAAAATGTGGTCTTGTAAATCCTGCCATTAACACTTTGATTTGTTCTTGCGTCTGTGTGAATGTCACGTTCAGATAGTTAACACTTTGATTTGTTCTTGCGTCTGTGTGAATGTCACGTTCAGATAGTTAACACTTTGATTTGTTCTTGCGTCTGTGTGAATGTCACGGCCAGACAGTTAACGCTTTGATTTGTTCTTTTGTCTGTATGAATGTCACGTCCAGATAGTTAACATATTGATTTGTTCATGCGTCTGTATGAATGTCACGTTTAGACAGTTAACATATTGATTTGTTCTTGCGTCTGTATGAATATCACGTTCAGACAGTTAACATACTGATTTGTCCATGCGTCTGTATGAATGTCACGTTCAGACAGTTAACATATTGATCTGTCCATGCGTCTGTATGAATGTCACGTTCAGACAGTTAACATATTGATTTATTCTTGCGTCTGTATGAATGTCACGTTCAGATAGTTAACATATTGATTTGTTCTTGCGTCTGTATGAATATCACGTCCAGATAGTTAACATTTTGATTTGTTCAAAAGAATACTGAACCAAATAACAAGAGACAGTTGAGAGAAAAGAAGAAAAAAAAAAAAAAAAAAGCCTCAATCTTCGAGGGGTGTCAATCAGGCACTTGGAAGGAAATCTTTTGTTTTTCAAGTAGTCAAAGTGTCATTTATTTTTAGATATTATCTCCTGCAACGTTTAGACACTTATCCCAGCGTTTACGTAATGCTTGAAAAGCGTCCGCGTTGAAAGATTTGTCAGTATGTCTGAATCAATTCGGAGCAGCCTGTTTCACTTCGTCATCAGTGCTGAAATGCTGACCTCCCATGAATTATTTTAGGGATCCAAACAGGTGGAAATCGCTTGGAGCGATGTCTGGGCTGTAATGTGGATGTGGCAATACCTCCCGGCCGAGTTGCTGCAGATGGTACAGAGTGCGATGTTCATGAATAATAGTGTTCACCGTACACAGATAAAGGCTTGTCGCTTTTACAATTTTGCGACAGGTTATGCGTCGATTTTTCAGAATAAAGCGTTCCACAATCTGAAAATTCATATGAATTACTGTGGTGGGCTGAGAGCCACTACGGCCGAGAACATCACTCACGATGTAAGGTCTTTTCTAAAACGTTTATACCATTAAAATGTCTTACTGCGGCTGAGTGTCTCATCACCGTATTGTGATTGTAGTCTTCTGTAAATTTCCGCAGGCTTCATATCTTATTTTACAAGAAACCTCATCACAGCATGCTGTTCTATGCAACAGTATTAGTGTTGTCCGCCATTTTTATTTATCTGTCACATGACTGGTCCATGGCAAGGGGGCCACCTAACAATAATAGGACACACGTTTTTCTAACTAATGACAGCATTTGCATCACGATATAACCAATTCATGTAGAATTAAAACAAAAAGTCCCGGTTTGAAGTGAACTTCCCTCGTAGATATAGAAAGGGAACAAACTATAGAAATTAATCAAAGCCCTGAACGACGACATACTTCTTCTTCTTCTTCTTCTTCGTACGCAGTCAGACAGTAACCAATATTTTTTCGAAAAAAGCGGCGGTCATCCTGAGGCTCTCGCCACTGCCATAGAGCTTGTCTTGCAGTTCCACTGGTAATGGCCACATCTGCTCTCTCTGATCCTCGTATGTCGGGCAGTTCTGCAGCAGATGTTCAGTGGTCATTTTACCAGTATCGCACGGGCATTCGTCGGTACACCCTATCTTCAATTTGTTGAATAGGTGGTACCTCAGTCTGTTGTGGCCAGTGCGAAGTCTGAAGACAACGACCTGCTCTCTTCGGTTCAACTGGTAATAGGCATCGTTTTTGGTGTATCCAGTATGTTCGGTTTCCCATTTGGTCATGTATCTGGCTTTGATAAGCCGCTTTGACTCTTCGTACGTCATACTAGTATCTGTTTGTGGTAGTCTTGCACCTTCTTTTGCCAGTCTGTCTGCCTCCTGAACGACGACATACAATCAATTAAACAAATTGCCATCAAGTATAGTGACAACATGCTTACCGGAAAAAGCTGCAAACGCTTTTATTGAACATTATGCCAGAGCAAACAACATTATTGTTCCTACAGACAGGCATACAGACAAAAGAGCCACGACAACATCAAGATTGCACCAGATAAGCACATGATAGCAAAACTAACAATCAATGAAATAGATAAGGCCATGAGAACTTTAAGGAAAATTAAATCACCTGGAAAACAATGGGATAACAAATAAAATGCTGATTGGGTTGGGCCAAACAACGTAGGGGAAGTTTAAGTCCTAAGCCGTAGTTGGAGAAGAGGAATTGTATCGCAGGCATGGAAAGATTTTATACTGATACAAGTTCCAAAGAAAGACAAACGTAAAACAGATTCAAATTGATGCAGGCTTATCAGTCTACTGAGCTGTGTAGGTAAACTAATGTGGTACATGGGAGCAACACACATCCCACAGCAAGCAGGGTTTAGACAACATAGATCCACTGATCACTCCCAGAGCGCAGGAAATGGAGGATATTTAGAGAATAAGCATACAGTAGTGGTAGAAAGGAAGGCATCAAGGAAGTGATAGTCAAACTATATGAAACATTAGTTAGACCTAGATTGGAGTACTGTGTACAGGTGTGGAGTCCTTATCAGGGAGGGGATATAAACATGCTGGACAGGATACAAATAGGCGACAAAGCTGATAGTGGGATTCCAAAATTACAGTTATGAGGAAAGAAAAACCGGCCTACATTGTCTAGAAAAGAGAGGAATTCGAGGTGACTTAATACAGGTTTATAAGATAATCAAAGGAACGGATAAATTAGACTATAACAAGTTTTTTTTCTTAATAATACAACCACCCACAAGAACAAGAGGACATATCTACAAATTAATTAAAAAAGGGTCTAGATTAGATGCTAGGAAATATTTGTTTAGTCAGAGAGTGGCGAATGCTTGGAATGCATTGCCACAGGAAGTGGTGGAGGCAGCGACAATTAATGCATTTAAGAATATATTGGATGCGCATAGCATTTAGACCAAAGTTATGTAAATGAAACTGGTTGTGTACAGACTCTGCAGAGTTTTCTAAACCAGTATAAATACGTTAAGTTAGTAGTTTGGGTGGATCTAAAGAAGAGAAAGCATTTGACAAGGTGTATAAAAAGCTACGAAAAACTACCCAAGCACTGACTGGACCCATGCATACACTCACGGTTCTTCAACAAACGCAGCAACAGCTGGAACCGGAGGTGTATTCCTGAGCCTAACACACGGTAGAAAGATAATAACGTCAGCTGCAACGGGAAACATTCTCAAGTAGTTTCAGAGACATTGAAGGCTGCAGTAGAAGCAATGCTGACAGGCGAAAGCAAGGAAGGACAGATAGTCCTGTTTACAGATGCCCTGTCCGTGGTTACAGCACTAAAAAGCCAGAGAAATACAGAACTAAAGGACTTAGGATCAGTACTCTGTCAACTATGCCAGTAGTCCACGCCCAGAAACAGTCGTAGTACAGTGGGTCCCATCCCATTGTAACATTCAAGGCAGCGAGGAGGCAGGCAGACTGGCGAAGGTGGCGAAGGTGGAAGGTTACCACAACCAGATTTTAGTGTGACCTTCGAAAAGTCCAAAAGGTTTATAAGGGCCAGATGCACGGACAAATGGGGAACAGCATACTGGCTACACACAAAAAATTATGTTTATAATCAGATGAACATAATAGAGATGGTGGTGGTCTTCAGACTCCGCACTGGCCAAAACAGACTTAGGTACCTTCTATTCAATAAACTGAAGACAAGTACAACTGACGAATGCATCTTTGGTACTGGGAAAATGATAACTGAATATCTGCTGAAAAACTACTAAGCGTAGAAGGACCAGAGAAAGCACGTGTGGCCATCACCAGTACCAACACTAGACAAGCTAGCTCTATGGTAGTGTCGACAGCCTCAGGAAGCTCGCTGCTTTCTTTGAACAAATTCAAGTCGACTTCTGACAGCGTACGAAGAAGAAGAAGAAGAAGAAGAAGAAGAAGAAGAAGAAGTCTTATAGATTTTGACAAGATTATGTTGATTAATCTTAGCTTCAGGTCATGTTTTCAAAATGTTTCTTTTTCTTCTTCTTCTTCTTCTTCTTCTTCTTCTTCTTCATCATCTTCTTCTTCTTCTTCTTGTTCTGTGTTCGTTCTCAATCTCCCGCTACCAAGCCCTGGATAGTTCGGTGAGCGGAATGCGCTGTGGCGCTAGTTTACAACTTGACTGCGATACTTGCACCTTTCGGTCCAACACATCCGTCTTCGGCAGAAAAATTAAACATTGGCCTACTACATTTTTATTCCATGAATGGGTGGATAGAAGCCCTAGTTCATTACTTTGCCTAAGGCCCACACTGCTGTTAAGATGGCCCTGCAGCGAGGCGGGGATGGACACTGTAATCCCCATTTTGGTGAGCTAATTGAGTAGCCTCGCGATGCTCTACTTTACAGTGCAGAGAATCAGAATCCACCTTCTCACCTCGAAGATATATTGTAACTCGAGAAATAAATAGATTGAAGCTACAGCGGTAACTGACGATCAAAAGTCGATTTAAAAAGATATATATATATATATAAAACTTATATTATAAGTAATAGCTCAGTGCCATGACAAAAACAAAACGACATCCACGTGTAATGGCTACAAAAGGCTTTCATCAGTGTCAAAATACGTTAACATACGTCAACCTGTTTTTGTTTCCACCTACTGTAACCGGCTAACAAAGAAACCTCTTCAAGAGTTAAATGAACTCAGTGTTTGTGCAATTCTTGAAACAAGAATATCTCACAGGAAAAAAAAAATGTGCGTTACCGAAGTTTTGAACGCATATTCCTTTTGGTCAAAGACATCAATCCACACACTACACAGCCAATATCGAACAGGTTAAAGGTCATAGTTCAGCTCAACAAATTATCAATAAACATGGCGTCGTGACATTTTGCTTCTACTGTTTGTATAACGTATAATATAATACATCGTACGTTGTCACAATTGTTAACAAATTATTTTGAATAAATTCATGTCGTATATTGAAGCTTAAATTATAAAATTGGCATGCAAGTTTTATTCAGTAGTAAATCTTTCATTACAAGAGACCTGATTAACAGCAGTGATTTGGTCGTGATATCTCACTCCACTCACTCTCAGTAGAGTAGTCTGAGTAGTCTCAGTCACTCACACTGAGTCAGTCACTGAATCAGTCACTTTCACCGAGCGATTGCAGCTTGTTCTTGACTTGCACAATATTGCTTTATACTTTATATTATTTTATTATTGTAATGTAATACATCAGTTATTCATGTTGTAATTATTAATAGTAATAATACAATAATAGTAATAGATGGTTCTTTAGTTTTAGACTATCACTGACTACTATTAGTAGTAAAGTAGTACTATTATAGTAGTACTAATACTATCAGCTCTCACTCTCACCATTACTAAGAAACAAATACATTCCAATGAAGACAAAGAGACAGCTGATAAATAGTATTTTATACCAACTCTGCTATCAGTGACATGGACTCTCACTAAGGCACAAGAAAGAAAAATCATGGTATGCGAAATGAGGTGATTGAGAAAAGTTGTTGGGGTCAAAAGGAGGGACAGATTAAGAAACAAAATAATCAGACAGACGGTGGGTGCAACACCATGCCGTGCACGAAGCACATAGAAAGGCAGAGAATAAAATAGTTCAGACACCTGACAAGAATGCAACCAAAGTTACAACTGCTCGTATCTACAATACCAGACATCAGAATTGCAGTGCAAGAGGCAAACAACAAAAAAGATGGATAGATGGTGTCAGTGAGACACTGAAGAAATGCAGAAGGACAACACCATCGACAACAAAGATGGCATATGACGGAAAACTACACCTCCCCATGACGTCTAACAACACAAGTGGCTAGAAGATGATGATGATATTCTTTAGACTACAGGAGTGTCAGCAGTTTCAATATTAAATATTTTGTGCACTTTTTCGTAAAGAAATATTTCATTCATGAAATCAACCTTTTTTTTAAAAAAATATTATTTTAGTAGTAATCACTGAATCAGCAATCATGCTTATCTACAAGTAGTGTCCACCATAAACTTTGAAATAAACTAAAACTGTAATGATTCTTCTTTCTTCGCTCTATTAAGAGCATGGAGCATCAACTGAAGTTGGTTTCCTTGCAGGAAGCCTGTGGCAACAATGAGTGGTGGTTCCAGAATATTTCATGATATGGACAAGGTTAACAGCTCACAACCAACACTCCTGAGCTCTGGGTTCCTCTAACGATGTGCAAAGTGATATGCATTGGACATATTATATCCTCTCCTACAAACCTCATGTGATTATCCTAAACTGTCACATTGTATACTTTTATTATATAAGAAATGAAAGCCATATAGTCCTGTTTACAGATGCCCTGGCCGTATCCACAGCACTAAACAGCCAGAAAAATATTGAACTTAATGATTTAAGACCAGTACTCTGTCAACTATGCCAACAGTCCGCACCAAAAAGAGTAGTGGTACAGTGGGTTACATTCCACTGTAACATCCAAGGCAACGAGGAGGCAGACAGACTGGCAAAAGAAGGTGCAAGACTACCACAACCAGATTCTAGTGTGACATACGAAGAGTCAAAAAGTCTTATTAGAGCTAGATACATGACAAAATGGGAAACAGAATATACTGGCTACACAAAAAACGATGCCTATTACCAGTTGAACAGAAGAGAGCAGGTCGTGGTCTTCAGACTTCGCACTGGCCACAATAGACTGAGGTACCACCTATTCAATAAATTGAAGATAGGTGGCACTGACGAATGCACATGCGGTACTGGGAAAATGACCGCTGAACATCTGCTGCAAAACTGCCCGACATACAAGGATGAGAGAAAGCAGATGTGGCCATCACTAGTGGCAGCACTAGACAAGCTCTATGGCAGTGTCGACAGCCTCAGGATGACCGCTGCTTTTTAAAAAAAAATAAAGATTAACGTCTGACAGCGTACGAAGAAGAAGAAGAAGAAGTATACTTTTATTATATGACTACCATTTTAAAGGTGATGGTCATGAATTTAATTTGAAGATATTCTACCTCACCTCATAAGGCTCAGAGACCTAGCACAACAAAGTCGTTATCACTTCATCCCCTATGGCAGTATCTGTTTTGCCATTGTTTCCTACATTTTTCAGTCGGACAGACCTGCAGGGATTTATCCATCGTAGTAAGGACCAATGCCCAAAGTATTGATTATTCTATCTTCAGTCCACTTGTGGCGTTAGACGTCTTGGGGAGGTGTGACCTCCTTTTGTTTCATATTTATTTTGGCAGTCGAAAATCCGGCTGGTGACTTGCCAGGTCAATCCCGATATCTGTTACCAAATGTTAGGTTGGTAGCCCCTGAAATATACGATCGCCTATTTTCGGGACCCGATGGTGGTGTAAGCATAAATTAGAGTAAGGTAGACCCGCATCCTATCAATCGCCATCTGTGCAGCTCCACTAACCACATAACCAAAATAAACAAAAAAGTAAAGATCCCATCACGCCATGCGGCGCATAGGAAATATGGTGTTAGGCCCATATTATTTTGTAACCCATCACACATAATGGATGATGTGGTCAGCATCACCTCGGCCGCCTTTACTTCTCAGATTTTCCTGGTACCCAATTTCCGTGGCTAGGTCAACCACAGGAGCCGGTTTGCGATCAGAAAAAAAATCCGGCACCAACTGGGGATTGAACCCTGATCGACCACAACCAGATACTAGTATGACATACGAAGAGTCAAAATGGCTTATTAGAGCTAGATACATGACCAAATGGGAAACAGAACATACTGGCTACACAAAAAACGATGCCTATTACCAGTTGAACAGAAGAGAGCAGGTCATGGTCTTCAGACTTCGCACTGGCCACAATAGACTGAGGTACCACCTATTCAACAAATTGAAGATAGGTGCCACTGACGAATGCCCGTGTGGTACCGGGAAAATGACCGCTGAGCATTTGCTGCAAAACTGCCCGACATACAAGAATCAGAGAGAGAAGATGTGGCCATCACCAGTGGCAACACTAGACAAGCTCTATGGCAGTGTCGATAGCCTCAGGATGACCGCCTCTTTTTTCTAAAAAATAAAGGTCGATGTCTGACAGCGTAAGAAGAAGAAGAAGAACCCTGATCGTCAAACATAACCCAAGATCTGATGTTATAGCCACACAGTCCTCTTTTCACGACATACTCTCTGTGGAGTGAGAATCCCTAGAATAATTTGAGAAGATTTTTCACTTGAATTTTGCCCCCAAATATTGATCATTATTCCTTACATCTTAAATTTGTGTTAAATGTGTTTTAATTCATGTTTAGCCAATTCTATGACTCTATTACCATTTAATGATAATAGTTATAATAATTTTTTCTTATGATTGTTTAAAAAAAGATATTAGTTGCAATTTTTTCGAATGGCCGTTGTGGACTGGCAACGGAATACTCAGGGGCTGGCAGTCTTTGTGAAGTTTTGTGCCATATGATTAACTTTACTTTAATTAGCATAATACAGTCTTTAACACTCCATCCTTTACCACAGTATCTCTTATGTGACTAACTTTATTGAACATAGTCTCCAAAACTCCATCCTTTACCACAATATTTGTTATGTGACTAACTTTACTGAGCATAAAGTCTCCAACACTTCATCCTTTACAACAATATTTGTTATGTGACTAACTTTACCGAACATAGCGGGTCTCTGTGGCGAAGTGGTCAAACTGTTAGCCTTGTGTTCAAACGGTTAGCATTCGAATTCGAGCTGAGACAGTCGGTTCATGATGGCAATTGTTCCGGAGATATCTGGGTTCATCGCTGGAGCTACGAAGTTCATGCTTTGTGCAATGCTCTCGGCAGGCGGGATACTGTTTGCCGAGAGAGACGGAGCAATATGGGGAAACCCGTGGCGATGAAGTCGAGCCCTAGCTTTTAACCTTTTCACCTTTACTGAACTTTTTTTCTTCTTGCGATCAACTTATTTCTCTATTCCCGAAGGCGATGTGCGCTGCACTGTGGTTTTTAATTTGCACGTGTCTGCCCAGTGCATCCAACTTCAGCATGCATTTTATGTAAGGGTCTGCTTCCTCCTGTATTTTCTAAGGGTTTGCTTCCCCGGGGTAATGGCCGGTGTAGTGATGGGGATTGAACCCAGCACCTTCGGATTGTGAGCCGTGTCACTTAACCACTAGGCCACGCCGTCCACTCACCTTCACTGAACATAACATTTCTAACACTCCATCCTCTACCACAAGATCTCTTATGTAACTACAACAAATATATTTTCCAGAGTCCCTCCAAGAATGTCCCTGAACTCCACCCCATCTGCTCGAAGCAAAGGAAGACATAAACAGAAGAATACGATCACCTGGTACTCCTGTTTATTGAAGAAGTAAGTGTGTTATTACCTGAGTGGGGACCAGAGTTAACTAGAAAATGTCCACTATAACCTTTGTAGAAAGCAACAAAAGAGAGTGGTGTATGTGGCTAGCCACATCATCAAGAAAAACCATTACTTTTGAAATTTTCACTACAAATGTTCAAAACCATCATTTCTGTAATAGGGTCAGTTGTAGTTGAGATTTTATGCTTTGCTTGGAGCAAGAATCTGTTATTGAATAATATATGGAAATCCAGGGAAATTAAAGACTAAGACAAAGGCCATGGTTAGGTAGTTTGTTTATAGCAGCATAGATGGCACCTAACAGGCTGCGGGTCTACTTAACTCTAGTGTTTGAGTCTATTAAGATGAACTCACAAATTGGTTAACCACCCTCTGTAAGTGATTGTCCCAGCACAGCGAAATATTAAGCTGCTCAAGCCCAGCCTGATAAGCAGGAAATATTTCTCAAGGCTACATCCAACTTATACCAGAGCTGGGACCTGCACAGAGGCATCTGCCCCTGTAAAAGGACAGGTCAACTAAGAACAAAGTAAGAAAAAATAAATGAAAATAAATTAAAGTTAATTAAAATTTAATGTAATTTAAATTTTAAAATGGGAATGGTCAGACCCGCACCGAGACGAAAACACTTGCGAAACCTATGTTGTGACCAATGGGCCTTCATCAGGGACAACTAATAACAACAATCGCAACCTACGTTGTGATCAATAGGCCTTCATCAGGGACAACAAATAATAACAATGCTGAACTAGCGAATCATAGACGAACGGAAGAATACATATATGGGGGATGTCAACATATAAAGAAAATATAGTGTACCTATCTGATGCATCTCACATCACTGCTATCAGGTTGAGAGCCGGACTCCAAGCCAATGTTTCAATGTCAAGTCAGTATTCCAGTACAGAGCAGAACCTTGGAGAACGAAAAAGGCAATGTAGAGGGAACTCCAGTTGTTTGCCAATATATATCTATGGAGGATAATGGTTATAGGCCAACAAGACATGGTGAGGAATGAAGATCTATGTGAAAATGGCCAGTAACAATCAGTGAAGCAACAGATCAAAGTTGGATAAACAACGCACTACTGAAAGCATTGTCAAACGTGGTAGAACAAGCCCTGACAGGGAAACCACAGAGGTAGACGAAGAGAGGTAGATCAAGAAACACCTAAAGAAGAGACTGAAAATGAACTTCAGCTCCTGGACCTCAATTGGAATGAGGCAGAAGGGGAAGCTTGAGATCGAACTTGCTGGAGGAGGGTTGTCAATTGCCTATGCCAGGAATGGAGCATCATCATTCAAGTATATTATGTTAAACTGAGCAAGCATTATGGAAGACCCATAGGTGCTAGTCTATTCAAGTAAGTGACAAAGGTTATGAATATTGATTGTTCCTGTAGCTTGCTGGTTGTACACACTCTTGATCAGTCCTCTCAGGTTTCAATTCATTGCTCATTTTTATTGTGATTTCATATCCCTGCAATATGTAGAATGCTGATTTCTCGATTGCAATGTCGTCATCCCTGAACACCATTACAGCGGGACTTGCAACATCTTGATGCCTTCCACCAGAGGCGTACCCTTGGGATTCACTAGCACAACTTTCTTCTGCCTCATTTGTTCTTAAATTCCCGCTACCAAGCTCTAAAAAGGGTTTTGTAAGTAAAAGGATGTAGTTCGGAGTGCATTGTGTCATGGTTTACCGCTTGACTGAGATATTTACACCTTTTTATCTGACACATCTGACTTCAGCATGGCTTTTTTGGAATACCTGGTTAGCATTTTCTCGTCTCTCCCTTTTCCTTAGCCAGTCTGCACTGTTGCAACCGGTTATCCAGGATCACCAAGGGGAGGCAGAGTAGGGTCTTGGCAGCTCTGGGTTGCTGGCACTGGCACGACCTAATTTCCAACAGTGAGTTAGTCCCACAGACATTGCCTCAACGATAGATTGTCGTCGTCTTTCTCTCTTTAATCACATGACCCGCCTTTCCTAGGAGATCTCGGTCCACCAGATGCTCCAGGAAGGGCAGGAAAAGGCTGTGGTCATCCAGGAGACATCCTCAAGGTCACCCTTGCAACACATGACTGAAACAGATCACCATCTCTCCAATAGAGCTGCAGAACACCTGTGGTACAGTCAGTCATCAGATGTGGGCACAGACATGGTCATGCGACGTGACCGGACCTGGTCACCTGGGCATTCTATTATTATTATTGTCATTGAACAAACGATCGCTTATTTATTTTACTTGTTGTGGAAGCCACTAGTACTGAGTTTTTTTAGTGGCAGGTTAAGTTGGCTCATCTTACATCATAAGGTGTACGTGAGATGGTGGAATGGAGTCCTCCTGGCTGTAGTGCAATGCAAGGCTCTCCAGTAAGCTAATCATTATGGGGATTGCAGTGTCGATCCCCACCTTGTTGGCAAGATTACTGTGATAAAGCCTATTTCCAGGTTCCACGACCTAGATGTGTATGTTACACCACCTGACACTGATGTTGGTCTTGGCTGCCATTTATTTCAATATGTTTTCCCCTATCCATCTGTATCACCCACGAGTGCTTCTAAGGTGAAGATATCGACTTCTTCAAGACTAAGAATTCCAGCTTGACTAGTTGGACATTAATTATATCTTTACCATGCTTTGGGGGTTGCTATAGTCAAGAAGTTAAGGCACTCGCCTCTCACAATGATGAACGGAAATGGTGGGCGATCGAACAGCGCAAGTTTCAAGCGACTCCTGGTCTCGCGGGAGGTAAGACCAGAGGACCTGCATCCCGAGCTACCTCCAGTCGTCTCAACCAATAGCCTTGCCACTGATCCAAGGTAACTCGGGATAAGAGTGAGATTGATGACCAGCGCATATTCTTCCTCACTATAATCCAGATACATCACACTTCACATTATTAAGTCTGATGCTGTGGCCATCATCGCTTTGCAATTGGCAATAACTATAACTATCATGCTTGAAAGTCTGTTTGAATGTGAACAACATTACTTTACTGTGGATTGAAACAGATTTGTTATTGTTTGTGCTGTACTTTTCCAGGCAAGATGATCGAAGTTCAGAGGATGTGAGCAGAGCTTTTACTCACCTGAAAGAACAAGGTGCAATGGAGAAGTTCCACCCTTCACTTCTACAACAACTTTGTACTTATGTGCATTATGACAAATTGGATGTCAACGTTTTAGGTATGAAGGTCCAGGCGTATTGACTTTTATCACTAGTATCAGTATATCACATATATCATGTATTGTAGAGCCCTGCTTGTATGCTGAGTTTTGCTGCAGACCCTTACCTTAAACTCTAGTGGTTTCTGGAGTAATCTATATATAGGTAAGGTGGGGAAACATAGAAGTAGGAAGAAGATCGAAACCACCGGAGCTATAGTAGTGAAAATAAGAACGGGAAAAGTTTTTATATTTGTTCTGCTCTGCTTTAGCCTAGCCCGCTAAGCAGGAAAGATGTCATCAAGCTACCACGTAAGGAAATGTGCTGAGCAGTATGGACCGCACAGAACATGGCAATGCACTTGGGCAGCCGTGGTCATCCACTGAGTTCATATCCAGTTGTTGTTGTTCTTCTTCTTCTTCGTACACTGTCAGACGTCGACTTGAATTTGTTCGAAGAAAGCAGCTGTCATCCCGAGGCTGTCGACACTGCCATAGAGCTTGTCTAGTGTTGGCACTGGTGATGGCCACTTGTATGTTGGGCAATTTTGCAGCAGATGTTCAGCGGTCATTTTCCCTGTACCACATGTGCATTCGTCAGTGCCACCTATCTTCAGTTTATTGAATAGATAGTACATCAGTCTGTTGTGGCCTGTGCGGAGTCTGAAGACCACGACCTGCTCTCTTCTGATCAGCTATATCCAGTTGTTCTGATTTGTCATGCCACTGGTTTCAGTTGGACTCGAACGAGAAAGTGAGGTCGACGAACTGCGCAACCCTTCTTCACTTAAATCAAATTCATCGCGCAAGTCAGTTTCTTTTTGTTAAAGGAACTAAATAAACAAAAAGCCAAATGGTCTTCATCACACATAATGGACGAACAACAAAATATGATGATATAAATGAGAATAAAACCACCGTCCCATTCAGTTCAGTTCATGTGTCATCTCTGCAGCAAAGATCGACTACAATTAATCTTCGATCTGTGACCCTTGCTTTGGGGGTACAATCTGGCAGGCTTCTTCCTGCTCATCTTTTGATGTTGGCACATTTGCATGCCAACTTTCCTTCCAATATTGTTTTCAGCCACGTCTTTTTATGTGACCAAAACATCTTAACTGTCTGACTTTGATTTCTTCATGACTTTTCCTTATTTATTTTCTTTTCTTTCCATGAGATATTCTCCATTATTCTATATATCCACATTTCAAAGGTATCAATTCTCTTCTCCAATTGTTTGTTCTTTGTCCGTGTTTCTACTTTTTAAAGACAAGTATGATGTTCATCCATCACATGGTATGAAGACCACTATCTTTGTTCAGCAGTGTGGACAGTCCTTTCTCAGGGTTTACTCCCGGAGCCTTTCACGTGAACAGGTATCCCGCAAGGCAACAGAGGGGGGATGACATCTATCATTGTGTGTCATCCCTTTTCCATAGCCACAAGAGGTTGTAGGGACATCTCTCAGCGTGTAAGTGTTGGACATCTCTCCCGGGCCGTGTTCTAGTGCATTATAGTCATGTTTAAATTTCAGTCACACCAAAACCGAATCTGTCTGCAGCTAGGACGAAGAGCGCCAATCTCGTGAAGTTCAGCCATGTGAACTAGATCATGAAAATTTGACACATGTTAAAGTGTAGTGCTAATTCAAATAGCCGATTTTCATTCCAGGATAATTGGAGGGAAGAAAACAAAAACAAATGAATTAACCAGTTCAATTGACCAGAAACAATGACACGTTTCTGTGAACACAAGCGTAAGTCGTCGACTAGTGTGAATTCCAGGCAAATCCATGGCCTGGAGGCATCAATAATGAACTAAAACACCAGAGCAATGTAGGCCCGCAGATGGTAGGGTGCCATCTATATGTACACATAACACCTAATCACTCTAATTTTAAATTTGTGAATGACTTCCTTGGATATCAATAAATGTCTCATGTTGGGGAAAACAGATCTGACCATTCCTATTTTCTTCTTTTTTTCTATTTTCACATTTTCTATAATTATATTTTCAAGGTAGGAGAAGCACTTGACTTGTTCCTGTCTATTTTTCATCTGTAGAGTAGATTTTTTCTTTATTTTTCCCTCTTCGTCAATCGTTCTCAAACTCCCGCTACCAAGCCCTGAAAAGAGCTTTGCAGGTAGCAGAATATTGTCTGGAGAACGAAGTGTGTTGTGTCGTAGTTTACAGCTTGACTGTGATATTTGAACCTTTCAGTCTGACACATCCAACTTCAGCAGGCATTTTTAGATACGGAGTGAGCCCCCTTTTCGATACCTTTTCCTTAGCCAGTCTGCCCTGTTGCAGCCTGTTATCCAGGATCACCATGCAGAAGGGTCTTAGCAGCTCTGGGTCACTGGCCCTGGTGCTAGTATCAGCTTTGGGTTGCAGTTCAAGCATATTAATCCCCAATAGATTCTGAGTCTGCTTAGCTAATTAACATAGTTTTTGTGTTCTGAGTGTTAAAATTCAATGATACACCTGACTTTTTGTTCTTTACTTAAATCACAAATTCCTGTAGTTCCTGTTCGCTGTCAGCTATCAGAACAGTATCACCTGCATATGTGGGATTATATTTTGGTATGACATTGATAAGGAGTCCTGGGATTTCTTTTACCTGTAGACAAATTTGTTCTGATTCACGTTAGAGAAAGAAACATCCTATTCACACTCTTATTTTTACATCTATCAATCAATCAAGCCCAACGCTCCTCTCGGTGCATAGGCCAACGACAACATCTCACCAGCGTACATGGTCCATAGCTGCTCTTCCTGCCTCTCTCCAGGTTTCATTATTTAATTTTAGCTATTTCTCACATTCTCTTCTCCACGTATTTTTTGGGTCTACCTCTCTCTCATTTTACCCTTGATTATTCCATGTAAAAGCCTGTCTGGCTACGTTAGATTGTGCCTTCCGCAGCATATGTCCTATCCAGACCCATTTTCTTGGCTTAATTTGTTGTTCCAATGGCTGTTGTTGGCTCCTTTCCCACAAGTCTTCATTCATCACCATGTCCTGCCACTTTATGCCCATTATCCTTTGTAGGAACCTGTTAACGAAGGACTGGAGTCTTTGTTATATGACCTTGGCCGTTCTCCATGTCTCCGCTCTATACAGCAGCATCAACTTGACACTGGCGTTGAATATTCTCATTTTGGAGTGAATCTTGATTTCTTTGAATCTTCATATATTGTTTAGTGTTTTTACATCTATACATGATAAATAAAACCTGCCAGATCTTACAGTGGTAGTTTGATCCCAGTATAGGTTACGGAGTATTTTTGTGTATTTTTCCATCTCATGAGCAGAACTCAAGAAGAACATAGGAAGCACCACTAATGACTTAAGAACAGCACTCTGTCAACTATGCCAGCAGTCCGCACCAAAAAGGGTAGTGGTACAGTGGGTCCCATCACACTGCAACATCCAAGGCAATGAGGAGGCAGACAGACTGGCAAAAGAAGGCGCAAGACTACCACAAACAGATACTAGTATGACGTACGAAGAGTCAAAACGGCTTATTAAAGTCAGATACATGACCAAATGGGAAACCGAACATACTGGTTACACCAAAAACGATGCATATTACCAGCTGAACAGAAGAGAGCAGGTCGTTGTCTTCAGACTTCGCACTGGCCACAATAGACTGAGGTACCACCTATTCAACAAATTGAAGATAGGTGGAACCGACGAATGCCCGTGTGGTACCAGGAAAATGACCGCTGAACATCTGCTGCAGAACTGCCCGACATACGAGGATCAGAGAGAGCAGATGTGGCCATCACCAGTGGAACCACAAGAAAAGCTCTATGGCAGTGTCGACAGCCTCAGGATGACTGCCGCTTTTTTCGAAAAAATAATGGTTACTGTCTGACTGCGTACGAAGAAGAAGAAGAAGAAGAAGAAGAAAGCACCACATCAGTCTCATGAACAGAACTAAAGATGAACATTGGAAGTTCCACATCAGTCTAATGAACAGAACTAAAGAAGATTGTCAAAAATAGGATTTAGTGGAGTGCATCCCCATGTTCCTAGAGGAACTAGAAGGAATAAGTAAAAATTTCTGTATAATCAGAATAAACAGCTGATAAACAGTGTATTTATTTATGACTGTGCTTTCAGTGCCAAAAATAGTCCCTATCCAAGGCCTGTGAGAGCAGAATTTTGAAGTGTGAAATGGAGTGTTTGAGGAAGTTCATTGGTGTTGCCAGGAAAGATAGATTGTGAAAGGACGACATTCGAAGAATGGTCCTCACTACATCTTGTGTGTAGTATATTTCCAGTATATATTTGAGATTGCACCCTCATCAACTTCCACTGATGGCTGACAACGCTGGTAGATCTGGCCTACAGGGCAAGAGGACAGCTGTGAAACATGTGGATAGATGACATAAGAGTGCTTGTACAATGACATAGGCTTGCAGTTACCGATGCAACACACTTGGCGCAGGACATACGACTTAAATTTCCCACGCCAGTTGGCGACATAAGTAGAAAGAAAACTAGCAAAATAACCATCCAATCGATCATCCAACCAGCCAACCAACATTTTGTAAATAAAATTTAGGTGCTTTAAAAACAAGGTTACATATTATCAAAATGTAACGAAAAAGTTTTAGTTTTTTTTACAATAAAGTAATTATTGAAAACTGTTTCGCTTATTTGAGTGAATATTGATAAACTACTTCCCCTGTTTCAGTGATTCGTCAAGGGGAGTATGGAAGTAACTGGTACACTGTGTTGTCTGGTAGTCTAGCAGTCTACATTTCAGAGAAGAACAGAATTAAGGTAAGAACATTACAAGTGTTGTGCCAGTAGTTTGGAATGTTGTGAGCTAAGGAAAGTTTAGAGTACAATCTTACAACATGGTTATTCTTCCTGGCATATGGTCTCTATAGAGGACTTGTTGAACGTTATTCTGCCTGCCATGAGCACAAAACTCCTGCTGAAATAACTAATGGGATTTACAAAGCATGCAGGGTAACTCATCTGCCGAAGTGGAAAACGCACGATGAGAATGAGAACAAATAGAAATAAAGATTGGACAGTTTTTTCTTCAGCATTCGTTCTGGAAAGGACGCTTGCGATGGGCAACTATTATTATTATTACATGTTGTATCAGATTGCTAAGGAGATTGTGCATAAGGTTAACAACATCATCATGCAAGACAAAGTGATACTGAAATAACTACAGTGACAGCACATAATTGCTTTGATGAAAGCTTTCGGCATTGTAACAAGTGTTGTTTTCAAGTCCTTACTTTCAAGTCTAAGTCAATTCTCAAGTCATCATTGATCCATTGAAACCTTGACCCTTGGTCTGTTGTTGTTATCCCATAGCTGTTGAGCAAGCCTGCTCTTGAAAGCCTAATGCCATTCTTATATAGATACAGGTCTTCTTTAGTTGTTTCACTGCTCCGTACAGTGTGTTGGCAATTATCAGCAGTGCTTGCAAGAATCTTTTCCTCATGTCCACAAGCGTCTTGCTCTCAATGAGTAGATGTCGAACAGTGTCATCTGTAAAATCTTATTCCCCTGTGCTACTGAGACAATATGAACAAGGAATAGATTTGAGGAAATCTATTTCAAAACTATGTGCTCTAATTTCATTATTCTATCTCAAATTGACTGACCTGGTCATCTCCAATGTTCCTACTTGTTATGCCAATAAATTATGGAAGATATTTATTGAAGACCGTCCTAAATCAAATTACTTGATACACTAAATGAGATTCCTCCTCACCTGTATCATCATCTGATCTTTCGAGGGACAGGACCAGATCTAGCTTGATCATAATCCAAATCACACATGTCGTCATTCAAATAATCACTTTTCCTTGAATAATCAAAATCTAAATCAAATTTATCAGCCTAAAAATCCTTGAGAATACATTTAATGGCTTGTTCTTTTGTTATCATTTTAGGACAACCATTTCCTGAATTTTCAAAACTTCTTTCCATAAGAAAAATCATCAAAGACATTGCTAAACATGCTTTGATGTGTGTGCTGCCAAATTTGTTACTTCCAGAAATGTGTTTACTGCATAGACATCACTATATTATGGCCAAATCCAATCAGTAGAGCCCAAAATACATCTTAACCTTCTAGTTTCCACATTATTTTATTACGTCACAAACATTTAGACGTACTAATTTTTTGGTACACCAGTTGTTTTGTAAATCCATGAAATTGCCACATATCACTGATAATGTTCTTAACCAGATCTGCACATCTATTAGTTTCCACTTACTTACTTACTTTCCATGTCCAATCACCACGTAATATATCTTGCTTCCAGTATTCAGCGACATGGATTGCCTTTACATTTACCTCCAGCATGTCGCACCTATTGCATGTTTCCTGGAGGTTGAGGCAGGTCATCAGGTGGTCTGGGTCCTGTATTGCGTTGCAATCACATTGTGTCATCATCTGTGTATCCCCATCGCTTCATATTCCTCTTGCACCGTGATACACCAGTTCGGAGTCTGTTCAGTGACCTCCATGTTGTGTATGGTAGATGATATCCAGGAGCAGGTTCCATCTCTGGGGCCTGCACCAATTCGTGCCATCTCTCGATACGGTGACTTTCAGGATTTGTATGTATGGGGGTTTGTTATTTTTAGAAAGCTATGTCTGGATTCGAGTCTTGTGTTTTGTACCTGATGTCCAAACATTGGGTACCTTGAGTCGTGCTCCTGTTTTTCTCATTTGATTTCTGCTGCAACGCTTCTTCGGATTTCGGGTGGTGCTATACCAATTATGGAGTATATTTTCGATTCAGCCATTTCTATAATAAACACCAGTGTTAACACAACGAATACACCATATAATAAACACCAGTGTTAACACAACGAATACACCATTTATTCTTCATCGTACGCAGTCAGACATCAACTATTATTTTTTCGAAAAAAGCAGCGGTCATCCTGAGGCTGTCGACACTGCCATAGAGCTTGTCTAGTGTTTCCACTGGTGATGGCCACATCTGCTCTCTCTGATCCTCGTATGTCGGGCAGTTTTGCAGCAAATGCTCAGCGGTCATTTTCCCTGTACCACACGGGCATTCGTCAGTGCCACCTATATTCAATTTGTTGAATAGGTGGTACCTCAGTCTATTGTGGCCAGTGCGAAGTCTGAAGACCACGACCTGCTCTCTTCTGTTCAACTGGTAATAGGCATCGTTTTTTGTGTAGCCAGTATGTTTGGTTTCCCATTTCGTCATGTATCTAGCTCTAATAAGCCATTTTGACTTTTCGTATGTCATATTAGTATTTGGTTGTGGTAGTTTTGCACCTTCTTTTGCCATTCTGTCTGCCTCCTCTTTGCCTTGGATGTTGCAGTGAGATGGAACCCACTGCACCACTACCCTTTTTGGTGCGGACTGCTGGCATAGTTGACAGAGTACTGCTCTTAAATCAGAATACACCATATAACAAACACCAGTGTTAACACAACGAATACACCATATAATAAACACCAGTGTTAACACAACGAATACACCATATAATAAACACCAGTGTTAACACAACGAATACACCATTTAATAAACACCAGTGTTAACACAACGAATACACCATATAATAAACACCAGTGTTAACACAACGAATACACCATATAATAAACACCAGTGTTAACACAACGAATACACCAGTGAGTATACAGAGATAATGTCACAGGCAAATTTTGTTGCCAATGGTTCAGTAGAAGTAAAAATATGAACTGCACAACGATGTTTAAAGAGGGCTTGAGTTAACGCAACAATATGCACCTGACCTGGTCTTGGAAGATCTTTCGTTAACTCACGTCCTTCTTTAAACATCGTTGTTGAGTTCTTCACTGTTGTCTTTGACACACGTTTGTCACCATACACTTCCTGCATTCTGCAATGAATGTGAACTGGTTGACATCCTTAAGCTGTTAGAAACCGAATCACCGCTCGCTGATCAACTCTGGATGGATTCCGTATCACACCCGCAACGGTCTGCTGAGGAAACTATGAGTCGGAGGATAATGAATTTTGCAAACTTCGCGGTTGGTCTGTGCTGTTTACACCAGAAGTAGTGTCATATTTGATTATCACTCAGTTGTTAACGTGTAAATGTATTACACAAATGCTCCGGAGAGTTGTTCTTCACTTTTCAGCAAGTCAGTACTGCAAGTCACATTGCTAAATTATTGTCTGTCACAAGTTAAGTCAATCCATTGATACAAAATACTTGACTAGAGTCCCAAGCTCATATCAATGTGTGACTGAATTGCAATTCAAGTACATGTAATGTGTCAAAATAGGGGATTGAACCAGCTTGCTTTGCTGTGAGAGATATGCAATCTAGCTGCTTAACATTTGTAAATGTTTTTCTTTTTTCCTGCTCTGATTATAATTTAATTATTTGTCATTATAATTTTCAGAACATTTTTCTATCAGCTTTGTTATCTAAAATAAAATAAATTGAAATTGTCATCTTATTCTTTCAGGCAGGGAGGTCACTGTGTACATTAGGGCCTGGTGCATCGTTTGGTGAGGGCATATTGACCCAAAACCCCCACTTGGTGAGCGTGATTACTACCAGCAAGACGGAACTCTTGTGGTTGGAGTTTAAGGACATGAAATTGTTATGGGAGGTTTGTACTGATATTTTTAGATAGCTTTTTGCTTAACATCAATATGACAGTCCAACACATACTGCAGGTTTTTGTTTAACATCAAATAAAGACAGTCCAACACATACTGCATGTTTTTGTTTAACATCAATATAAGACAGTCCAACAAATGCTGCAGGTTTTTGTTTAACATCAATATGAGACAGTCCAACACATGCTGCAGGTTTTTGTTTAACATCAAATAAAGACAGTCCAACACATACTGCATGTTTTTGTTTAACATCAATATAAGACAGTCCAACACATACTGCAGGTTTTTGTTAAACATCAAATAAAGACAGTCCAACACATACTGCATGTTTTTGTTTAACATCAAATAAAGACAGTCCAACACATACTGCATGTTTTTGTTTAATATCAATATGAGACAGTCCAACACATGCTGCAGGTTTTTGTTTAACATCATTATGAGGTGGGAAGAAAGACTATCGTTGGTCAGGCAAAACATACTGATCAGACATCTTAATCAGGATCAGACTACGGCTTCCTCGTAGCGACATAATCCCCATAGTAGTGAGTGACACGCAGATGAAGCCAAGCATAGCCCAACCGCCTGGAGGAGCCCCGTTCACCTTTATCAGCACGCTCGGGATGTGAGGAAAGCTATGACAGCCCGCCACTTAACGTCTTTTTCAGGGTGCACATAAGATTAATCCTACTCATTGTGGACATTCAACAACAACCAATATGAGGCAGTGCAACACATGCTGCATGTTTTTGTTTAACATCAACAGGAATCAAGGGGCAAGAACAATTAATGCATTTAAGAATAGATTTTAGATCAATGAAATGTAAATGGCCAGAAGCATGGAAGAAATCAATTTATATTCCCCAGAAACATGGAAGAAATCAATTTATATTCCCCTCCCCAAAAAAGGCAACCTGAAGCTGTGCATGAACTACCGAACTATCGCACTGATCAGCCATGCTAGCAAGATACTCCTGCGAATCCTATTAAGAAGGATAGAGAAAAGGTTTGAATCTGAAATTCACGTAGTCCAGGCAGGTTTTAGGAAAGACAGAGGGACCCGGGACCACATATTCAATTTAAGGAATATCTATAAAAAATGTAGAGAGTTTAATGTAGACCTGTACACATGTTTCATTGATTACACTAAGGCCTTCGACACGGTAAAACATCAAAATCTGTGGAGAATCATGAAGGAAATGGGGTTTCCTTTGCATTTAGTCCATCTCATTGAAACATTATACCAAGATCAACAAGCCGCTGTCCGAGTATCTGGGCAAACATCAGATTGGTTTGCAGTACAAAAGGGAGTCCGACAGGGATGTATACTCTCACCTTATCTGTACAACATATATGCGGAATGTATAATGAGAAATGTGCGAGAAGATGAGAACATTGAAAGTTTCGACCCATTTACGATTGGGGGGTACGAGATTCCAGAGTTACGATATGCAGATGACACAGTGATACTATCAAGAAGTGCAGAAGGGCTAGAGCAGCTACTTTCAGCCGTTAATGGACATAGTAAAGATCAAAATCTGTTCATAAACATAAACAAAACAAAGATAATGACCACCGATAAAACACCATGTCAGCATAAATTTACAGTGGGTGGTGAGGAAATAGATCAGGTTACACATTTTGAATATCTGGGCTCCAGAATCGACAAAAAATGGCGACTGCTCGAAAGAAATCAGAAGAAGATTAGCTATGGCAATGCAGAGACTGAACAGCCTGAAGAAATTATGGCAGGGCACCAACAAAACGATAAAAGTAAAAGTCTTGAGAGCCTGTGTTTTTCCTGTGGCAGCTTATGGCTGTGAAGCATGGACGATTACCAAAACTTCTAGACAAAGAATCAAATCCTTCGAGTCAAAATGTTACAGAAAGATCCTCAGAATACCCTGGACAGAGAAAAGAACAAATGTAGACATTCGGCAAGAGTTGAGCATAGAGGAGAACTGGTTTATCAATTCCATTTTGGCTAGAAAATGCAAATACTTTGGTCACATCAAGAGACACAACGGTCTTGAGAGGACGGTGATGGAAGGTATGGTGCCAGGCAAAAGAGGAAGGGGTAGACCAAGAAGACGATGGCACCAAGATATCCAGGAGTGCCTTATTATGACAGTGGCGGAAGCTGGAGTTTTGGCAAGGGAACGAGTTTCTTTCAGACAGACTGTGATGGGAGCGACGTTCTACAAAGGACATGCTACATGATGATGAAATGTAAATGAAACTGGCTGAATACAGACTGCATAGTCTTTAACCTTTAGCAGGCTGCTATAATATTTTGAAAATTTTTCACAACTTTCAATTTTGCTATGGTAGTTGACTTTCAAAAATTGTAACTGTTCTGATTGTTGGTCAATAAATATGATTTTCTTGTATATAGAGACATAAATGAACAAAGAACTTGTTGATGTTATTGTTGTTGTTGTGTGTTTATAAGTTTATGAGATACAAGAAGATGAATGTGACATTTTTTGAAAAAATTAAAATATTTGGACTTTCCAGGCTAGGCCTAGTCGCTCCAATAGAAATCCATGGAAACCACAACAAAGTATTGATACTGTGTTTATAATATTGGCACAACTGTTAGTTTTCCAATTCAAGCATAGTTATTAGATCTAAACAAACAAAATAAACAGATCTACCCGATAAAGATCCTTCCCAACAACCTACTTCACCTTTTCCCCAAAAAGTCGGGCAACTCCAATCGGCGAAATAAGAAAATAAATTGTTCAAAATCCATTAGTAATCTAACATACGATACCTTTACCGGTAAAATCCTGTTTAGATGGACTTGACGTATTCAGCATTAAAAGAAATGGCTATTGATAGGGTCTCCGTACTTAGTAAAAAAATGTTTTTTTAATTTTTCTTTTAGAGTGAGTCATGTTTGGCTGTGGCAGTTAAACCAGTATAAAGACGTTAAGTTAACCCTACCAGACCTAAGGCCCGAAACCCAACTGTCCCCCATTCCTGGGTTCCTGAGCATTAAAGAGAAAAAACCAACATGATAAAGAAAAATGTTAGTTACATGCAAACAAGTGGTTAGAATAAGATGTAACTTGGAGACATTGTAGAAAATAGGTTTACCTTTCATCTAGCGTCAATATTCCACCTTTGTGTGCCAATCCACCCAGCAAAAGGCCAAGAATCTGTCTCGAGTCATAAAACATTTCGAAATCCGGGAGTAAACCCAACAAAGAGCCCTCATTTGTCCAATAATCCTGATAGCCGGGCTTTATACAGAAGTATTCCATATAGATCCTCAGTCCAAGAAAAGCCTTCATCTCATCACTCGAGCTTTCACTGTCTGTTTCACTTAAACAGAGTCTGAATCAACCAAATTATTGATCACCTGTTGGACTGTCATAAGCCTAGACTTACTTTGCTTTCCTGTTGAAGTGCTTGGTTCATCAGCCGTTCGTTTCATTGTCAATTTTCCGAATTTGTTCACGTTAAACCCCACAAAATCAATTCAAACATGGGGGCAGCCATTTGAAATGACTAATCACGAGGATTGACCACGATTGGTTGGTTATTTTTAGATTCTGACGCATTTTATGACGTACTATCCAAAGTACCGAAAATTAGGTACAGCGGTTTAGCGGCAGTTAAGAAAATTACCGAAAAATGGGTACAGCGGTGTGGTAGGGTTAAGTCAAGGAGTGTGTACAGCGAGCTAAATGAATTCATGTGCTACATACTTTAAGCCATCTGTTGAAATTGATTGAGCGCTCATGAGTCTGCCCTTTATGCAATGATGTCAGCTATTAAAGAAATGTAAAGAAAAGTCAAGAAAAGAACCAGTTTACATTACGTTGTATCTTATTGGGTGTATAGTGTTATATCCATATTATCTCTTCCAATAGCACAATAGGGGTGATGTTGTAAGCATCATGGGGACGTCTTCTTTCACAGATGGTTCTTGTGCCCAATTTCTTAGGCTGGGTCGACCTCGGAGCAGTTTTGTGGTCGGAAAGAAACCAGCACTAACCGGGGACCAAACCCAGATCGCTCGGCTGGGAAGCCAGGGCACTATCCACTGGAGTACCTTAGCTGTGTTTAATATAAACACGTTATTCTTTTACAGAAAAACAAAGAGATGATGGAATCAGCAGTAACAGCTCTAGCTAATTTGCCAAATCTAAATGGTAAGTCTTAGTTTTTTGCAATTATTCACTTTTATTCTTAACTTAGCTTAACGTCTTTACCTGGTATAGAAGACCCTGCAGAGCATGTATACAACCAGTTTAGTTTTCCTTTAGTTGCTCTAGAAGCTATGCACATCCAGTCTATTCTTAAATGCATTAATTGTCCCTGCCTCCACTACTTCTTGTGGCAATGTAATCCAAGCATTCACCACTCTCTGACTAAAAAAATATTTCCTAGCATCTAATCTAGACCCTTCTTTAATTAATTTGTACCTATGTCCTCTTGTTTTTGTAGGTGGTTATAATTTGAAAAACTTGTTAGTCTAATTTATCCGTTCCTTTGAACTGTTTTGCCTCATGCTTGAACTTCTTTCTCTATAGTCTAGATACACACTGGTGCAGGTCAAATCCTACATGCGAGAAGCTGCAGGCAAAAGGAATCTACTGCACATGAACATTGCAGATATCACGGGTAAACGAGTCAGCAGAGCGATGTCATGCATAGCACAGGCAGAGAGAGCGAAGGGTCAGGTAACCACAGAAGAGACCATAAACAAAGGGAAAGAATGGATTCACACCGAAGATCTTCTTCTTCTTTGTTAGTTCTCTCACTCCTACTACCAAGCCAAAAAAGGGCTTTTGCAAGTAGCAGGATGTAGTCTGGAGAACGGAATGCGTTGTATCATGGTTTACAGCTTGACTGTGGTAATTGCACCTTTCAGTCAGACACATCTGACTTCAGCAGGCATTTTTGAGTACTGGGTTGCCTTCCCCCTTTGATCCCTTCTCCTTAGCCAGTCTGCTCTATTGCAGCCTGTTATTCAAGATCACAACGTGGAGGTGTAGAAGGGTCTTGGCAGCTCTGTTTTACATGCCCTAGTGCTAGCAGTCAGCTATGTGTCGCAGACTGCTGCAGCTCATGTGCTGCCCAGCGTCTTGATTTCACACTAGAGATAAAACGACAGACTATGGTGGCATTGAAGGGCCACAGTAGCCAAGTGATCAGGGGTCAATCCCCAGTTGGTACAGGATGTTTTTCGGATTGCAAACCGGCTGCTGTGGTCATCGCAGCCACATAAATTTGGTACCAGAAAAAATCTAGGAAGTAAAGGCGGCCGACGTGATGCTGACCACATCATCCACTATGTGCCTTGGGTCACCAAATAATACGGGCCTAACACTGTATTTCCCATACGTCGCATGGCACCTTAGAGAACAGAGCAGGAGTGTGTACAACCAACAGACCGCAGAAACGATCAACTTAAACTTAACTAAACTTAACGTCTTTATACTGGTATAGAAGACTCTGCAGAGTATGTATACAACCAGTTTCTTTTATATTTCCTTGCTCTAAAAGCTATGCGCATCTAATCTATTCTTAAATACACTAACTGTCCCTGTCTCCACTACTTCCTGTGGCAATGCATTCCAAGGATTCACCACTCTCTGACTATAAAAATATTTCTTATAACTAGTCCGGACCTTTTTTTAGTTAATTTGTAGCTGTGACCTCTTGGTCCCTGTCGGTGGTTGTATTTTTCAAAATTTATTATAGTCTAATTTAACCTTTCTTTTGTTTATCTAATAAACCTGTATTAAGTCACCTCGAAGTGCCTATCAGTACCTACACTCTACGCCATTTTCTGAGAGGAACTGAGCACCTATGAGTCTGCCCGGAGTATTACGTGGTCCTCTGCAAAATGTTTAATTTGCCACAGAGGACGGATAATGATCTATCATGAGATCGACATATCTGTTAGTTTCTACTACAAATGTATTACTATTACTTATTATGTATTCTACTACCTAGAAATAATCCGATGCAACACCTTAGGTTCACCACCCTCAATAATGGGATAATCTTCAAATCCGAGGGAAAAAGAGAATGAATTATTTTGTAATTCTCTTTATAAAATCAAACAAGCCATATTTCCAGTTGAAACAAGTTTACACTAGCCATGGTTAGGTGGTTTGTTAAGAGCAGCATAGATGACGCCTAACAGGATGCGGGTTTACTTTGCTCTAGTGTTTGAGCCTATTATGATGGACTCGCACATTGTTTAACCACCCTCTACGACACTTGTCCCAACGCAGCGGAGTAATAAGCTGCTCGAGCCTAGCCTGCTAAGCAGGAAATCCTCCTCCCGGCTACATCCAGCTCACGTCAGAGCTGGGACCTGCATCCACCCTTGTAAAAGTACAGATCAACTAAGACTGAGACAAAGGGACAGAAATGGTCTATTTTTAGATTTAAATACCCAAATGTTCAGCCCCATTTCTATAGCAATAACTGGAGACAATGCAAAGACTATACGCGTTAGTGTTTTTTGCATGTAGCAGTAAAATGTAAATGTTTTTCAGGCTAAAAAGTTCGCCAAAAGTGTGATAAAAGTTATCAAGTAATGACATATGAATTTCACTAAAATGATCAATAAATCTTACTTTCTGTCCTTCACAGACGACATGAAAAAGATCTTGGCAGGCAAGGATATAGACTTACAGGAATCAGCTCTAAACCCAGCAGCTCCCATTTCTGTGGTAGGGTTATCGTCTTGCTTAAATACAATTACTATTATTATGAATGCAGAGACTGGTGCAGTGAGAAAGTGGAACTTGAGGATGTCGTTGGTTGCGAATGCCCATAATGAGTAGATATACTCTTGTGTGTGCCCTGAAAAGGACGTTAAGTGGCGAGTTGCAGTAGCTTTCCTCTCATCCCGAGCGTGCTGATGAATGTGGACGGACTGGGGTCCTTAAGGCGGTTGTGCTATGCTTGTCTTCATATGTGTGTCTCTCACTACTACGAGGATCACGTCATTTCCTCACATCGTTAGCCAGGCTACCATGAAAACAGCCCGTTTCCAGGGATGTCTAGGTCAGAGCCGAGGAAAGTGGCTTGGCCACTATGTTTTGCCTAAAGGTTAAAGGCAAGGGCTCGACTTCATCATCTCGGGTTTCCCCATATGGCTCGGTCTCTTTCGGCAGAAGGGTATCCCACCTGCCGAGAGCATCGTACGAAGCACAAACTTCGTAGCTCCAGCGATGAACCCAGGGATCTCCTTTAAAATTGACATAATAAACCGACCGCCGCAGCTCGAATTCAAACTCCGACCGTCTGAACACAAGGCAAACAACTTGACCACTTCACCCGACCTTGACTAACATGTCTGATCAGTATATTTTGCCTGACCAGACGTTAGTCTTCCTCCCCTGACCTTGAGGTTTACCAACTAATAAGTGAAGATGTCCAAGATTCGGTTGCTGTTATATATACCGATGGATCTGTGCCACATGGAAAGAAAGTTGGATGGCGCTTCTCTGCTAGAGAGAGATGCAGGGTCGTATGAGAGAAGCTGTGTATTCTTGACAACAATGTCCAGTATCAGAAGGCAGTGACTTGAGGTCTAAGGCGGCTATTTGGGACCTCTTTAATGAGGACTATGATTGTCACGGTGGACAGAAAAAATCAGTGCGTGGGTTCGTTCCTGGTACGACCACTCCCCCAGTTGACCAAGCTGTAAATTGGTACCCGACGTATGAGTTGGGGAAGGTCTAAACAGCAAGGAAGGAAACTGGCTACCCGACCTCACATAGGCTGCGGCTTAGTCCATGAAGAGTTATCTTTATCCCCTGCGGCAATTGTTACCATAGGATCCACCTTTACCTTTTAATTGTTACTATCTCTCAATCTATGCTTCGGATGGGGAAGAAGGGCTGGCTGTAACATGAGTGGATAGTGGACTTAGAGGTCTCAAAGTTTTAGTCTATTAATATGGGTTCACACATCAGTTAACCACCCTCCGCTGCACTCTCCGAGGTGAAGTAAAAAGCTGCTCGAGCCTAGCTTGCTAAGCAGTTAATCTTCCTCCTGGCTACATCCAGATCATACCATAGCCGGGACCTGCACAGAGGCATCTGTCCCTGTAGAAGTACAGGTGGTAGGTCGGCTAAGAACTAAGAACAATGACATCCTTTTAGATGAAGAGACTTTAGTCGATGAACCGGCAATGCACAGATTGCCAAATTTTAAAATCATACATGGGTCCAGCAGAGAGAGAGGGTGAAGTGTGTATAACCAGCGAGCTATATGAACCATCAGTATCTACAGTCTTTGCCATTTTCTGAGAGGGACTGAGCGTCTGTGGGTCTGCCCGAAGTTCAGTGATGTTTTAATTTAAACAGACCAGAACAGTTATCATTAAACATTAAACAAGGACACAACTAATGTTCCTGTGGTGAGACACTTTGTCCTAGAAATCCTGATATTCAGATAGGTATGCCAGGTCGCCAAAAGCTATCTATAGTAGGTTCTTTTTGTAAATTCAATTTCTGCAACTTACTAGGTCTCGGGAAAAGTAGGTGATGTATTGGTTAGGAGTTTCATTGTCTTTCAAGATTTTTCTCTGCAGGATCTGTTTTTTAATATTTTCAACTGCCAAGCATTATCTTACGTGCACAGCATGTAAATGGGACCTCCAAATTATATTGTTTATCTCCAATATGACTAGGTAGTCAGATTCATCTCCTTTGAGACCATTGGTCACAGCTTTTGAATACCCGCTTTGGGCTTACATTCGTTTCTTGAAAGACAAGCGTCTTATGTCACTACTATAGTGGCCTCAATTTGTCCATACTTCTGCAGCTGAAGGACATCATGGCAAAGGCACACATTTTCAATTTCTTGGTCATCCCAGCCATGATCTACGGCTGTTGGGTTTGGAATTTAGGCAATGCCGTTGCAGAGAAACTCCGCTTTACTCAGCGAGCAATTGAAAGATGTTTTCATATGATCTGGATCAAAGAATGAATCCACAATGCCGAAATGAGAGAGCTCGCTTTTTTTTTAGATATCGTGGAGATTGTTGGATGGGCATGTTGTGCGCATGCCAGGCAACAGACGGACACTCATATAACAACATTTTGGTGGCCCTATAATTATACACAAACACATGGCCGCCTGCCCATGCAGGTCATCTTGCCAGAAATCAAGATGTATGTTCAGGGCAGAGGTAAAGGAGACTATGGTCTGGAACGAACAAATATGTCACATGACATGACATTGCTCCTTACTAAGCCTGGCAGAAGGTAACTGGTGTATCCGGTAAAAATGTCATTATTTTTAAAAAAATTTTGCCTGGGCAGCGGCTAACTGGCTGATGTTTTTCGATTTTCAACTGCCAATTATTCTGTGCAATATAGACATGGAACTTCCAAGTTTATTGTCTATCTCTAATAGAACTGTGTTTGAGTCTTGGGGCTCTTGAAGCACAGAGGTCTTGAATGCCTGCAGTTTTATGTGTTCCCTCATTTCTTGAGAGATAAGGGTCTTACATTTCTGCTGTAGTCATCCTCTGTCTTATATCAATGTTTTTAGTTCTTAGTTGACCTGTACTTCTACAGGGGCATCTGTCCCTGTGCAGGTCCCAGCTCTGGCATGATCTGGATGTAGCCGGGAGAAGGGTTTCTTGCTTAGCGAGCAATGCTCGTGCAACTTAATACCCCGCTGCATTGAAACAAGTGCTTATGGAGGGTGGTTAGTCGATGTGTGTCTTAATAGACACAAAAACTAGAGCAAAGTAGGCCCACCGCCTGTTAGGCGCCATCTATGCTGCTCTAAACAAACCACCTAACCATGGCCAGTCTTATGCCATGTCACACAGTTAGTCGCCTCTAATGACATACTCTCGATGAAACAGCGATGCTATTTTGTCCTTGTCATACACAAATACCCCAGCAGACTACTCGGGCCAATGTCGGTAGATAAATAATATGCAGTATAGTGATGCCAATATATTTACTGAGGGATAGGTGCTATGCAGTGAGATATCAGGCTGGGGCTTCTCATCTGGAGTGTAAAGTCTGGTCGTTGCTGAGCAGAGTGAGACATACAGAACAGGAACCGTCAGTACGAAAATGGAGATAGAAGAATGACCGTAGCTCTGAGATGGCTATCTGGGACCTCTTTAACAGAGGCAGTCGTCATGTCAGACTCCAAATCTTTTCTTTGGGGGTCTCTGTGGGGAAGTGGTCAAGCTGTTTGCCTCGTGTTCAGGCGGTCAGGGATCAAGTTCAAGCTAAGAATTTTTACAGAGATCCCTGTGTTCATCGCTGGAGCTACGGAGTTTGTGATTTGTGCTCTGTGCAATTTGTGCAATGCTCTCGGCAGACAGGATACTGCTCTGTGGAGAGAGTCAGAGCCATATGGGGAAACCTGTGGCAATGAAGTCAAGCCCTCGCCTTTAACCTTCAGAAGGTGCAGAAGGGTTGACTAAGGCATGAGTGAATGGCAACTGTAGAGGCATCAAACCTGGAGGGGCTGGTGAGGATCTACTGCCCTGGTCATTTTGGGGTTCAGGGCAACAAAAGAGCTGACATCCTGCATTCTGGCTTCACAGGCACCAATTATGGGTACACTGGATATGGATAGGAGTGACATTTTGAAGTCTATCAATGATCGCCTGTTAGATGACAACACCACAATAAATGAATCAGTAATTCATAGACTGCAGATCTTTGATATCAAACAAGGTTCGAGCGGAGTCGGACGAAAGAGAGGACAGAGCAGAAGTGAGTACAACCAGTGAGCTGCAGGAACCATCAGTATTCACACATTTTGCCATTTACTGAGAGAAACTGAACACTTATGGGTATGCCCAGAGTGCAGTGAAGTCAATTCTTAGGAACAGAACAGTACAGTAACTTAATGTCTTTATACTGGTTTAAAAGACTCTGTGGAGTCTGTATACAACCAGTTTCATTTACATTTCCTTGCTCTAAATGCTAAGCACATCTAATCTATTCTTAAATACAGTTATTTGTCCTTGCCTCCACTACTTCCTGTGGCAATGCATTCCAAGGATTCACCACTCTCTGACTGAAAAAAATTTCCGAAAATCTAATCTGGACATTTCTTTAGTTAATTTGTAGCTATGTTATCTTGTTGTTGTACGTGGTTGTATTTTCAAAAAAACTTGTTATAGTCCAATTTATCCTCACCATGTAAAACAAATTGCTACATAAATTAATGTTGCAAGACCACACAGCAATGATTAAGTACAGGCTTTCTGTAAGTGGGCCTGCTGCAGTTGTCATCCTATGCTTTGTATGGAGGGAAAAGGAATCAGGAACAGACAATAAAGTCAGGGTCTGCATTTTGTAGACATTTTTACTAATGCACTTTTGTCTGTTTTTAGGAACCATCAGCAAAAATGTTGCACTGTGCCTGGGTGTTGCGTACTATTCTAATGGTCAAGTACCCACACATGATACGGGACAGGAAGTATCATCTACGTACATACAGGAGATGTATGGTGGGATCTGAGCTCGTAAGTATAAAATTGTACTCATATCAAATTCTTTTTCCTCTTGAACATCTTCCTATTCTTCTTGTTCTTCTTCTTATTTTCTTCTTCTGCTTCATATTCTTCTGCGTTTTTCCATAAAACGATATTCGTGATGTTCTGTCATAAGTTTACATCGAGGATGCGATATCTGCACCTTTCGGCTCGGCATATCTGATTTCAGAATGGAGTTTTTGAGACTGTGTTTGTCTTTTCTCTTTGATCCTTAATCTCTGCGCCAGGCTGCAGTCTGTTTCCAGGGCCTCCACTCGAAGGTGGAATAGCGTCTTGGTCAGTTATGGGTCATTGGTCCTGATGCAAGCAGCCAGCTTTGAGTTGCTGGCTGCTGTCAGTTCATTCACTGCTGTATCTTCAGCCGTTCTTGAGCGTCTGATTAACAGAGTGATGACAGCACCTTTTTTTTCAAGATCCATCTACACCTGGACACTCCCGTTCATAGTGTGTTAATGGCTCTCCACACAGGATGTGGTATGTTATAATTTAACTTAGCATCTTTATACAGGTATAGATGACTCTGCAGAGTCTGTATACAACCAGTTTAATTTACATTACCTTGCTATAAAAGCTATGTGCATCCAATTTATTCTTAAATGCATTAACTGTCCCTGCCTCCATTACCTCCCGTGGCAATGTATTCCAAGTAGACACCACTCTCTGACTAAAAAAATATTTTCTAATATCTAATCTGGACCTCTCTTTAGTTAATTTGTAGCTATGCCCTCGTGTTATTGTGGGTGGCTGTATTTTTAAAAACTTGTTATAGTCTAATTTATCCATTCCTCTGATCATCTTATAAACCTGTATTAAGTCACTCAAATTCTTCTCTCTTCTAGACACTGTAGGCCGGTTTTTCTGAGTCTTTCCTCATAACTGTAATTCTGGAATCCCACTATCAGCTTTGTTGCTCTTTTATGTATCATGTCCTGCATGTTTATATCCCCTCTATGATAAGGACTCCACACCTGTACACAGTACTCCGATCTAGGTCTAACTAATGCTTTATACAGTTTGACTATCACTTCCTTGCTCCTATGTTTAATATTTCTTTTTATCATACCTAACATTACATTTGCCTTTTTCACTGCTACCTGAACTTGCTCACTCACCTTACCTGTATAATCTATTATAACCCCTATCCAATACGCTTTGATATAACAGCAATACCTATTGAATACAACATCAAAAGTAGAAAACAAATTTGAGGCGTTGCTTGCGGTACAGAAAGAGATGACATCTGAGGAGTTGACATCGTATGCAAGGGATATTTTGATTTCGACAGCAAAAGAAATGATTCCCAAGATGCCGCACAAGAAACAGAGCTATAGAACAGAGGAAACACACAAACTCATTGCAGAAATGCAACAATTAAAACAAATGGGAGGTAAGGGTACCGACACAGCATATAAAAACTGTGCAAGAAAAGTTAGAAGAGAAATAAGAAAAGATAAAGGAAGATACATAGGGGAAACGTGTAAGGATAGAAAACCTAGAGCAACAAGGCAGAGAGAGAGAGAGAGAGAGAGAGAGAGATGCATTTTAGGCAATTAGAACATTGACAGGAGAGTTCCGTCCGGTCCCACATGTCATAAATGATAATGAGGATAACACATTAACAGAAACCAAAGACATACTGAATAGATGGAGAGAGTACTGCAGAACCACGTATGGAGATAGCACAAAGTGCTCAGTTACAATTCTACCAAAGAATGAGAAAGAACCTGAACCAACATTGGAAGAAGTACGCTCTGCAATTAAAAGCCTGAAAAAGGGAAAGTCCCCAGGATGCGATGATATCCAAGCAGAGCTAATACAAGCATTAGGGGAGGCAAGTGCTCAAGTCTATCACAAGCTGTGTAAACAGATATAGCACAGTACAGAGTGGCCAGAAGCATGGAAGAAATTAATTTATATCCCCCCCCCCCCCCCCCCCCCCCCCCCAAAAGGCAACCTGAAGCTGTGCACGAACTATCGTGATGATCAGCCACGCTAGCAAGATACTCTTGCGAATCCTATTAAGAAAGATAAAGAAAAGGTTTGAATCTGAAATTCACGTAGTCCAGGCAGGTTTTAGGAAAGACAGAGGGACCAGGGACCACATATTCAATTTAAGGAATATCTACCAAAAATTTAGAGAGTTTAATGTAGACCTGCACACATGTTTCATTGATTACACCAAGGCCTTCGACATGGTAAAACATCAAAATCTGTGGAGAATCATGAAGGAAATGGGGTTACCCTTGCATATAGTCCATCTCATTGAAACATTATACCAAGATCAACAAGCTGCTATCCGAGTATCTGGGCAAACATCAGATTGGTTTGCAGTACGCTACTTAAGCCCTTTTAGGGTTTGGTAGCAGGAGAATGAGCACGAACGCAGAAGAAGAAGAAGAAGATTGGTTTGCAGTACAAAAGGGAGTCCGATAGGGATGTATCCTCTCACCTTATCTGTACAACATATATGCAGAATGTATAATGAGAAATGTTCGAGAAGATGAGACCATTGAAAGTTTCGACCCATTTACGATTGGGGGGGTACGAGATTCCAGAGTTACGATACGTAGATGACACAGTGATACTATCAAGAAATGCAGAAGAGCTAGAGTAGCTACTTTCAGCCGTAAATGGACATAGTAAAGATCAAAATCTGTTCATAAACATAAACAAAACAAAGATAATGACCACCAACAAAACACAATGTCAGCATAAATTTACAGTGGGTGGTGAGGAAATAGGTCAGGTCACACATTTTGAATATCTCAGCTCCAGAATTGACAAAAATGGCGACTGCTCGAAAGAAATCTGAAGAAGACTAGCTATTGCAATGCAGAGACTGAACAGCCTGAAGAAATTATGGAAGAGCACCAACAAAATGATAAAAGTAAAAGTCTTGAGAGCCTGTGTTTTTTCTGTGGCAGCTTATGGCTGTGAATCATGGAGGATTACCAAAACTTCTAGACAAAGAATCGAATCCTTTGAGTCAAAATGTTATAGAAAGATCCTCAAAATAGCCTGGACAGAGAAAAAAAATTAATGTAGACATTCGGCAAGAGTTGAGCATAGAGGAGAACTGGTTTATCAATTCAATTTTGGCTAGAAAATGCAAATACTTTGGTCACATCAAGAGACACAACGGTCTTGAGAGAACGGTGATGGAAGGTATGGTGCCAGGCAAAAGAGGAAGGGGTAGACCAAGAAGACGATGGCACCAATATATCCAGGAATGCCTGAGTATGACTGTGGCGGAGGCTGGAGTTTTGGCAAGGGAACGAGTTTCTTTCAGACAGACTGTGATGGAAGCGACGTTCTACAAAGGACATGCTACATGATGACCCCTAGGTCCCTTTCCTTATCTATCTTTCTAATATTGTTCTCTCCCATTCTGTAATTATGTTCCATATTGGATCTATCCATGTGGATGACTGGACATTTATCTACATTAAACTCCATTTGCCAGCTTACAGACCATTCTCAAATTTTATCTGTCACAAGTTCTTCATTGATCTCCATCGATTCCTCACCATATCTTTGATGCTATTTTTCAAGCTGTAAAGGGTTACATAAAATGTCACAAATCTAGATTTAAAAAAAATAATAACCTTTTTACGCTGATTGCAGGTAGACTGGATCATGGATATGTTTCCTAAGGCAGAATGTAGAGATTATGCTACTGGGATGTGCCAGGCCTTGTTAGAGGATGGTGGTCTTCTTCATGGTATGTAACTGAATATGTTGGAATGTCTTAGTAATGGGGATGAAGGGCTTCTCCATGGTATGTAACTGAATATGTTGGAATGTCTTAGTAATGGGGATGAAGGGCTTCTCCATGGTATGTAACTGAATACGTTGGAATGTCTTAGTAATGGGGATGGAGGGCTTCTCCATGGTGTGTAACTGAATATGTTGGAATGTCTTAGTAATGGGGATGGAGGGCTTCTCCATGGTATGTAACTGAATATGTTGGAATGTCTTAGTAATGGGGATGGAGGGATTCTCCATGGTATGTAACTGAATATGTTGGAATGTCTTAGTAATGGGGATGAAGGGCTTCTCCATGGTGTGTAACTGAATATGTTGGAATGTCTTAGTAATGGGGATGGAGGGCTTCTCCATGGTATGTAACTGAATATGTTGGAATGTCTTAGTAATGGGGATGGAGGGCTTCTCCATGGTATGTAACTGAATATGTTGGAATGTCTTAGTAATGGGGATGGAGGGCTTCTCCATGGTATGTAACTGAATATGTTGGAATGTCTTAGTAATGGGGATGAAGGGCTTCTCCATGGTATGTAACTGAATATGTTGGAATGTCTTAGTAATGGGGATGGAGGGCTTCTCCATGGTATGTAACTGAATATGTTGTAATGTCTTAGTAATGGGGATGAAGGGCTTCTCCATGGTATGTAACTGAATATGTTGGAATGTCTTAGTAATGGGGATGAAGGGCTTCTCCATGGTATGTAACTGAATACGTTGGAATGTCTTAGTAATGGGGATGGAGGGCTTCTCCATGGTATGTAACTGAATATGTTGGAATGTCTTAGTAATGGGGATGGAGGGCTTCTCCATGGTATGTAACTGAATATGTTGGAATCTCTTAGTAATGGGGATGGAGGGCTTCTCCATGGTATGTAACTGAATACGTTGAAATGTCTTAGTAATGGGGATGGATGGCTTCTCCATGGTATGTAACTGAATATGTTGGAATGTCTTAGTAATGGGGATGGAGGGCTTCTCCATGGTATGTAACTGAATATGTTGGAATGTCTTAGTAATGGGGATGGAGGGCTTCTCCATGGTATGTAACTGAATATGTTGGAATGTCTTAGTAATGGGGATGGAGGGCTTCTCCATGGTATGTAACTGAATACGTTGGAATGTCTTAGTAATGGGGATGGAGGGCTTCTCCATGGTATGTAACTGAATACGTTGGAATGTTGGAATGTCTTAGTAATGGGGATGATGGGTCACAACATTTGTTCTTTGAGCTCTTGTTTCTAATTGCTTCTATCTGTTCTACTGTTGTCTGTGAAAAAGCTTCCTAGATATCTTCGTTCTGTGAACGAAGCTTACGAGATGTCCTCATTCTTCAATTTGAGGAAGTTCTGTTAATCTTACTTGGGGTTGTTGTGGTTTAGAGGTGAGGCCTTTCAAAGTGATGAATGAAAATGGTTGGCAATCAAATCCCACAATTTTCAAGTGACCCCTGGTCTCAAGGGAGGTAGAACTAGAATGCCTGCATCCTGAGTTACCTCCAGTCATCTTGACTTATGTCTTGCCACTGGTCCTAGATAGCTTGGAACCAGAGAGTGAGGTTGATGACCAGCACAGTTATTTTCTCACAATAATCCTAATACAGCGCAAATTGCATCAGTTCAGTTCATCCCATAACCCAGAAGCAAAAACATACTCGACCTAGTTTTTACTACAGAGGAAAATATGATTGAAAACATTACCGTTGGGGAACTTTTTGGCTCAAGTGACCATCAAATCATCCGTTGGGATCTTATTGCAGGGAAGGAAGTAAACATAACACGCGAACATATGACTACTCTAAGATAGATGTTAAGAGGATGAAAGAGGCAGCGAACCACATAATCAGGGAAGATATTGTCGGAGGAACAGACGTTGAACAGGCGTGGGAGAGTTTTAAAACAGTTCTAGAAACGCTAAAAGAGGAATGTGTTCCATATAGGGAGGTAAACAGCAAGCGTAAACAGTGGATAACTAGACTTGTAGTTAAATGTAGAAGAGCTAAAAATAAAGCATGGAAAAAATATATAGAGGCAGGTAAATCAAAAGAAACATATGTAAAATATTTGGACAAGCAATACATATCTCAGAAAGTGAATAAAACAGCAAAAATATACTTCGAAAATAAACTTGCTCAGAGGATCAAGACTGATAGTAAAAGCTTCTTCTCTTATGTTAGAAATAAACAAAGAACGAAAGACAAAGTAGGCCCTCTCATAGACAGTACAGGGAAAATAATAAGTGAGAATAGGGAGGCAGCTAATCTACTCAATCAGTACTTTGGCACAGTCTTCACAAAAGAGGACTGCTCCAAGATCCCAGAGCCTGTAGATATTTTTAAAAGAGACATGGATACAGCAGGATTAGGATCAATCTGTATTACAGAGGAAATGGTTTTAAAAAAATTGGAGGGGTTGAAAGTGGATAAATGTACAGGTCAAGATGGTATTCATCCAAAATATTTTTTGTAATTAGAGACAAATCATGTTCTCAATCACTTGCACAAGGGATTGTTCCACTGGATTGGAAAGATGCGGGAGTGATCCCCTTATTCAAAAAGGGCAAAAAAGCTGATCCAGCAAACTATAGACCTGTGAGCTTAACGTGCATAGTCTGTAAATTGTTAGAGTAAATAATCAAAGAAAACATTGTAATGCATTTAGTCAAATTTAATCTTCTTCTTCTTCTTCTTCATCGTACGCAGTCAGACAGAAACCATTATTTTTTTCGAAAAAGGCAGCGGTCATCCTGAAGCTGTCGACACTGCCATAGAGCTTGTCTAGTGTTGCCACTGGTGATGGCCACATCTGCTCTATCTGATCCTCGTATGTCGGCCAGTTTTGCAGCAAATGCTCGGCAGTCATTTTCCCGGTACCACACGGGCATTCGTCGGTGGTACCTTGAATAGGTGGTACCTCAGTCTAATTGTGGCCAGTGCGAAGTCTGAAGACCACGATCTGCTCTCTTCTGTTCAACTGGTTGTGGTAGTTTTGCACCTTCTTTTGCCAGTCTGTCTGCCGCCTCGTTGCCTTGGATGTTGCAGTGAGATGGAACCCAGTGCACCACTACCCTTTTCGGTGCGGACTGCTGGCACAGTTGACAGAGTACTGCTCTTAAATCATTAAGTTCAGTATTTTTCTGGCTTTTTAGTGCTGTGACTACGACCAGAGCATCTGTAAGCAGGACTATGTGGCTTTCATTCCTTTTACCTGTCACCATTTCTTCCACTGCCGCCCTCAGTGCCTCTGTCTCCGCTCTGAAATTGCTTGTGTATTTTCCAGTAGCGAATGACAGTGTTATTTTTCTGCCATTTGGTAGGTTCAGAAATGCTCCTGCCCCTCCGTTCTGTGTTGTATTTGTTACGGAACCGTCGGTGTATGCAGTCCAGTCCATGCTTGGGTAGTTTTCCGTTATGTAACTCAGGGTAGTATCTCTTCTTTCTTTTTCAGACTGGCAGTTTTTGTTTCCAATACCTGGTATATTTTCTACCACCTCTGGAAATATATGCTGCCTCCAGGTAGGTTTTCGTACAGTAGGGATGGGCTTTGGTGTTATTGCGTTCATGGGGTTTTCGTGCATCTTTGCTTTGGCTATTTCTGCAAAGTTTCTTCGCTTTAGTTTCCCATTTCCTAAATTGTTTAGTCTCTGGTGCATTGGATGGTCAGTCAGTCTTCTGAGTTTCTCTGATTGCAGCTGGGCTCTGCAGTCTCTTCTGTCGGTCATGGATTGCAGTTTTGTAATCTTTTCGAGTTCTACAATTGGCGTTGACTTCATGCCTCCTATTATAACTCTCATGGCTTGATTTTGGAGTTTGCTAATTTTATCGAAGTTCGCCTTTGCTGCTGTTGTCCATGCCGCAATGCCATACTCGAGAACTGGTCTCACTCTTCCAGTGTACAGTTTCTTTAGTATACTTTCGTCTGCTCCCCAGCTTGTTCCAGCAAGTTTCCTTATGATTGCCATTCTTTCTCTGGCTCTCATTCGGTTTCTCTCGATCTGACTTTTCCATGTCATGCGCCGGTCAAATGTGACTCCCAGGTAGTTTGGGTTGTCGTTTGGCTGCAGGTATTTGCCGTTTAGACTTAATTTAGTGTTTTGGGGTTTGATTGATAGCGAGAATATTGTGCATGTTGTTTTTTCCTCGTTCATTTTGCCCAGCCATGAGTTCGCCCACTCTTCCAGCGATGTTAGGGCCTGCTGCATCCGATTTCTTGCTACGGTGAGATTCTTTTCAGAGGTCCACATAGCCAGATCGTCTGCAAACATTGAGCTATGGACTCTTCTTGGTATATTCTCTGTAATGTCATTTATATACACCAGGAAGAGTGTGGGTGACAGTACTCCCCCTTGGGGTACTCCCTGCTCAAGTGTCACCTTTTTGCTCATCTGCCCTTGTACTTGAACTCTGGCCGTTCTGTTTTTGAGGTAGTGGTTGATCCACTTGTACATTTTCCCACAAACTTCACTTCTTCTTAGCTTGACTCTAAGTCCCTTTTTCCAGACTTTGTCAAATGCCTTTTCCAGGTCCACCCAAACCGCAACTGTGTGTTTCTGTTCCTGGTAGGCATCTTCTATTTCCTGGGCTATGAGGATGACCTAATCCTCAGTGGATCTGTGCTGTCTAAAGCCTGCTTGCTGTGGAGTTAGTATGCATTTTTCTTCCCGATGCCACATCAGTCTGGTGTTTATCATACGTTCCATCAGTTTGCAGACACAGCTCAGTAGGCTGATAGGCCTGTATCTATTTGGATCTGTTTTGTCTTTTCCTTTCTTTGGTACTGGTACAAGTACTGCGTCTTTCCATGCCTGGGGTACAATACCCTTTTTCCAGCTTTATCAGGACTGATAGCAGTTTCCTCTTTGCTGTTTGGCCCAGCCCCATCAGCATTTCGTTTGTTTTCCCGTCTTTTCCGGGAGATTTCCTTTTTTTTTATGTTCTCATAGCCTCTTCCATTTCGTTCATTGCAAATTTAATCTAATTAGAAATAGTCAGTATGGGTTCACCAGAGGGAGATCATGCTTAACAAATCTATTAGAATTCATGGAGGAGGTTACTAAAATCATAGATAAAGGGGAGCCAGTGGACGTTATTTATCTAGACTTTGCAAAGGCCTTTGATAGAATACCTCATCAAAGATTATTTCAAAAATTAAAATCATATGGAATAGGTGGGGAAGTTGCCAAATGGATTGAAAATTGGTTAACGGGAAGAAGGCAAAGGATGGGTATAAATAAGGAGTACGCTGAGTGATGTGAAGTGAAAAGTGGAGTGCCACAGGGCTTGGTTTTTTGGACCAATTTTATTCTTGATATATATAAATGATTTGGACATCGGTATGGAATCCATTATTGCAAAATTTACTGATGACACAAAACTATGCAGTAGTGTCTCATCTAAATCAGAAGTGGAGATATTGAGGTCGGATTTAGATAAAATTCGAGAATGGTCTTTAAGCTGGCAAATGGAGTTTAATGTAGATAAATGTACAGTCATGCACATGGGTAGATCCAATATAGAACATAATTATAGAATGGGAGAGAACAATATTAGAAAGATAGATAAAGAAAGGGACTTCGGGGTTATAAGAGATCATACATGTAAGGTGAGGGAGCAAGTTCAGGTAGCAGTAAAAAAGGCAAATACAATGTTAGGGATGATAAAAAGAAATATTAAACATAGGAGCAAGGAAGTGATAGTCAAACTGTATAAAGCATTAGTTAGACCTAGATTGGAGTACTGTGTACAGGTGTGGAGTCCTTATCAGAGAGGGGGTATAGACATGCTGGAAATGATACAAAAAAGAGCGACAAAGCTGATAGTGGGATTCCAGAATTACAGTTATGAGGAAAGATTTTTAAAAACCGGCCTACAGTGTCTAGAAGAGAGAAGAATTCGTGGTGACTTAATACAGGTGTATAAGATGATCAGAGGAATGGATAAATTAGACTATAACAAGTTTGTTAAAATACAACCACCAACAAGAACAAGAGGGCACAGCTACAAGTTGACTAAGGAGAGGTCCAGATTAGATATTAGGAAGTATTTCTTTTAGCCAGAGAGTTGTGAATGCTTGGAATGCATTGCCAAGTGAGGTGGTGGAGGCTGGGACGGTTAATGCATTTAAGAATAGATTGGATGCATACAGCTTCTAGAGCAAGGTGATGTAAATAGAACTGGTTGTATACAGACTCTGCAGAGTCTTCTAAACCACTATAAAGACGTTAAGTTAAGTTATTGGGGCACACTTAAAGACACTCCCACAGTCCCATGCCATCTTTCTCTGTTCGCTGTCGCCAGTTGTGCCTCATCGGGACAAAAGCTTGGTCCCTCAGTGATGTTTTCTGCTCATCTCCAATTTGGTTGCATCATCAAGACAAAATCGTCTGATAATGTCACCATCATCGCTTGCATCAGGCAACTAGCTAACTGACTGACTGACTGACTTACTACCTAACTAACTAACTAAATAACTGACTAACTAACTAACTAACAGAATATATGAGGAGTAAAAAAAGAACCTTTATTTGACATGCACAATTACTAAAGTTAGTTTTCTACCTAAGTTTTCTACCTAAGTTTTCTACCTAAGTTTTCTACCTAAGTTTTCTACCTAAGTTTTCTACCTAAGTTTTCTACCTAAGTTTTCTACCTAAGTTTTCTACCTAAGTTTTCTACCTAAGTTTTCTACCTAAGTTTTCTACCTAAGTTTTCTACCTAAGTTTTCTACCTAAGTTTTCTACCTAAATTCTGTTAAGTTATTATTTTGCTGAACTATCATGTCTACCATTTCCTGCAAGTTGGTTTCATTCTGGGCTACCAATACAATATTCTCAGCATATCATAGATTGTTAATATTCATTCCGTCAATTGATATTCCTGGCATTGTCTGTATGTCTCTCAAGATGAACTTGCTGTACAGAGAGAACAGGTCAGGGGACAGAACACAACCTTGTCTCACTCCCTTTTTTATCCGTTTATAATCTCCCACTTGATTGTTAATTCTTATAGCCGCAGTCTGTCCCTAACATGTATATGTAAACATTTCAGCATTTTGGTGAGCTCCATATGTTTTACCTTAAATTTGAGAAACTGACAGATCTACAGGCTCTACTGTCTGAACTGAGCAACCAGCGCAAGATTGTCATGCAGTGGATACCTTCTCATTGTGGAATACCAGGAAATGAGAAAGCAGATCGACTGGCAAAGGAGGGTGCTGCAGACGAGCAACCAGATGTGCCAGTTACATACCAACAGAAGATAAGGATGTTCAAATCAATCAGAAAGCCATCAACAGTAACACCATACGATTACCATAACATGAACAGACAAGAGCAAACTGTTGTGTTGCGCCTTAGAACAGGACACAACCGATTCCGCAGCCACATGTACACAAAAATGAAGATTGGCAACTCAGCCATGTGTACATGCAGACAGGCGCCCCAGACAGCAGAGCAGATACTGCAAAACTGCCCCGAATATGATATACAGAGAAAATCTCACTGGCCCATAGAAACAACACTGGAAGAGAAACTTTATGGACCTGTATGTGGACTACAAAAGACAGTGAAGTTTATACAAGAGACAACATTGCAGATATAGACAATATTTTAAAGTCAAGTTTATACAAGAGACAACATTGCAGATATAGACAATATTTTAAAGTCAAGTTTATACAAGAGACAACATTGCAGATATAGACAATATTTTAAAGTCAAGTTTATACAAGAGACAACATTGCAGATATAGACAATATTTTAAAGCAAACGAAAGAAGAAGAAGAACATATGTTTTACCATGTCGAACATTTTAACATAATCTATGAAACGCGGATAAACGTCGACTGTCATCTCAATGTCTCTCTCAATTATCATTCCTATAATGTATATGGCGTTGGTTGTGCCCTTGTGTTCCATGAACCCACACTGCTCATCACCAATTTCTGGTTATCCGGTTATCCGGTTTTATGTATATTCGTCTTAGCTGTATGGCGTAAAAATGTGGACAATGAACAAATAATTGGAGAAGAGAATTGATGACTTTAAAATGTGGATATATAGAAGAATAGAGCACATATTATGGAAAGAAAAGAAAACAAATAAGGAAGTCTTGGAGAAATTAGGGCTGCAAAGAGAGTTGATGAATGAAATCAGAGTCTGGCAGCTAAAATATTTTGGTCACATAAAAAGACATGACGTACTGAAAACAATATCTGCAAGGAATGACGGAGGGCAAACATGCCAGTTGCAGACAACTCGGTAAGTGGGATAATATCAAATGAGAACTGAGCAGTGTTGAGGTAAGACATCAGCCTTGGGTGCTGGAGGTCACGGGTTCAAATCATGGTGGAGACTGGGATTTTTTCATGTGGACTTTCTGACATTTCCACAGATCTCTGGGTAGTAGAGTTCGAACATCAGTGTGTAGTGTCGTGCACATTAAAAATCTCTCTGCAGTTGGAAATCGAAAAGAATATGCTTAACGGCCGCTGTCCGGGCAAAATTCAAAAATATGTTAAAAATTCACCCAATCAGTTGCAAGATCCTTGCTGGTGCTACGGAGTTCATGCATTGTGCTGAGATTCTCCGAAAATATGGAGAAGAACAGAGCATTTATGGGTTAAACCATGTGCAGAACAGAGCATTTATGGGTTAAACCATTTGCAGAACAGAGCATTTATGGGTTAAACCGTGTACAATGGCGCTGATTCTTCGACTAAACTTAAACTGAAACCAGTTGACAATAGAAAGCCTGGCAGATTGAATCATCATGGTAAGTGATAAAGGACCTTGGAGATACATTGCTGCCGACCTTCGATGGGGAGATGGCACTTCAACTGAACTGATATGATAGGGTAAAGAAGTGTGCACATTGTGTTACTGGGACCTGGAATAGGTGCAATGACTAGTAACACTGTACCCTACTAGGCATGATGTAAGAGGAGACTAAGGAAGGTTGGGCATGGGCCTGACTGAATTCACACTGGAGATAAAATGACAGACTACCACTGGATCATTATCACTCATGGGAGAGAATGCAGAAACTGGTGCAGTGGGAAAGTGGACCTTAAGGTTAATAACTGTCCATGATTCTGGTGCTGTCATGAATACTGATAGATCTGTGCTATGCGATAGGAAAGCCGGTTGGGGACTTCTCTACTCTGAGGCGGCTATCTGGGATCACTTAAATGAGGGCCGTAATTGTCTCAATTCTTGCTTTGGAAAATGGAAAAGGGCTGGTTTTTGCTTGAATGGAGAGTGGACTAAGAGACCTCGAACCTCCAAAAATTTGTGTGGATCTACTGTCCTGGCCATGATGGGGGTTTGCTGACGTCGTGGTCACAAGACACTCGCAGTGGGGACATTGGCAATGGATAGAGGAAACATTTTGAAGTTGATCAACGACTGCATTTTGGATGAAGACATTGCAGTTGATGAATCAGTAATGCACAGGTTAAAGGATTTTGAAATAATATGCGGATCCACTAGAGTGGGGCACCTGAAAGGACGGAGCAGGAGGGTGTACAACCAGCAACTACAAGAACCATCAGTTTCTACACTCTTCGCAATTTTTTGAAAAGGCCTGGGGTGGAGTGCAGTGACATTGATTTAGAACAAAACCAGTTACTACATCCTGTAGAACCTGTAAAGGTCAGTCCCACGACAACAATTGCCGCCGAGGATGAAGTTAACTTTTCATTTACTAAGCTGTAGCCTATGTGAATTGACCAGTTCCCTTCCTTGCTGTTTTTACCTTCCCCAACTCATAGGTCAGGTAACCATTTACAGCTGGGTTGACTAGAGGAGATGTCGTACCAGGCATGAAGCGTGGGCCGAAATTTTATTCTGTCCGTCCGTGAATTCGAACCCTGGCACGTTGTATATAATCCTGGGATCAAGATGCTGAGCAGCACATGAGCTGCAGTGGTCAGCGACCCATAGCTGACTGCTAGCGTCAGGGCCAGCGAACCAGAGCTGCCAAGACCCTTCTACACCTCCACGTGGTGATCCTGGATAACAGGCTGCAGCAGGGCAGACTGGCTAAGGAGAAGGGATCGAAGAGGGAATGCTAACCCGGTACTCAAAAAATGCTTGCTGAAGTCGGATGTGTTGGATCGAAAGGTGCAAATATCGCAGTCAAGCTGTGAACTACAACACAACGCATTCCGTTCTCTGGACTACATTCTGCTACTTAAGCCCTTTCAGGGTTTGGTAGCGGGAGATTGAGAATGAACCAAGAAGAAGAAGAAGAAGTATATAATCCCAGTCTAGCAAGCCAACTCACTATTGACTATTCTGTACGCTCTATGTAGATACTAAACCACAAGAAAATGTTAAGCATACCTCTATACGTCATCATAGAAAATAGTAGAAAAGTAGTGGCTGGGCTTAGTCATGTACGAACGAGGTATCAAGATGCTAAACAGCTCATGAGCTGCAGCAGTCAGCAACCCATAACTGACTGCTTACGTCAGGGCCAGCGAACCAGAGCTGCCAAGACCCTTCTACACCTCCATGCGGTGATCTTTGACAACAGGCTGCAACTGGGCAGACTGGCTAAGGAGAATGGGTTGAAGAGGGAGGCAACCCGATACTCAAAAATGCTTGCTGAAGTCGGATGTGTCAGACTGAAAGGTACAATGATCGCAGTCTAGCTGAAAACTAAAATACAACACATTCCGTTCTCCGGACTACATCTTGCTACTTGCACAGCCCTTTTCAGAGCTTGGTAGTGGGAGTGAGAGAACATTTAGGGTTTGGTAGCGGGAGTGAGAGAACGAAGAAGACGATATAAGAATGAAAGGCTCTTTTTCTCAAGTATTGGAAGGGGAAGAAACTCTAGGAAATTTTACAATCTATAAATAGTTGGGAGGGGGGGGGGGGGGGGGGGCCTTCTACCAACAAAATAGTTAGTGGACACGACTAACAGCCCAAACATTCATTTGTTTAGATTCAGCAAGGATGGTGCCCCAATGAAAAGTAAAGTCATGAAAAAATGCGTGCTATTGTCAGTTTCACTGGACCATAAGGCAGCACAAAATACAGTGTAATGGACTCCACCTTAGGAAACAAGGTGAATGGAAATAAATAAATAAATAACTTGACCGACTTGAGTAATGTTGATCAATTTTCTTTGCAGTTTGCAAGGAGCACCCATTTTTGGACAAGTATTTGTTCTATCGTTTCCTTGAAGACGACACAGGATCCTGGTCATTTCCTAGTGACACTGACCTGGAGAGAGCAGAAGATGAACTTATGGATGTTCTGACGATACTGTCTCAAATCAGCTCAGATGCTGTCATGAGGATGAGTCTCCGTAAACCGTGAGTGATTTATCATCTAGTTCAATGTATGTATGTTGAACATTTGAAGTATGTGTTCAGTGATTTACAATTGTGGTTCAAGCTGTGATTGAGGAGAAATATAATACCAAGGAATGGACACAGGTGTACACAGTTGGTTCAGCAAAGAGGGTTGCCCGGAATAAGGGATAAGGCAAATACAAAAGACAAAAGTGGAAATATAACCCAACAGGGAAGTCATCCACAAACCTCAGAGCAGAATCTATGGCCCTCCTGCTAGCACTGAGAATACTTGAGACAGAAAAGAAACAACCAACAAAAATAGTTGTCTTTACAGACTGCAGAATACAAAAGGCAATACAAAAAAACAAACAACGAACTGCTGTTATCAGAAATCAGAGCGGAACTAGCAAAACTCCAGAGATCCTCAACAATAGCACTCCAATGGCTATCCTCCCACTGTGGAATCACAGGAAATGATAGAGCCAGAGAGATCAAGAACATCATAAGAAATCAGTATATACACCAATGAAGAGGAAACAGAAATAAAAGCAGCATATTCAATTCACCAACTCAAAAGAAACCAACAAACTACCTCGTTTCGCCTGAGAACTGGTCACTGCGGACTACTAGAACATCTATACTGATTAAAGATCTCACACCCCGATGTATGTCCATGTGGAACAGGAGGCCAGAATCCTGAACACATTTTACAGGAATGCCCACTCTATAGGAAAATGAGATATCTGACCTGGCCAAAGGGTGCGGAGCTGAGACAAAAGCTGTAGGGCAGCTGCTCCAACCTGGTGAAGATAACAGACTTCATTATTTCGACTGGCCTGCAGATATAGCATGACCAAAAGATCCTGAACACAAAGAATAAGAAGAACAATTGTGGTTCAGCGGCTTACTGGAGATGGCATTGAAGTGGCATTAATCTGCAGACGAAACTGAAGGTTTATAGAGATGTGGTGCTTCTAATGCTTCTGTATGCTTGTGAAACAGGGACTATACAGGCGTTACATAAACAGGTTGAGTCACTTCTACACAGTCTGCCTTAGAAGGGTGTTGAAAATCAAATGGTAAGAAAATGTTCCAGATGCCACCGTTCTTGAAAGAGCTGATATCCTTAGAATCAATACTATTCTCATGCAGTCACAGATCTTCTGGGCAGGTCATATAGTCCATGTGCCAGCCCTTCAGCTGCCAAAAATACTCTTTTATGGTGAGATGCAAAAGGGTAAATGCTTCTTTGGTGATCAAGACACGCTTAAGGCTTCACTAAACACCTTTGGCATAATACCTGGCACGTGAGATGGTGCTGTGCAAGACCGAACAACTTGGCACATATCTCTTCTTAAAGATGCAAGGCATCCATAAAACAGCAGATGAAAAATGGAGACAGACTAGAATAGTCAGTGAAATGAAGCCTTCACGTCTGGTATGCATTCCCTGTCCACACTGCCAAGGCCTTTCCAGACCCAAATTGGGCTCTTCAGTCACCTTCAAACTCATCAACTGGTTGAACATTTTCCAAATGGATGAACAGTGGAGACCAACATTTTTCATGTCGATCTTCTGGCAAAAATTCCCTTGATCTCTGGGAAGTGAGATCGGACTCTCGTGTTCAGTGTCGATCACGTTAAAAATTCCTTGGCAGTTGGAAATTGAAAAGAGTAGGCTTAACAGCCGCTGTCCTGACAAAATTCAAGTTAAAAATCTACCCAAGTTTTTCAAAACTTTCCCCAGATAGTTTGTTAAGAACAGCTATAGATGGTGCCAAATGGCTGTGGGTCTACTTAGCTCTAGTGTTTTAGTCTATTAAGATGGATTCGCACATCGGTTAAACCAGCCCTCCAAGAAACTGGTTGTATACAGACTCTGTGGAGTCTTCTAAACCAGTATAAAGACGTTAAGTTAAGATTTGATAAATTACCTTTGCTTTACAAGAAACAGTGACTATTAGAGGTTGTGGGCCACAGAGGGAAATGAAAATCAAAAGTTAGCCATGGGGGAAAAAAGTTGAGATCCACTGATTTAGACATCGAAGTGAAATAGCAGTAAGGAATAGAAACAAAGAGCCGGTATCATTTTCTTCTTCTGTGTTCATTCTGAAACAGACACTTTGTTGTTTAAATAGTTCTTCTTCCTTCTTCTTCGTTAGTTCTCAATCTACGCTAGCAAGCCCTGAACAGGGCTTTGAAAGTAGCAGATTGTAGTCCGGAGAACGGGATGCGTTGTGTTGCTAGTTTACAGGTGACTGCGATATTTGTACTTTTCGACACATCCAGATTTGGCAGATAGCTCTTCCTGTTTATTCTGTGTTGCTTTTACCTCGCATTAGTATGTGAGAGGTCAGGGGTTGTTGTAGAGCAGAGTGGGGCATACAGGACAACCTCCAGTACGAGAATGGAGATGGAGTCAGTGAACTCTTGTATGGCTATCTGAGATCTCATTAATACATGTAGCAATGATCAATGATGGCGTGTAACCGGCCGTGAATCTACGGGGCGTGTTCAAATCAAACCGGACCAAACTGCAACAAGTGAACATACGTACGATGTGGATGATGACATCTCTTCTAATGTAAACAGCACATACCAACCATCAAGTTTGCAAAATTTCATTATCCTCCAACTCATAGTTTCCTTAGCAGACCGGTGAAAATATGGCGGGTGTGATACGGAATACGTTCAGAGTTGATCAGCGAGTGGTGATTCGGTTTCTAATAGCTGAAGGGTGTCGACCAGTTGACATTCATCGCAGAATGCAGGCAGTGTATGGGGACAAAAGTGTGTCGAAGACAACAGGGAAGAGCTGCACAGTGATGTTTAAAGAAGGACGGGAGTTAACAAAAGATCTTCCGAGGCCAGGTCAGGCACATATTGTTGCGTTAACTAACTTACATCCTTCTTTAAACATTATTGTCCAGTTCTTCACGGTTGTCTTTGACACACTTTTATCACCATACACTGCCTGCATTCTGTGATGAATGTCAACTGGCCAACACCGTACAGCTGTTAGAAATCAAATCACCACTCGCTGATCAACTCTGAACGTATTCCATATCACCCCCGCCATGTTTTCAAGGTTTGCTGAGGAAACTATGAGTCGGGGGATAATCACATTTTGCAAACTTGATGGTTGGTATGTGCTGTTTACACCAGAAGTAATGTCATCATGCGCATCGTACGTATGTTCACTTGTTGCAGTTTGGTCCGGTTTCATTTGAGCACGCCTCGTATTTTGATCTCGTGTTTCGAGTACAGACATGGATTTGGCTGAAATTCACACTAGTCAACAACTTACACCTGTGCCTATATAAACGCCATATGATTTTTTATTTGGATTAATTGGATTGTTTGATTTGTGTTTTTTTTGCCTCCGATTATCCTGGCAAAGTCATTGGCTATTTGAAGTAGAATTTTGATCACCCACTGCTGTATTTCTACAGTCCACTGCACACGACTGAATTTTTCAAGATTAACACTATTTGCCCTGTTTGTTAATAGTACCGATTTTGGTGGAAATATTCACACAGTCCATCGATGGACTCACACATTACCCGAGAGAGGGTTGGGCCCTGCCCGGTTATAAACATGTCCAAAATACATCGCTCACATGCTGAGTGATGTCCCTATGACCTCTTAGAGTTACAGGAAAGACAAGACAGGCATTGTGTCAGACTACAAATCCTTACTTCAGAAGATGCAGAAAGACGGGTTAAAGCATGAGAGGATAGCAGCATTCAGAGGCATCAAGCCCCCGGGGGCTGGTGTGGATCTACTGTCCTGGTCCTGATGGGGTTCTGACAATTATCCTTCTAGTTTCCACATTTTAAAATTATGTCACAAACATTTAAACTTACCCATTTTTGGGAACATCAGTTGTCTTGAAAATCCATGAAATTGCCACAAACACTGATAGTGTTCCTAACCAAATCAGCATATCTGTTAGGTTTCCACTACAAATGTATTTATAACATCTACATAAACAAACTAAACAGACCTACCTCAGAAAAATATGTTGCAACAACTTAGCTTCATCACAATCAATAATAGGATAATCTTCCAAATCCATGTGAAACAGAAAAAAATTGTTTAAAAGTGATCTAAAGTAAAAATTACCATTGTATTTTCATCGAGGCGGGCGGAAATGGTCTCGTTTTTTATTCAGCGGTTTCTCTAACACAACCAGTGTTAACACATCAAATACACTGGTGAGTAAGTATACAGAAACAATGTCCCGTACAAATTATTTTGCTAATTGTACAGCAAAAGTGAAAGAGCGGATATCCAGGCTTCGCAAGCACCCATTATGGGCATATTAGATATGGATAGGGGTGAACACACGGCAATAGATGAATCAGCATATTACAGACTGCAGAACTTTTAAATGAAACAAGCGACGAGGGGAATTTGGTGTATTATAGGATGGAACAGGAGTATGTTGAACCAACAAACTACAGGAACCATCAGTATTCTCATCCTTCATCATTTACTGAGAAACACTGAGCATCTATAGGTGTGTCTGGAGTGCAGTGAAGTCAATTCTTCAGAACAGAACAGAAGTGCTGAATGGTATCTGTTGGGGTGAATGCAACCGGACATGTTTTTCCTCCTTTTCTTCACTCTTTTTCTTTTTGTCCTGCTTGTATCTTTCAGCGATAGGTTATGAAGATGTTGCTTGACCGGGCCCTAGTATGTGCTTGTGTCTATCAGTGCCAGGTTATGAAGATGTTTCTTGACCGGGCCCTAGTATATGTTTGTGTCTTTCAGCGCCAGGTTATGAAGATGTTTCTTGACCGGGCCCTAGTATATGTTTGTGTCTTTCAGCGCCAGGTTATGAAGATGTTTCTTGACCGGGCCCTAGTATATGTTTGTGTCTTTCAGCGCCAGGTTATGAAGATGTTGCTTGACCGGGCCCTAGTATGTGCTTCTGTCAGGTTATGAAGATATTTCTTGACCAGGCCCTAGTATATGTTTGTGTCTTTCAGCGCCAGGTTATGAAGATGTTTCTTGACCGGGCCCTAGTATGTGCTTGTGTCTTTCAGCGCCAGGTTATGAAGATGTTTCTTGACCGGGCCCTAGTATATGTTTGTGTCTTTCAGCGCCAGGTTATGAAGATGTTTCTTGACCGGGCCCTAGTATGTGCTTGTGTCTTTCAGCGCCAGGTTATGAATATGTTTCTTGACCGGGCCCTAGTATGTGCTTCTGTCAGGTTATGAAGATGTTTCTTGACCGGGCCCTAGTATGTGCTTCTGTCAGGTTATGAAGATGTTTCTTGACAGGGCCCTAGTATGTGCTTCTGTCAGGTTATGAAGATATTTCTTGACCGGGCCCTAGTAGGTGCTTGTGTCTTTCAGCACCAGGTTATGAAGATGTTTCTTGACCGGTCCCTAGTATGTGCTTGTGTCTTTCAGCACCAGGTTATGAAGATGTTTCTTGACCGGTCCCTAGTATGTGCTTGTGTCTTTCAGCAGCAGGTTATGAAGATGTTTATTGACCGGACCCTAGTATGTGCTTGTGTCTTTCAGCACCAGGTTATGAAGATGTTTCTTGACCGGTCCCTAGTATGTGTTTGTGTCTTTCAGCGCCAGGTTATGAAGATGTTTCTTGACCGATCCCTAGTATGTGCTTGTGTCTTTCAGCGCCAGGTTATGAAGATGTTTCTTGACCGGTCGCTAGTATGTGCTTGTGTCTTTCAGCGCCAGGTTATGAAGATGTTTCTTGACCGGTCCCTAGTATGTGCTTGTGTCTTTCAGCGCCAGGTTATGAAGATGTTTCTTGACCAGGTCCTAGTATGTGCTTGTGTCTTTCAGCGCCAGGTTATGAAGATGTTTCTTGACCGATCCCTAGTATGTGCTTTGTACAATTAGGAGCTTTACTGCTTCTGTAATTTCTGCTATCCATCTTTTGCATGGTTGGTCCTTGTCTCTGTATCCATTGTATCTGGATAGTATTGCTTTCTGAGGGATACTATCTGGTGTTTGACGTGTCACATGGCTGAAACATTAGGTTTGCTGTCTCTTGATGAGGTCAAGCACTGGTGTTGTACCTACTTGTCTCCTAATATCTTTGTTTTTAATTTTATCCATTCTTGGTTCTCCCAAGCATTCTGCGCAGGCATTTCATCTCTCTTGTTATGATGTTTATTTTATCTGTGTTTGTTAATGTCCAATTTTGGCACTGATAGCATAATGTTGGTAGGAATATCGTGTTGTGTAGTGTTCTTTTTGTAACCTTTGTCACGTGCTTACAGAGTAATATCGGGGACATTTGCCCAATGATTTGGCTTACTTTACTACATCCTTTTTTAATTCTGGTGTCACCTTTCCCATCTGCTGAGATTATGTTACCCAGGTACGTTAAAATTTTCACCTCTTTTATTTGTTGTTGGAATGAATATTGTTGTTTCAATTTATTTTCTTGCAATCGTCAAAACTTTGGTTTTCTTTATGTAGATTTTCATACTGTAATCCGCACAGACCTCATTAAGATTGTTGAAATGTTCCTTTTATCTTTGTTGCAATTTTCATTCTGAATATTTTTTACTCCAGACCTGAAGAGCGAACCCAGGAGGAGGTAGAGCTCATTTATGAAGAGCTACTTCAGATAAAACCACTGCAGCATTTGTCCTACACAGTAAAGAGAGAACTGGCAGGGGTAATCATGTTCGAGTCACACTCCAAGGCTGGAACAGTCTGTGAGTCATCCAATTGTCTGCATTTATTTTTTTTCGGCTTTATATTATTTATGAGCAGCAAAGATGGCGCCGTAACTAGCTGCGGGCCTACATAGCTCTGCTGATTTAGTTTATTACAGATGCTGTCAGACCATGGATTTGCTGGGAATTCATACTAGTCAATGACTTGCACTTGTATTCACATCTGCTTTGTGTGTTTTCTTCCGTCCGATTATCCTGGAATGGACATCGGTTGTATGAATAGCACTACGCTTAAACATGTGTCATATTTCACGGTCTAGTTCACATGGCTGAACTTCACGAGTCTGGCGCCCTTCGCCCTAGCTGAAGACAGTGTCAGCTTTGTTGAATAAAATTTAGACACAACTATAATGAACTGCCACCTGGAGAGAGATGGGCTCCATCAGGTGTATAGCGGCCCAAAACACACCGTTGTTGTATGGCGGGAGCTGGTACAACAAACGGCAATAACGGTGCCTCAACGGCCTTCTAGGTTATGGGACTGATGATGATAATTATTGATATTGTTAGTTACACCTGAGCGGTGCCAGGGTTGAAAATAATCGTCCCGCTGTAACCTTCTAAGACATCAAGAAGTGAATAGGAATGACCAAATCTGTTTTCACCAACATAAACCATATATTGACATCCTAACAAATAACTCACAAACTAAAAATGAGAGTGAGCAGGTTCTTTGTATATTTGTCTTAACCAAATTGTATAGAAAATTGGACAACGAGCAAACAGTTGGAGGATAGAAATGATACTTTTGAAATGTGGATATATAAAAATGCTAGCAGACACGGGCAAAATATTTTCCCATCAGTGGATTGATAAAAGTTTAAATCATATTTTAAACAGAAAATTAGAAGACATAAAATCATAAGACTCATCTAGGATTTGAACCACGGAACTCTATCACTCTAAGTGAGGATCACACACCAGACCACTGTGCCATCTGGAAATAGATTTTTATCAATACAGTATGTAAGTGTTGGCAGACAGAAACACGTTTCGTCTCGTACACAAAATAACTTATCTTTATCGATTACAAAATATGAGCACACTCTACAACTATGTAATTTCTATGGTAATTACACCTGGAACATAAACAACTCGATCTCAACTATTTATTTATTGGTGCCATAAAAGAATCAAATGTATTTGTCAGATTTTGTATAATAAATGAGAAGGAAAAAAGATATTAAGACTTGTCCAGGATTTTAACCCTGGACCTTCTCTCACACCATAAGTGAGAATCATGTGATTCAATCAGCTAATCAAATAACTGTTAGCGACTGGCAGAACGACACACCAGAATCAATTGTGCGATAGCGCACATCTCAAGGAAAGCGTAGAGAACAAATAAGAAAATCTGGGGGAAATTAGGGATGCAAAGAGAGCGGATTAACAAAATCAGAGTCCGACATTTAAGGTATTTTGATCACATCACACCCTACTGAAAGCCAAGGTCACACTGCGGATGGCATCAACGAATTCATCTATCTTGGTGGCATGATATCATCTGATGGACACCCCGGTCCCGTTATGTCAAGGTGGATTGGACTAGCTGTGTCTGCTATGTACGACCTTTGAGATGTGTGGAGTAACGGCATGATCTCCAATAGGACAAAAATCTGTGTGGTCCGAAACGGCTCCAAAACCTGGACATTGCTGAAACATGACATGTCGAGACTGGAGGCCTTCTACATGCGCAACCAGCGGCGGTGTGTCCTGGGCATCCAATGGCATGACTACATCCGCAACGTGGAGATCTCTGCTAAAACATGCCTCCACCTAATCTCAGAAACACTTGACCGATGCCTAGTTTCTTTGTTTAGTCATGTTGTATGGCTGAACCAAGAAACCCCGGCCCACAAGATACTACACAAGTCGTTCCTCAGCGCCAAAAGTCTTCCCCCGACTGGCTGGAGGCCTCCCGCACAGTATGGCTGCAACAGATAGTAACTTCCACCTATGTAACATGCCACAGCAGTGGGTCGTGGATGTGGCTGACCGACGCAACGGGCCTTAGACACGTAAGGGAACATTATTATTAATATTATTAAAACAATACTAGAAGGAAAAGTGAAGGACAAAAATGGCAGAGGTCAACAGGGCTAAAAAAGTAAAGATCCCGTTAACATGCCAGTGTGGCATATTGGGAATATGGTGTTATGCCCATATTTTTCTTGATCAGCACATGGGGTCAACATCAAACAGATTTACCTCATAAAGATTTTTTACAACAACCTACTTCACTTTTCTAAATAAAAATCGGCTGGCTCTAATCCACGTAATAAAAAGATAAATAGTTCAAAATCCATTTGAAATTTTACATTCAATACTTTAACCGGCAAAAAACCGGTGTAGATGGATGTGACATACTCACCATAAAAAGTTGTCTGCACGGTCTCCGTACTCGGTCATTCATGAATAAAAATTGAAGGCCGAGTCCTCGGTGTATGCGTATGCCTGTAGTTCCTACCAATAATTTTACATTGCTAAAATAAACGTGTCTGGAGGCAAAAATATTCCGTAGTGAGTAGGTTAATTATTAATAAATCTATTATATTAATTTGTTGTGCCTTTTGTTCTTGCAGTATTCAACCAAGGAGATGAAGGAAGGTCATGGTACATAATCCTCAAAGGCTCAGTTAACGTCTCCATCTATGGAAAGGTTGTACATACATTTAAAAATGCGTAATTAAATATACATACATAATAATAGTACATAATCCTCAAAGGCTCAGTTAACGTCTCCATCTATGGAAAGGTTGTACATACATTTAAAAATGCGTAATTAAATATACATACATAATAATAGTTATCCATCACAAGTGATGAAGACCACTCTCTTTGTTCAGCCGTGTTGACAGTCGTATCTCTTGATGTGTCCGCTGAAATGGGTGACTTGCGCGGTGATTTGGATTAAAGTGAGGAAGAAACTGCGTCTTTTGTCAACCTCACTCACAGAGCCTAAGCTACCTTTTGCCAGTGGCAAGACATTCATCGAGACGACTGGAGACAGCATAGGATGCAGATTTTTCCTAAGGGTTACCACCGAAGCCTTTCCGTAAACATGTAACCCGCAGGGTAGAAAGGTGGGATGGCATCTAACGCAGTTTGTCGTGCCTTTTCGATAACCACAAGAGGTCGTATGGACAACACTCAGCGTGTGAGTGAGTCTGGCATCTCTCCCCAGCTGTATTCAGCTCATCATAGTAGCATCTAAAATTCCCACACGCCAAATTCGTGAAGGTGAACCAGCAGAACTAACCCGTGAAATACGACACAGGTATAAGCACAGTGCCATTCAGCCGGCGTCCAGACCAGGATAAACGGATGGAAGAAATCACAAAAAAATATAACGAAATAACAAGTCCAGACGGAAAACAACACCACGTGTCCGTGAACACAAGTGTAAGTCGTCGACTAGTGTGAATTACAGGCAAATCCCTGGTCTGGCGGCATCCATAATGATCCAAAACAGTAGAGAAATGTAGATTCGCAGCCAGTTATGGCGCCATCTTTGCCAGATACATACACACACACACACACATATATATATATATATCTCTAGCCAGAACTCCCGCCTCTGTCGCTGTCATCTTCAGGACCTCCAATGTGGTCTCAATGGAAGTGAATCTACACCTAGTCCTAATGGAGATAGATGATAAACTCAGAAGTCCTATGCACACACTGTGCATGTCTCCTGCCTTCTCTGTCTAGCAGAGTGGCACCAAATGGTTTTCTGTCCACGTAGCACACAAATCCATCTTATATAAGACAGCATCAGAATCTTGGATATTTTCATTTATTAATTGTTTAACCTCGAGTTCCACTTTCCCACCAGCCTCTGCACTCTCTCCTTAGAGTGATAATAAACTGGTGGTAGTCTGTCATTTTATCTCCAGTGTGAATCCATTCTTCCTCTTTGTTTCTGATCTCTATTGTGATTTCCTGACCAATCGTTCTCTCTGCTTGTGCCATCCATGAAATCCATCTCCTGTTTCTTTTTAACCTCGAGGTCCACTTTCCCACCAGCCTCTGCACTCTCTCCTTAGAGTGATAATAAACTGGTGGTAGTCTGTCATTTTATCTCCAGTGTGAATCCATTCTTCCTCTTTGTTTCTGATCTCTATTGTGATTTCCTGACCAATCGTTCTCTCTGCTTGTGCCATCCATGAAATCCATCTCCTGTTTCTTTTTATCCTTGATGTCTACAATTTTTTATGTGCAGTGGGTGCCTTTTGTCTGCAACTACTTGCATGTAGGATTTGGCTTCTGCCAGTGCAGGGGACTCAATGGTCTCGCGGTAAGGTGTCCGCCTCGGGTGCTGGAGGTTGCGGGTTCGAATCACAGTAGAGACTGAGATCTTTTTCACGTGGATCTTCTGATATAAATTCCCCAGATCCCTTGGTAGCAAATCAGACTTCCGGATTCAGTGACAAACATGCTGGGACGGCGTGGGCTAGTAGATAAGTGACACGACTCACAATCCGAAGGTGCTGGGTTCGATCCCCATCACAGTACCAGCCGTTATCCCAGGGAAGCAAACCCTTAGAAAAAGCAGGAGGAAGCAGACCCTTACATAAAATGCATGCTGAAGTCGGGTGCACTGGGCCAAAAGGTGCAAAATAAAAACCACAGTGCAACGCAGACCGCCTTGGGGAATAGAGAAATAAAGCAAACACAAAATAAAAAAACATGTTAAAAATCTCTTGGCAGTTAGAAATGAAAAGCATAGACTTAATGGCCGCTGCACGGACAAAATTTAAAATTCTAACTTAAAATCTACCCACAAATTATTTGTACCTTCCCTTAGGTGGTTTGTTAAGAGCAGCATATAGATGGCGTCTAAATGGTTGTGGGTCTACTTAGCTCTAGTGTTAACCATGGTTAAACACATGAGTTAAACCACCCTCTAAGAAACTGGTTGTATACAGAGTCTTCTAAACAAGTATAAAGATGTTAAGTTATCTAGACTTTACAGAAAGAAGTCCAAGTATGAATCGCATCTTCACGATGGGGATATCATTGGTACACCCAAGGACCAGTCACATTTCTTCATTCTGGATACATTCCAACCTTTCACTGTGACCTTGACAACGTGAGGATGTCCAGCCCATACTCAATAATTAAAGATTAAGGTTAAAGTCAAGGGCTCAACTTCATAGACTCAGGTTTTAACATATGGCTCGGTCTCTCTCAGCAGAAAGGTATCCCACCTGCCGAGAACATTGCACAAAGCACGAACTCCATAGCTCCAGCGATGAACCCAGGGCTCTCCTGAAAAAATGACATCATGAACCGACTGTCGCAGGTCGAATTTGAACCCCGAACGTCTGAACACGAGACAAACGGCTTGACCACTTCGCCACAGAAACTCAATAATTGACAGGACTGACTGATTGTATAGAATGAAAATCAGCCACAGCTTTAGGATAGCAGCTATCGTTGTCTTTAGGACTGTCAGACCCCGTTTGTGTCTCTGTACAATTTGATAAATCTGGTACATGTAAGACTCTGGGATCAAAGAGTAACATTGATCAGGTGAAAAATATTGATAAAGACCTCACCTTACTTCTTCATGGGGCTCCTGCAAGCAGGCTGTATCACATCAGTGAGCTGGCTTGTAAAGACTTGGATTACAGCCCGCCAGGGTTAAAAATCACGGATGTGCAGAAAAAAATCAGGGCGTGGTTCGTTCCTGATATGACTGCTCCTCCAGTCGACCCAGCTGTGAATGGGTACCCGACATATGAGTTGGGGAAGGTATGAACAACAATGAAGGGAACTGGCCACCTCATCTCATATAGGCTGGGGCTTAGGACATGAAGAATTATCTTCATCCTCGACGGCAGTTGTTACCATGGGACTGACCTCTACCTTTACCTAATGAAGAAGAAGAAGAAGATAGCTTTGTTCTCAATCTCCCGCTATTAAGCCCTGAAAGGGCTTTAAGTAGCAGAATATAGTCCAGAGAACGAAATGCGTTGTTCCGTTTACAGCTTGACTGCGATATTTATACCTTTTGGTCCGACACATCTGTCTTCAGCAAACATTTTTTTAGTACTGGGTTAGCCATCCCTCTTCGATCCCTTCTTCTTATTCAGTCTGCTCTGTTGCAGCTTGTTATCCAGGATCACCGCATGGAGGGGTAGAAGGGTTTTGGCAACTCTGGTTCGCTGGCCCTGACGCTAGCAGTCAGCTATGGGTTGCTAACCACTGCTGCTCATGCGCTGCTCAGCGTCTTGATCCCAGAATAAGACGATGATGAAGGATGCACTTTGCCAACAAAACAGGGCAATTTAATTATTTCACTTTAGCATAGTAAACACTTTGTACTTTTTGTCACAGTGGTACTCTTGCTGCCAATTTCATTTTCTAATCTCCTGTCTGTTGTGTACATTTTTATTTTAGGGTGTTGTCTGTGTCCTTGGAGAATCAGATGACTTTGGCAAGCTGGCACTGATGAATGATGCTCCAAGGTCAGTGTGAATCTTGCCGTTCTTAAGTTTATAGTTAACCAACCAATGATCATGGTTATTGTCTGATATGTGAAAGTCAAGGTGCTGCTTGGATCAAGGTACTACTTTGCTATCCACAAGGTCAAGGTACTACTTGGTTAGCCACAAGGTCATGGTTCTACTCGGCTATCCACAAGGTCAAGGTTCCACTCAGCTATCCACAAGGTCAAGGTTCTACTTGGCTATCCACAAGGTCAAGGTTCTACTCAGCTATCCACAAGGCCAAGGTTCTACTCAACTATCCACAAGATTAAGGTTTTACTCGACTATCTACTAGGTCAAGGTGCTACTTAACTATCCATGAGGTCAAAGTTATAATTGACCACTGAAAGGTCACCGTCAATATCTACTGTGTAAAAGTAACAGTTCTGCTCGGCTCTCCACAAGGTCTAGGTTCTAATTCCTCCGTTTTGTGTGCCCTTCTTATTTTGGTTATGCTACTGCTCTTTCAACCTCAGTCAAAGTCTTTTAGGTTATATTAATTGTGTATGCCAGGAATATCAGATGGTGGAAAGAACATAAACAACTTACATTACGATGGTGACACTGCGCAGAATGAGTCAGACTTACAAGAAAAGGTCAGCATAGTAGTTCTTCAAAGTGAAAATAAAGGTCTCAGTTTAAATCACCCCAAACCTCCCAGAGACTTGTAGCATGGATGACCTGCTGAGTGCCAGTGACATGGCAATCCACAGGGTTGAATACTGAAAGAATGATGTGTGACATAGTGCATAAGACACAGAATGTAAGTAAGTTTAAATTACAAGAAATGCCAGAAAAATACAGAACTTAATGACTTAACAGCAGTACTCTGTCAACTATGCCAACAGTTCACAACCAAAAGAGTAGTGGTATAGTGGGTTCCATCCCACTGTAACATTCAGGGCAATGAGGAGGCAGACAGACAAGCAAAAGAAGGTGCAAGGTTACCACAACCAGATTCTAGTGTGACCTACGAAGAGTCCAAAAGGTTTATTAGGGCCAGATACATGGCCAAATGGGAAACAGAGCATACTGGCTACACAAAAAATGATGCTTATTACCAGTTGAACAGAAGAGCGCAGGTGGTGGTCTTCAGACTCCGCACAGACCACAACAGACTGAGGTGCCATTTATTCAATAAACTGAAGATAGGTGCTACTGACGAATGCACTTGTAGTACAGGGAAAATGACCACTGAACATCTGCTGCAAAATTGCCCGACATACGAGGACCAGAGAAAGCACATGTGGCCAACACTAGACAAGCTCTATGGCAGTGTCGACAGCCTCCGGATGACCGCTGCATTCGTCAAACAAATTCAAGTTGACATCTAACAGCGTACAAAGAAGAAGAAGAAATTACAAGAAATCAGAAGTAATGGTAGTAACTAAGAAATACAAATCTCCAACATGCTGTGTCAAGATATGCATAGGTAATGTAAATGAAACTGGCTGTATACAGACTCTGAAGAGTTCTCTAAATCAGTATAAAGACGATAAATTAGTTAAGATGAATGAGACAGAACTAACTAAGATAGGAACACACATTTCAATACTTGGACACCCACATAACATCTGATGGGAGATGCAATTAAAAAACAAAGAACAGAATAGCCCAGGCAAAATCAGTCTTCCAGAGTACGAGGAGAATCTTGAACAACAAAATCCTATCACTGGAATTAAGGAAGAGAGTTCTTGGATGGTACTTGGAACCAGTACTGACATATGGCAGCGTGTTTTGGACAATCAGCAGGCAAGCACAGGGATCATTGGAGGCTGCAGAAATGTGGTTTTACAGAAGAAACTTGAAGATTCCATGGAGTGGAAAGAAAACTAATAACATGGTACTTAAAGCGGCACAGACACAAAGACAGATTATGGAAGAAAATCAGGACAAGGCAGTCATACTTTTTTTGGAATGTACTTAAAGCGGCACAGACACAAAGACAGATTATGGAAGAAAATCAGGACAAGGCAGTCATACTTTTTTTGGAATGTTATCAAAAGAGGCGAGTTGGAACACATGGTAGCAACAAATTGCAGGGAAGAGGGAAAGAAGGAGGCAAAAAGAGAAAATATTGGACAGCTTGAAGGAATGGCATAGGGAATGATCAATGGCGGAACTGATCAATGACACACATGATAAGAGATGGTGGAGATTCATGACCGCCAATGTCAACTGGCAGGGCATATCTTCTTCTTCTTCTTCGTACGCTATCAGATGTCAACGCAGGGCATATGATAATGATGATGATGATTCAGACATCGACTTGAATTTGAAGGGCAGTTATTTTTGTTTTAAAGTGCATGGAAGAGTATGTATGAGGTGTGTTCAAATGAAACAAGACTAAACTGCAACAAGTGAGCATACGTACAATGTAAATGATGACATCACTTCTGGTGTAAACTGCACATACCAACCGTCAAGTTTGCAAAATTTCATTATCCTTTGACTAATAGTTTCTTAAGCAGACTTTTGAAAACATGGCGAGTGTGATACGGAATCCGTCCAGAGTTGATCAACGAGTGGAGATTCGGTTTCTAACAGCTGAAGGATGTTGACCAGTTGACATTCATCGAAGAATTCAGGCAGTGTGTGGTGACAAAAGTGTGTTGAAGACAACAGTGAAGAACTGGACAACGATGTTTAAAGAAGGACACAAATAACTACCTTCTGACTGGCTAGCGGAAAAGTTTTATGATATAAGTTATCTTTGTTGTTGTTGTTAACAAGATTGTAACTCTTCATGTTAGAGTTGGTTTGTTGATATCGTTTATTAACATGTTACAGAGCTGCAACAATAGTTCTTGCGGAAGACAACAGCCATTTTCTGAGAGTTGATAAAGATGATTTCAACAGGATCCTCAGGGTAATTGTGTTTTGATGTCTGAATGCTTGAGTGGTTTCCGAGAGAACTCTCCTGGGAGACAGAGATAAGAATACGATGACTGTAACACTGTGAGCATGTTGTAAAATCTGACCAACAGTGTAGTCTGACCCCCCCTCCATGGCAGAAGACTCTCTAACTCATGGATTTGCACATTTTGTCATTCACACAGACCAAAAGTCTGCTGTATGTGGAAGTAGCCTTCGAGGCTGAAAAGTTCAGTTCAGTTAAAATGCCATTTCCACAGCGAAGGTCATCTGCAATGGACTACCAGTGTTCTCTGTCTCTTGTTTTGATGGTTCTACTTCGTCTTTGTACACTGTCAGACATCTGCTTGTATTTGTTCAAAGAGAACAGAGGTCATTCTAAAGCTGTCGACACTGCCATAGAGCTTGTCTTGTGTTGGCACTGGTAAAGGCTACAAATGCTTTCTCTGGTCCTCGTGTGTCCGACAATTTTGCAGCAGATGTTCAGGGATAATTTTCCCAGTATCACATGTGCATTTTGTCAGTAGCACCTATCTTCAGTTTATTGAATAGATGGAACCTCAGTCTGGCCGGTGGTCAATTGAGAGGACTAGTGTCAGCTATATCCATCTTTCGATTCAACGTTCTCCAGGACTAGTCTGTAAAGGCCAGGTTGACTGTAAAACACTTTGTCTTGATTTTAGTCAAGTGCACTGCACCTGATATCCAAATATAGTGTGTCTTGGGTCGTTTACCTGTTCCTGTCTTTCTATATCTGACACAACAAATCATAGTGTCTCAGGTTCCTCTATGCTGATTAGGGGGTAAATTTTCTCAGTTGGTGTAGTGACTATCCAGCCTGTCTCATTCATTGCTGTTTCAATAAGTTTGACATTCATTACATTACATTACATTACTGTTCTCTATAGGATGTTGAAGCTTACACTGTAAGACTGAAGGAGCATGGTCAGGATGTTCTAGTGTTGGAGAAGATTCCAGTTGCCGTGGACATGAATGGATCATTTCACTCAGAATACAAGTATGTATAAGGAAAACAATAACATAGAGAGGTATATGTCAGTTTTATTTGTACAAGTATGTATAAGGAAAACAATAACATAGAGAGGTATATGTCAGTTTTATTTGTACAAGTATGTATAAGGAAAACAATAACATAGAGAGGTATATGTCAGTTTTATTTGTACAAGTATGTATAAGGAAAACAATAACATAGAGAGGTATATGTCAGTTTTATTTGTACAAGAACGTTATGAGGTGTTAGATACATTATTGAACTAGCTTGATGTTTCCCCAACATTTTTATATCTAACGGACCGGTGAAAATTTAGGTAAAGAGAAAATATTTGGATTGCTGAAAATAAGAAAACATTTGTGTGCACCTATGAAAATAGGAAGGAAATTTTTCTGGCTGGTGAAAGTAGCAAAAACTTTTTGCGGAATAGATAAATAAACCATTATTTATATTGTATTTTGTGTATTAGTTTTTAAATCTAATTTAACAAATTAATATTATATAGTTATTTTTAAAGACCACAACACAGTATTAGCAGATAAATGAAGCACTAAGACGTCTATCAAGTTCCAACTGACCTAATTTACATTTCCCTGATACTTGTAAGCCCAGACATTTACAAAATAAACCTCACATACTTTGATACACAAAAATGCCAAATATAGATGAGCTCTTGTGTCCTAAAGGTACGGATATTTGTGTAGCTGACATAATTTGTGATACAAAATTAGCCATTCAAAGCTTACATCACCTTAACTCTTAAAGGCCATCATTATGTTACTAGTTTTACCAGAATTATTTGTACTATACAAGCAGTCGCTTCATAAAACTTGAATTTTCTTAATTATTTCACAAGGAAGACAAACATGTTATATATCAAATTAAAGGAAAATGAATATGCAGTAAGAATATGAAGGTCTTGTAGAATTTAATAAAATATTACAAGTAATTGTTAATAATTACATTGAGATTTTTTTTAATAAAAACTTTTTTGGAATAAAAACTATTTTTCACACACAAAAATGTCACTAATCCATGAATAACCACTGAAACATAAATGCAGATCGGTCTAGTGTACTTCAGAAGAACAGTAATCCACATATGAATAATATCTATAAGAAAATCATTTTCTGTAGCAGTCAAATGGAGTTGATGTGTCAGTGAGTTGCAGGTCTCCATTCACTCAACATGGTCGACCACATTTTGGTAGCAATCTGAATGAGTTCTGGGTCTCAGTCAGTCAGTAGTGGTGATGGAATTTGGTACTTAAACCCATTCGCTTTCATGTTCTCTAGAATTTGCTTTAGAAATATTGCACCTTCATTTATCTGTTGATTGTGCAGTCTTTTTCTCCTTCACGATAAGGACTCCCCACCTGTACACAGTACTCCAATCTTCTTCTTCTTCTTCTTCTTCTGCGTACGCAGTCAGACAGTAACCATTATTTTTTAGAAAAAAGCGGCGGTCATCCTGAGGCTGTTGCCACTGCCATAGAGCTTGTCTTGCAGTTCCACTGGTAATGGCCACATCTGCTCTCTCTGATCCTCGTATGTCGGGCAGTCCTGCAGCAGATGTTCAGCGGTCATTTTACCAGTACCGCACGGGCATTCGTCGGTACACCCTATCTTCAATTTGTTGAATAGGTGGTACCTCAGTCTGTTGTGGCCAGTGCGAAGTCTCCAAGTACTCCAATCTAGGTCAAACCAATGCTTTAAACAGTTTTACTATTTCTTCCTTGCCCCAATGTTTAATATTTCTTTACAAAACACAACTTACAGTATTACTATAAATTAAAGTCTACATTTAAAATATATAATAACATTGTAATATGAAAAATGTGTATATATAAATACTTCCAATAGTATACTTGTTGTTAGCCAAAAGTTGCTTCTAGAAGATACAAGATGCAGGTGAAGAATCATCAATGTAATGTGCCTCTTTGCATACTTAAATCTTTGTTATTATTAAAATATCCTTTGCATATTATTTTGCAGAAATATGGACAAGTGAAACTTCAACCAAAAAAAACTAAAAAAAACATACACAAACAACATATGACAATACACCATAAAAATAGCATAGGCAAAGACCGCTGTCCATCGTAGACAATGATGGTATAATTTATTTTGCTAGCGCTATTTTTAGTAAGGATTAACTGTGCTACTTTTTATCCTCACTCTCTCGTCTCGTGCCGTCCGACCCCAGTGGTAAGTCAACAACAAGACGACTAGGAGGCAACTACGAGATGCAGGGGACTCCGCATCAAGCACCCGTAAAAAAGACAGCGGAGTCTGGAGTCGAATCCACACCACCTGATCACGATGCCGACGGCTTAACCACTTCGTCGCCACGGAATCCCCCCTAAAAAATTGCATAAAGCCATAATTATTACTATAAAATTGCACCAGTTAACAGGGCTGTTTTTTTTGTCAGAGAGTGGTTGTTGTTGTTTACTGCCCACAATGAGTAAGTTGACTCTTTTGTGCATCCTGAAAAGGACGTTAAATGGCGGGTTGTAGTAGCTTTCCTCACATCCCGAGCGTGCTGATGAAGGTGGGCCACGGTCCTCAAGTCGGTTGTGCTATGCTTAGCTTCATCTGCGTGGCGCTCACTACTGCGAGGATTACATCAATCCACATCTCGTCAGCCAGCCTGCCTTGAAAACAGCCTCTTTCCAGGGAACACTACATGGAAGAGAGAATGTGGTCTTGGTCAGTGTATTGTGCCTGACCCTGACATGACGTCCTGGTCAGTGCGAGACTGGACTAGCGTCTCAGTTCCTCTCAGAGAGTGGTGATTGTTTGGAATGCATTGCCACAGAAAATAGTGGAGGAAGGGTCAATTAATGCATTCAAGAATAGATTGGATGTGCATAGCTATTTTCAACAGAACTGATAAGCAGGGCTAAGGACAGGAACTTGTGTAGATCCATGACTACCTATGCCAGTTGGCATGTCACATAAAGAGTTTGTTTGTCTAGTTGACCTCTTCCAACTTTTTATCATGTCCTGTCGAGTCTCATAGTTATTTTGCTTTCCACAACAGGTATTCAGTGATGGCTGGCACTCCGGAAAAAATGCTAGAATATCTGCTTGAGACCAGAATGGAAAAGAAAAAAGAACACCCAACATTAGGTCAGTCTATGAACAAAAGGAGTGTGTGTTCTTACTTACATACTTTCTGTGTTCCGGGCACTACATCAGACATTACATTATCGCATTATCCTCGGCATGAGTCCAGCAGATGTGCCATATGCGAGGAAGCCAACAATATTCTGTATACAACCCGATCTTTTGCAGTGCTGCACCAATGTAGGCCTAGGTCTTTGGTTAGCCCATCTCGCCATCGCATCGGTGGGTGACCCCCATGGACATAGACAGGCATATGGCTACCAAAACGTTGTTTTATGTGTCCATCTGTTATCAGGGGATTCCGTGGCAAAGTTGTTAAGTCGTCGGCCTTGTGATCAGGTGGTGTTGGTTCGACTCCGCCGTCTTTTTCACGAGTGCTTGATGCGGAGTCCCCTGCATCTCGTAGTCGCCACCTAGTCGTCGTGTCCTTGACTTGCCACTGGGGTCGGGCAGCTCGAGACGAGAGAGTGAGGATATAAAGTAGCGCAGTTAATCCTTAATAAAAATTTAACTAGCAAAATTAATTATACCATCATCATCTACGATGGAAAGCAGCCTTTGCCTTGTTGTCAGGCATGTATACCGCATGTCCAGTCCGACAATGTTTGTGTGATAAGGCATACGCTGCGGAAGACATAGTCCAACATAGCCAGACAGACTTTTACATGGAATCGTAAGAGAAGAGAGAGAGAGAATGAAAGAAGGAACCTAATATTAAAGGAATGCACCTGGAGAGAGGCAGAAAGACCAGCCTAGGACCGTGTATGCTGGCGGGATGTTGTCAATGACATATACACTGAGAGGTAAAGGTAAAGATCAGTCCCATGGCAACAAAATGAGAGAGGCAGACAAAGAGATTGCAAGACAAGACCAGAGAGTGGACAGGAAGGTCTATAGCTAGAACAAATATCCTGGCACAAAACTGAGTTGAGTGGCGGGAACTAATCCAACAAATTGCAGTATTGATGTCCCATTGACCTTTGAGGTTATGGGACATGATGATGATGGATTTCCACCAACATTGATACACATATCACATCACTTTATCAGTGCAGCAAATCGTGCAGCATAGAAGTCTTTGGTCCGCTGTCTCAGCTACATTTACACTTCATATTCAACCTCTGGATGTCGCTGTCACCTAATGACACATTTAGAAACTACCAATTATATTTTTCAGCTATTCCAATATCAGTTTGTGACCTACATACTGACTTATCCATACAATGTTTTTATTGTCTTGCAGCCACATTCCTGGATGATTTTCTGCTGACCCACTCCATTTTCTTTCCTGATGAGAAGCTTTGTGCTGCCATGATGAATCAGTATCCTTGTCATATCTTCGTTATTGTTGTTTAATGCCCACAATGAGTAAGTTTAGTCTTTTGTGGGGGAGGAAGGCTAATGTCTGGTCAGGATCAGGCAAAACATTCTGGCCGAGACCCTCACCTCGGCTTCCTAGTAGCCCTCCCTGAAAATTGGCTGTTTTCATGGCAGCCTGTCTAACGAGCTGAGGGATCGATGTGATCCCCGTAGTAGTGAGGGACATGCAGATGAGGCCAAGTCTTGGAGGACCTCGGTCTACCTTCGTCAGCACGCTTGGGATGTGAGGAAAGATACCGCAACCCAACACTTAACGTCCTTTTGAGGGGGCACAAAAGAGTAACCTACTCATTGTGGGCATTCGCAAACAATAATAACTCTTTTGTGTGCCCTGAAAAGTATGTTGTAGTAGTAGCTTTTCTCACATCCTGAGCATGTAATTGTGGTTGCTGTCCTCCAGACGGTTAGTGCTATGCTAGGCTTTTTCTGCGTGAGGCTTGCTACTACAGGCATCACGTCGATCCACATCTCATCAGACTGCCTTGAAAACAGGCTGTTTTCAGGAAATGTTACATGGAAGAGAGATTGTTGTCCTAGCCAGTATATTGTGCCTGACACAGCGTCCTGGTCAGAAGGTTGTGCCTGACTAAACTAGCGTCACCGTTCGTCATGTCTTTTCTCTTGTCTGCAGACCTTTACAAGAACACCAAGATTTTGAAATCAGGGATTTTCAACCTGGATTCTGCGAAAGGTCTCCAAAGTTCTGCAATAGGCTGAGAACAAATAAAATAAAAGAGTTCAGAGAAAAGGCACAGCAATAGCAGAGATGAAAGGTGCTTACCATGGAAGATGAAAGCATGAAATGGCATGCGTTCTAAATCTGCAAGTTTCAAGCAAACACTTGAGGCTGGAGATGCAACACAGTCAATACAAACACTTGAAGCTGGAGATGCAGCATAGTCAATACAAACACTTGACGCTGGAGATGCAGCACAGTCAATACAAACACTTGAGGCTGGAGATGCAGCACAGTCAATACAAACACTTGAGGCTGGAGATGCAGCATAGTCAATACAAACACTTGACGCTGGAGATGCAGCACAGTCAATACAAACACTTGAGGCTGGAGATGCAGCACAGTCAATACAAACACTTGAGGCTGGAGATGCAGCACAGTCAACACAAACACTTGAGGCTAGAGATGCAGCACAGTCAATACAAAGACTAGAGGCTGGAGATGCAGCACAGTCAACACAAACACTTGAGGCTGGAGATGCAGCACAATCAATACAAACACTTGAGGCTGGAGATGCAGCACAGTCAATACAAACACTTGAGGCTGGAGATGCAGCACAGTCAACACAAACACTTGAGGCTGGAGATGCAGCACAGTCAATACAAACACTTGAGGCTGGAGATGCAGCACAGTCAACACAAACACTTGAGGCTAGAGATGCAGCACAGTCAATACAAACACTAGAGGCTGGAGATGCAGCACAGTCAACACAAACACTTGAGGCTGGAGATGCAGCACAATCAATACAAACACTTGAGGCTGGAGATGCAACACAGTTACTACAAACACTTGATGCTAGAGATGCAGCACAGTCAATACAAACACTTGAGGCTGGAGATGCAACACAGTCAATACAAACACTTGAGGCTGGAGATGCAGCACAGTCCATACATAACACTCGAGGCTGGAGATGCAGCACAGTCCATACATAACACTTGACGCTGGAGATGCAGCACAGTCAATACAAACACTTGAGGCTGGAGATGCAGCACAGTCAATACAAACACTTGACGCTGGAGATGCAGCACAGTCAATAAGCTGACAGCAGACAGCAACTTATAGCTGGCTGCTTGCATCAGGGTCATCGAATGAGTACAGACCAAGACCCTATTCTGCCTACAAGTGCTGACCCTGGAAACAGGCTGCACTGGCGTAGTCTGGCTAAGAGAATAGGCATCGCAGTGGGAAGGCATACCCGGTACCCAAAAAAGCCAGTGGAAACCAGAGACCCACAGACTGCATGAGTTTGGAATCCAACATAAGTCAAGCACGGAATGTCACCTGCAAGCATGAATTAGAATGTCTACAATCAGCGGACTACAGAAACCATCAGAAAATACATCCTTTACTACCAGCTGGAAAGGAATGAGCACCTTGTTCTTAGCTTTTTCTTTCTCCATCATTCATCCTGAAAAGGACATTAATCACGGATCATAGTTTGCAGCGAGGCTGTGATATTTTGATCCGATTCAGCGACTTGGTTTGCCTTTCCTCTTTGATCCCTAATCTCTTAGCCAGGCTGCATAGTAGCAGCCTGTTTACAGGGCTACCACTTATATGCATAATAGGGTCTTGATCAGTTATAGGTCACTGACCCCAGTGCAATGAGTCAGTGGCTGCTATCATCTCATTAGGGATCAAGATGCGGAGCAGCGCAAGAGCTGCAGCGGTCAGCGACCCATAGCTGACTGCTAGCATCAGGGCCAGCGAACCAGAGCTGCCAAGACCCTTCTACACCTCCACGCGGTGATCCTGGATAACAGGCTGCAACAGGGCAGACTGGCTAAGGAGAAGGGATCGAACAGGAAATGCTAACCCGGTACTCAAATAATGCTTGCTGAAGTCAGATGTGTTGGACAAAAAGGTGCAAATATCGCAGTCAAGCTGTAAACTATGACACAACGCATTCCGTTCTCTGGACTACATTCTGCTACTTAAGCCCTTTTCAGGGTTTGGTAGCGGGAGATTAAGAACGAACAAAGCCATCTCATTCTCTTCTGCATCCTCTGCCGCATGATGAGTAAGCATCTATAGGTCTGCCTAGAGTACATTGATGTCAGATCCGATTAACCTTACATAATATGTGTCACATCCAGTTAGCAAATGAATATTTTTGTTATTTTGAACTTCGACCTAATTACTCAGCTATCACTCTGGCACCAGTTCCAGAGATGCACAGGATGATGCAGACTTTGTACTGTCACAAAAGAAATGTGTGGTGCACTTTGTGCTAGCCTGGCATGACATTAATCCAGATTTATTCATTGATTCAGCCATCCTCAACAGCTTTCTAGAGGTTTGATATTTTTTATTATTTTACGTGTTTGCCTCACTAGTTTCTACTGGCAGAGGCGCGCCTATTCCACCCCAAAGCAAAGGCAAAGGCCGCTGTCCATCGTAGACAATGATGGCATAATTTATTTTGCTAGCGCTATTTTTAGTAAGGATTAACTGCGCTACTTTTTATCCTCACTCTCTCGTCTTGTGCCGCCCGTCCCCAGTGGCAAGTCAAGGACAAGACAAATAGGGGGCGACTACGAGATGCAGGGACTCCGCATCAAGCACCCGTGAAAAAGACGGCGGAGTCCGGAGTTGAACTCACACCACCCGATCACGAGACCGACGGCTTAACCACTTCTCCATAGAATCCCCAGATTCCACCCCAGACTGTAGTCAATTTGGCAAAAATAAGACTCATAAACCAGTGCATGGATGCATGTGTGCGTCTGTATGTACCTATGCAAGGTTTGTGCGCTCTCAGAAACCAGCCCAACCAAAGTACAATGGAAGGGCCTCACCCTAAAGGGATGTGTGAAAGTTGTGCAAGAGTGTGATTGTTGGACAGAGTCAAATGAAACAAGAGTGTGTGGAAAGAAGAGAGATGTCCGAGTCTGAGAGGTTTGATACTTATGCTAAATAATAATAATTTTGCTCAGGTGTTGGAGGCTTGATGTGGTGGTCGGCCTGCATTCAAGGCCCACTGCTGTAACACAGCTCAATGCCTAGTCCAGAAGGTTTGGGGAAGGATGCCTCAAGTCGATCTAATGAGAAAATGTTTTTAAAATATTTGTAACAGCCCATTAGACCTAACAAACCAATTTCTGTTTCCATATCGTAAAGCTAACTCATACCCACTTTAATTATTTCCCCTTTTCACTTAAAAAGAAATGAAAAACTGATTCTTTCATAAATAAAACATGATTAATCATTTATTGAGGTGACTCGGAATAAGGGGGGACCCAGTGGTCTCGAGGTAAGGTGTTAGCCTGGAGCGCTGGCGTTCACAGGTTCAAATGAAGGTGGAGACCTGGATTTTTTTCAAGTGAATCATCCTGTAAAAATTTCTCCTGATCTCTGAATGGCAGCAGATGATGGAATAGATGAGGTTTACATATACTAGCAATTGAGTGTGCAAAAACAATTGTGTCTTTTGCATGGTGGAGGGAACACCTTTTCGGATCTCCATGCAAGCCACTAATGAGTAGAAGCTTCGTTACGTTTCTTTCTTTTTATTCCAGTTTACAGCCTGCTCTTTTTTATTTTCAACTGGCAAGATTTTTAAAAATGTGTACAGCGTGTTTCTGGGACCTCTGCGTTTATCATCCATCTCTGATAGGACTAGGCAGCTTGATCTCACTTCCCAGGGAGATGCTTGAAACTTGCTGAAATCGAACACCCCACCATTGTACACAGTTGATCGTTTCTTGAGAATCCTTAACCCTCTACAGTCCACCTAATTTACAAGATGTTAGTATTAACATCCAAGACAAGAACTGTACGTGTATGTGTTTCATTGTTAACAACAAAAAAGTAATTAAGAACAAAAATTATGATTTGTAAATTTTAATATCATCATCCTAATGTAGCATGTCCTTTATAGAACATCGCTCCCATCACAGTCTGTCTGAAAGAAACTCGTTCACTTGCCAAGAACTCCAGCCTGCACCACAGTCATACCCAGGCATTCCTGGATATCTTGGTGCCATCATCTTCTTGGTCTGCCCCTTCCTCTTTTACCTGGCACATGCCTTCCATCACTGTTCTCTCGAGACCATTGGGACCGTTGTTAATCCTACCAGACCGCTGTACCCTTTTTCCGATAATTTCCTTATCTGACGCTAAACCGCTGGACCGGTTTTGCGGTACTTTAGGTAGTACGTAATAAAATGTGTCAGAATCTAAAAATAACCAACCAATCGTGGTCAATCCTTTTGATTAGTCATTGCAAATGGCTGCTCCCATGTTTGAATTGATTTTGTGGGGTTTAACGTGAACAAATTCGGAAAATTGACAATGAAACGAGCGGCTGATGAACCAAGCACTTCAACAGGAAAGCAAAGTAAGTCTAGGCTTATGACAGTCCAACAGGTGATCAATAATTTGGTTGATTCAGACTCTGTTCAAGTGAAACAGACAGAGAGAGCTCGAGTGATGAGATGAAGGCTTTTCTTGGACTGAGGATCTATATGGAATACTCATGTATAAAGCCCAGCTATCAGGATTATTGGACATATGAGGGCTCTTTGTTGTGTTTACTCCCGGATTTCGAAATGTTATGACTCGAGACAGATTCTTTGCATTTTTCTGGGTGGATTGGCACACAAAGGTGGAATATTGACGCTAGATGAAAGGTAAACCTATTTTCTACAATTTCTCCAAGTTACATCTTATTCTAACCACTTGTTTGCATGTAACTAACATTTTTCTATATCATGTTGGTTTTTTCTCTTTAATGCTCTGGAGCCCAGGAATGGGGTACAGTTAGGTTCAGGGCCTCAGGTGTGGTAGGGTTAATCAATCAAATTTTAATATACAAAATCAAATTTATCTGTCATACAAATTTTGTTTATAATTCAAATTTAGCTAAATAACAAAAAAACGTTTGATATGTGACTTAAGATAAATATGACTCTAGTTGACTGCAGTGGACAAGTTGAATTGTAAAGGGTTAAGTAACCAAAAATATTAAACACTTCTCAACAAAGTGCCTCTTCTGATAATCAGATTACCTTTTTTTTTTCATTACTCCGCATATAGTTTCATATCACTTGTCATAGTATTTGTTTTCCTCAGATTCTGACCAAATCTGTGGGTCAAGACTGTATTGCACACCCTGGGCTAATCTCCGATCATGAAGCTCTGCTTGCTATTTTTAATGCAAGGAAATGGTAACGTTTCTCTGATCACTCATTGCCACCCACATAGTTACCATACATATCATTGTCAGTAAAAGGGGACGGCGTGGGCTAGTTTAAGTGATACAGCTCACAACCGAAGGTGCTGGGTTCGATCCCCATCACAGCACCTGCCGTTACCCCAGGGAAGCAAACCCTTAGAAAAATACAGGAGGAAGCAAGACCCTTACATAAAATGCATTCTGAAGTCGGATGCACTGGGCCGACAGGCGCAAAATAAAAACCACAGTGCACAGCACACCGCCTTGGGGAATAGATAAATAAGGCAAAAGGAAAACAACAACACAATTATAAGTAAAACAAATGTTAATGTGCTACTATTAGAAATTATGTAAATATACATTTCTTCTTGTGTTTTAACCCTATCCATTTTGACTTAATTGTTTAGATTACATTTATATTTTTTGTCCAGACTGGGTTAACAGCCTGCTCTTTTTTACTTAAACTGTCAAAATTTAATTTTAATGGGGGAATTTATACCTGGTACCTCTGAGTTTATCTTCCATCTCTGATAGGACTAGACAGCTTGATTTGCAAGTGCTGCAACTCTGTATGTCAAATAGTTTTTCTTCAAAATAACATAAATTAATATTATGCAAAGTGAGCTAAAATTGTAACTAATAGATGATCTAAAGGCACATAATAAAATTATCTATACCACAAAGTATTCCGTGGCGAAGTGGTTAAGCCGTCGGCCTCGTGATCAGGTGGTGTGGGTTCGACTCCAGACTCCGCCGTCTTTTTCGCGGGTGCTTGGTGCGGAGTCCCCTGCATCTCGTAGTCGCCCCCTAGTCGTCTTGTTCTTGACTTGCCACTGGGGTCGGGCGGCACGAGATGAGAGAGTGAGGATAAAAAGTAGCACAGTTAATCTTTACTAAAAATAGCGCTAGCAAAATTAATTATGATTATGCCATCATCGTCTACGATGGACGGCGACCTTTGCCTTTGCTATCACAAAGTATTCATAATGAAAAAATATATTAGTCTGTTCAGTTTAATTCATATGGAGGGGGATATATCACTGAATTTGTGTTCTTTTTAACTTAACGTCTTAATACTGGTTTGGAAGACTCTGCAGGAGTGTGTATACAACCAGTTTCTTTTACTTTTTTGTTGATCTAAAACTATGCACATCTAATCTGTTCTTCAATGCATTAATGCATTGATTGGCGTGGCCTCCACTATTTTCTGTGGCAATGCGTTCCTAGCATTCACCAACATTTGACTAAAAAAAATATTTCCTAATATCTAATCTGGACCTTTCTTTAATTAATTTGTAGCTGTGTTTGCTCACCACGTGTATTTTCATTTTACATTATCTCATCAAGAGCAGTGCCACATTTACTTTCTTGTGTGTCCAAGTCAAAGTCTAAATTGGACTTGTTTTGAATATTTGTGTGTAATCCACATGCATGATCATTTACTGGATCAAATAATAATGCATTTCTGACTATTCAAGTCAAAATTAATTCTATTTTGCTTTATGGTTTTTATATTTTAGTGCTGCAATTGGAAAAATTCAAAAGAAAAAGTCTTTGTTTCTGAGCCGAAAAGGTCAGACCAAAACTGTCATTGGTGAATCTGAAGGAGAAAGAAAGGGGATTATACGACCAATTGATGAATGTAAGAAATGTATTTATCAAGTACTTTGTACATCTTGTAATGTTATTTCAGTGTTTTGTGTCTTTGAGATTCTTGACTGATATAACAAGCATGCTACTCTTTATCAAGAATAGATCAATCAATCAATCAAAACCCCTCAGCTTCCTGCAAAGCATAGATCCTCAACAAATATTTGTCACGTCCCCCTGTCTTTGGAAGCCAATGTGGCACAGTTATTAGTGCACTGTCTTCACAGCTGAGCGATCTGGGCTCAGCCCCCAGTTGGTGATGGATTTATCAAAATGCAAATGGCTCTTGGGGTCGACCCAGCCTAAAAAATGGGTAACGGAATAATCTTGGGAAGGCAACGTGGCCAGCGTGATGATGACCACATCATTCCTAGTCTGCCATTGGTCAAGAAAAATATGTGCTAAACACCATTTTTGCCTTTCCTGGGACTTGTCTTTTTTTAAGTTTATTAATGGCCGACTCCAATTCTATCTTGGTGATATTTATTATCAGATGTTCCTCAGGTACTCGTATTGAGTGCTCCATGTGGTTTATTTCTTTCATAATATACCTTTTCATGTCTGCTGGAATTTTATTTCTACTAGTTTCTGCATAATTTTGGATTAGAACATCCGCTGCTTTTTTCCCAGTTAGTACCTTTCCTTCATTTTCCATTGCAATTGTTGGCTTGTAGCTGTTTTCATCACTCAAGGCCTTTGCTAGCTTCCAGAGCTTCTTTCTCTGAGGGTTTCTGTATGCTCATGCCAGCTTTTCCTGCATGCTTGGTTGACTGTTTTCCTATATCTTGCAGAAGCTGTCTTGAGCACGATGTTGCTTTCTTGATTTTGGTCAGTTTCCGCTCTTTCTCTTGCCTCTTTTAGTTGAAGTTCCATCTGTTGCACTTCAGGTAACCAATACGGTTTGTAATTTCTTCTGGCGCCTCTTGGGATGTTCTCCATTGCTGCCTTTAGAAGACACTGGTTGAATTTTTCCACCATCTTGCCTACTTTCTTGTGGTGGGTGTTGATGGACTGGCAGTAAAGATTTGTACTTGTGGCAAACTTCTGCCAGTCTGCTCTCTTATAGTTCCACCTGGGCATTGGCTTGTGGTCTGATGGAATGTTTCCCAGGTTTATTGTAAGTTTGATGGGGCTATGGTTGCTTTCTGCAAGAGGTGTGAGTACTGCTCTTTTTAATTTTTGGCTTAGGTCGCAGGTGGTAAATGCAAGGTCTGAGAATGATGTTGATGTCCATCGCCTTGAATAGAACGTCGGAGGGTCATCTGGGAGGTTGGTTAGATAGACCATCATCTTTGTTGTCAATTTCCCATTCTTCTAGTTTGTGTCCCCTTGCATTGGTCTGTGCGTAACCCCACCTCTCAGACTGGCTGTTAAAGTCTCCCATCAATATGGTTGCCTGGTCCATAATATTCATGGCTTCTAGGGTCAGATTTTTTGTTGGCAGGCGGTATATATTATAAATTATAACTGTGTGATTTGGTAAGGTTACATCCACCCCTATTGTTTTGGCTTCTCCATTTGTTTCCACCGAGATCATCTTTGATGGGATTGATATTTTGGATAAGCACACCCCCTTTATACCCATCCCTATCCAGTCTATGGGTCTCATATCCTCTTATGCAAAATCTGTGGTTTGGATTAAGGTGTGTTTTCTGGATCCAGGCAACGTGTATTTCTTCTTAAAATAGTCTTCCGGACAACGACTCCTTTTTGTTGTATATGCCTTCAGCATTCAGTGTGTCCATGGAGAAATATGTTTTTATCTGTGCAGGTACCTTATGGTGTCTCACTGTATAGTCTGGGTCCTTGATAACCCTTGGATAAGATACATAGTGTCGTGGTTTGCAGCAGCGAGCTATTTTATTCGCACCTTTCGGTTCAACACTTCCGTTTTCAGCAAGCATTTTCTTCAAGTTCGCATCCTTAGCCTTTGGTTGTCCCCAACCGACCTGGCGGCCAAACCTGCAAGGCAGCAGGTTATTTTTTTTATACCATGTTTATATATGGTTTGATGGGGTTGTTATATGGTCACCCTGACAGTTGCCCCTTGTCAGGGAACATGCAGGGGGTGTCCTATTTGGAGTCCATGAGCCTGGCACCGCCCCTCTCGCCCACCAGACTCCCACGTTCATAACTGCTCTCTCAGCAGCCACGCAGTCCTTTAGCACGTTGATACACAGTGGACTTGAAGTCATTTTTTCCATGCCATTTTTGGTCAGATATTAAGGTCTAGGAATGACTTTTCCTTTGGACTTTTCCTTGTTTGGGCTCACTAAATGATAGTCCTTGATTGTCCTGCCCTCCTGGTTTGCGAGCTCCGCCTGCTCGAATTTCCTCTCCTAGGTGGTCTGTCTTCCTGGACTCTTAAACACCACCCGGCTGCTACCATTCTTAGTCTGGCCCCTCTCCAGAGCTCACTAGGTCACTGAGGCATGCAACCCCCCCTCCTCCTCCGACAAGGTGATGGCATCCTTGGGGGACGGGGGAAAGCGTACTAGACATCAACAGTTTGTGACCGTTATTTGTACGCGGAATACGTCACGAGAATGCACATATCTCTTTATGATCAGCGATAGCCATTCTGGCAATATCATCAATTTTTTTAAAAGAAAATGCAAAACTGCACATATCTTGACAATTAGCATTGACCAGATGCAATATAAAAACATAGATTGTTCTTTTTAATGATGTTGTCCGTCCATCACGTGTGATGAAGACTACTCTCTCTATTCAGCCATATAGACAATCTTATCTTTTTGCTCTGTCCGCCATAATAGATGACTTGTACTGTGATTTTGATTAAAGTGTAGAAGGTTTGGGTAATATGTCAACTTCACTCTTTCGTTCTGTACTACCTTTCTACCTTTGTCCAGTGGCAAAACATTATCGAGAAGACTGAAGATAGCACAGCATGCAGATTTGTCCCCACAGTAAACTCCCAAAACCTTTCCCGTTAACAGGTATCCCGCAATGAACATTGTTGTAGAATATGTACAAAATTCCAACAATTCAAAAACATCCATAATCATAGCGAATAGTTACCAATTGGTCCATTCAAAATGCAGGAAGCAACCAACATTTGCCATTGCTCTGACAAAATCACCCAGGTGTACAGTGTGGACAAGATATGGGATCTTAGTCAATATGTTGTTGCACCTGACATTAGCTTTTGCAATAATTTTTGAATTATATTTGTTCTTAGATATGTTTCTCATTGCAGTAAATTGTACCCATTCCTGTTACTAGATATATTTAAAGTTTACTGTGCGGATCACACATATACAACCATACGACTTCCAATCAACTCCACTGTTCGGGAGATTGTCCTCAGTGCCAGGGACAAGCTGTGTTTGGGCCATGACCCAGTTCTTTGTGAGGTCAAGTCAAACGGAGGCAAGTTTCTCTTACATTTTTGTTTTCAGGACATTTATTTTTTCTTAATTTAAAAAACCATCTCTACTTTAACCTTTAGCACGCTACTGTTAGCTGAAAATTGACACACTCGACCTAGAAATTAGAAATTGAAAAAAAAATTATTTTAGCGAAGACCCTACCCATAGCCACTTTTTAAATGATGAATACGTCACGTCCATCTACACAGGTTTTTTTGCCAGTTAAATTATTGTATGTTAGATTAAAAATAGATTTTGAATGATTTATCTTCTTATTACCCCAATTGGAGCAGGCCGACTTTTTGCGAAAGGTGAAGTAGGTTGTTGGGAATGATCTTTATCGAGTAAATCTGTTTATTTTGTTTGTTCAGATGTAATAACTACATTTGAATTGGATATTAACAGTTGTGTTGATATTATAAACACAGTTTCGATACACTGTTGTGGTTTCCATGGATTGCTATCAGAGCAACCAGGCCTTGCGGTCGAGTCCAAATTTATTTTTAGTTTTCACTCAATTTTCACCTTCATCTTTTTGTATCTCAGAAACTAACAAACACACACAAAAATAATAACACCAACAAGTTCTTTATTCAATTGTGTCTTTACACACAAGACAATCATATTTATTGACCAACAAACAGAAAACTTGCAAGTTTCGAAAGTCAACTACATAGCGAAATATGAAGCAGCGAAAATTTCCACACAAATATGTAGCGTACTAAAGGCTAAATTACCCATTGCAAGAGTCTGTCAATGGATGGCGAGGTGAGAAATCTGTAAGGCTGATGAATAAAGGAAGAGTGGCTGGCCATGGGGGTATGGATATTGATCTTTAACAACAATAACATGCATTCAAATCCTCAGTAAGACAATGGGTTGTTTTTTTGTGGAGGTAAATTAAAAACCTTGTCTGCACAGTGCATGGTGACTGCATGGGGTAGATGCCTTTCTTCATCAGCCCTATATATTCTCCTGGTAGACTTCATCAAAGGGAGTAAACAGTGTAGTGATAGTTTGTCAGTGATAGTATGACAGAGAAGGCTGGCGTAGTGTTGTGAGGATGTCTTCATGTGTGCCCCAACGACCTCACCGGTTACGTGGAATAAATGATGTGACATTTTATTCAAAAACATGATTTTGACTTAACTTTGCAAATTTATACCTCGGGGTTTCAAATGAAAACATTTGGTCGGGGTGTTGAAAACAGTAGAGCAGCCACCTCACTGTGAACTCTCGAGACTCTTTCCTTGACTTCGAGATATGTCCGCAAACCAGGCGAACAACATCTCCGTGACATTACCAGGCTTGTCCCCTGGATTAATGCACTTTTGCTTCGATATCTACCTCTGTACGCTATCAGCCATACCAATGGACGCAGAAGAGATGCAGACTAGCGGACATTGCACACCTGCCCCACTGTGTCAACATCCCAGGTGGCGGGGAATGCTAGGCGTACCATCCCTGCATAGAAGCCAAGAAAATAAAGGGAGCAAAGAGATACCCCACTCACATGCAAATGCTACGTTTCTGGCAGGACGTGACGATCCTGGGATACAGACACACTGGACTGCCTCTCTTCCGGGTAAACCAGTCCATATCATATATCACCTCATATATCATCACCGCACCCTATAGACACGAGTAGTGAAGACTCGTTAGTCTGGTAAGACAACTTCCATAAGAGAGACAACTCTGATCACAAACAACTGCTGCCTTGCAGATAGGCTGGGGACAGCCAAAGGCTAAGGAGGGCATCCCTACAGAAACGCCTGTTGAAATCAGATGCACGGGGCCACAAGCCTAACGAAACAGTGCAACGTAAATCGCAGTATGATGACAGAACAACCGATCAGAAATGAAAGCATTAAAATTACAATAAAAATGTGAAACATTATACCATTGTCATATCAGTTGGCATTATCGTTGCTAAGGACTTCAATAGTGTACATCAGTCATGCCACATGTCGTTAAAGTAGTCATTTAAAGATAGCCGTCTCACTAGTCACTTGCACTAAAGAGAAGCAGAGTTCTGTTATTCATATTTTTAACAATGTAGCTGTTAAACCTATTGAAATTTTATTGGTGAATAAAGGTTAAACAACGAATAAAGGACGTTGAACTTCCTTCACTGACATCATAGATGTCATACTGTTATGACAATATAGAAGGGATCCGCCATGTGGTGCACATGCCAGACAACAGATGAACAAGTAGAGTGGCATCCTGGTAGCTTTACAACTTTACGCACCCACGCTGAGGCCTGAAGTTGAGGTGGAGAGATAGCCTGAAGGAGACTGTTGGTCCAACATTGTACACCAAGGCAAAAGTGTCAAATGAGTTTACGAAGCATTCGGTTACATAGCATCAGGCACATGTGCCTGATTGAATACTAGGATTTAGAGATTAGGGAATGAAGGTTCAGTACGGTGTTGCATACCTGTCACTCTAGCAAATGCACCAGTGAAGTAGGAAGTTCCTAAGCTGCGTGAGTTCTTGACCAGGATAAATTAGACTATAACAAGTTTTATAAAATACAACCACCTACAAAAACAAAAGGGCATAGCTACAAATTAACTACAGAAAGGTCCAGATTAGATATTTAAGAATTATTTTTTGTAGGCAGAGTGATGAATGCTTGGAATGCATTGTCACAGGAAGTGGTGGAGACAGGGACAATTAATGCATTTAAGAATAGATTGTATGCACATAGCTTTTAGAGCAAGGAAATTTAAATGAAACTGGTTGTATACAGCCTCTGAAGACTCTTCTAAATCAGTATAAAGACGTTAAGTTAAGGTCAGGCGCACCGAGTAGTGACACCCTTGTCGATTGAAGCATCATAATGAAAGATCACGGAGTGACTGTGAAGGAAATAGCTGTACTTCTGAGCGTCAGGCGAGGCTCAGCATATCATCATCTAAAAGACTTTTTTCTAGAGGAATTCGTGCACTTTGTAGTTGCTCTGGAATTTGTATAAAATGTAAAAGAGGCTGTTGAAAAATTATACTTCTTCAGCTTTTATCCTGAAAACAACATTGTGTCATAGTTTACAACGAGACTGCGGTATCTGCACTTTTTGACTTAACACATCAAATTTCAGCTGGTTTTTTTTAGTACCAGTTTGCATTCCCACTGCGATCTGTATGCTATGGCACACTACACTAGTGACTAATGCAGCCTTTTTCCAAGGTGGCCACGTGAAAGCGTAATAGGGTCTTGGTCAACTATGGTTTGCTGACCTTGATGCAAGCAGTCAGCTATGAGTTGCTGGCTGCTGCATCTTGGCTATAAGAAATTATACAATTGTGTGCCACTTTTTCTTAATTATTTTTAATTTTAGGAAACGAAAATTTACATTGTAAGAAAAAAATTCATGCAAAATGGTGTAAGAAACAATATAATTTGTAAGTTGACATACACTGCATGGGGAGCATCCCCAACGGTGCTCTGCATAACATCTCTTCCACTATGTCTCTAAGTGGTAGAATATGCAGCATCAGTATGGAATGCATCTACACGCACGAAACAGGTCAATATGACAGTAAATAAGACATGCAGAATTGTAACAGGATGTCTTGAACTGACGTCAGCGGCAAAGGTATACGCAATCGTTGGTATCGCGCCTCCGGATATTAGAAGATGTGTTGAAAGACAAAAGCAGTCCTGTGATCAGAGACACCCTCTTTATGGACAAACAGCAGAAAGAATACGACTGAAATCGAGGAAAAGTTTTGTCACCTGTACGGCGTTCAGAACAGAACCCCTAGAGAAACCGCATATAAAAGTGACACCAAAAGAAGGGTGAAGGTTGAATGAAGGTTAAAGAAGAACTTGCAACAGGACATGATTTGCCATATACTAGGTGGGGATCTCTGAACAGGTTAAGAACAGGTGTGTTCAGATGTGGGTCTAACCTGAAAAAGTAGGGATATGCAGATAATGAATACTGCGATTGTGTAGCTGTCCAGGACCCGGAACACCTGATTATATGTTCCAGTATATATGAATCCTGTAGAGTAGAGGACCTGATGGTGGTAAATGAAAGAGCACCGACGGTGGCTGGTTTTTTGGCGAAAACTATGCGAGGTTGTCGGACACGGAAAGTAAGTAAATCTATAAGCTATAAAATCCCTACCAGCAGACCGAAGCAATGTGAATAAACAGCATAATGGTAGTGCTGCCTCCACACTTTTGTGTGGATTTACCCTCTCAGATTTCATTATTTTGTATATTTCTCTTTTCTGTTCAGAACGAGTGTTATTCAAAGAGATGGACAGGTGTATCATGAAGTCGCTGAGTCTAAATGGAAGGTTGTTTGTAGCACCTCGTGAGCACCTGGATGCTTTGGTAAGGCTTCTGTTACCTTTCTCTTACTAATTAGGGCTTTGTTTCAACGTCATGACATTTAACTTTTAGCTTGCTAGCGTCCACTAGCCGTAGACGGACTCGGTCTACAAAATCGAAATTAAAAAAAAAAAATAGTTTGCATGGAGACCCAAGCCATTTTTTAAACGCTGAATACGCCATGTCCGTCTACACACGTTATTTTGCCGGTAAAAGTATTGTATGTTAGATTACAAACCGAAAGGAGGTGTAGAAAGGTCTTGGCAGTTCTGGGTCGCTGATCCTGGCACTAGCATCTTGATCTCAAAATTTCTTGCAATGCCATATAGCTAATTATTGGCTTGGACAATTAACATACTTATACTTAAAAATTGATCCAATCCAAGTATTTCTAAATTTATAAATCTACCTGCACTTGCTAGTAGAAGGTTTACATTATAGATCAAAGTGTTCACAGGGGATGGTGTGGCTAGTAGTTAAGTGACACAGCTCACAACCCAAAGGTGCTGGGTTTGCTCCCCAATCACAGCACCGGCTGTTACTCCGGGGAAGCAAACCCTTAGAAAATGCAAGAGGAAGCAGATCCTTACATAAAATGCATGCTGAAGTCGGATGCACTGGGCTGACAGGCACAAAGTATTCCATAGTGAGCTAGTTAACTTTGCAGCATGTGGTGTGTCTTAGTCTTAGTTGACTTGCACTTCTACAGCTGGATGTAGCTGTAGCTGGTATGAAGTTTTAGTGGTTAATGGTATAGGCTCAAGCAGCTTATAAATCTACTGCGTTGGAACAAGTCCTGCAGGGGGGGGGGGTGTATTTACTGATTAACTGATGTACGAGTCCATCTTAATAGACTCACACACAAGAGCAAAGTAACCCTGCAGCCTGTTAGGCGACACCTATGCTGCTCTTAACAAACCACCTAACCACGGCCGATATTATGCATGTCACACAGTTAGTCGCCTTTTACGACATGCTCTCTGTGGGGCAGTGGTGCTATTCTTGTCCTTGTCATACAGAAAAACCCCGGCAGACCACTCGGGGAATGTGAGTTTATAAATTGCAGTGTCAGCACCCAAGAGGCGGTCATTGATTGACCTCAAAATGTTACCATTGTCCGAAGTCCCTACTGTGGGGAAAAGCTGAGACCCAATGGAGTCTCTAACACTTCATCCCCAACAGCAATGTCTGTTTTGACACCACCTTTATCATTTACCTATTGGTCTAGGGGAACTTAGGCCTTACTTTGGTCAGGCACAACATACTGACCAGGACGTCGTGTCAGGGTCAGGCACAACATACTGACCAGGACGTCGTGTCAGGGTCAGGCACAACATACTGACCAGGACGTTGTGTCAGGGTCAGGCACAACGTACTGACCAGGACGTCGTGTCAGGGTCAGGCACAACGTACTGACCAGGACGTCGTGTCAGGGTCAGGCACAACGTACTGACCAGGACGTCGTGTCAGGGTCAGGCACAACGTACTGACCAGGATGTCGTGTCATGGTCAGGCACAATATACTGACCAAGTTCACTATCTCTCTTCCATGCATTGTTCCTTGGAAATAGGCTGTTTTCAACGCAATGGTTGACTAGATGTGGATCGATGTGATCCCCATAGTTGTTAGCGTCACGCAGATGAAACCAAGCATAGCACAATCACCTTGAGGCCCACCTTCATCAGCACAGGATGTGAGGAAAGCTACTACAACATGCCATTAAGTACCCTTTTTGGGGCGCACAAAGTCTATTGTGGACGTTCAACAACAACAACCTATTGGTCTGCCCAGAATGCAATGATACCATTTCTACTCAACAAAACACAAAATAACTTGACTTAATAAAACCTGTATCTACTATCTTCCAGACTCCAGTCCCAGAACAGGAAGGTCCTAATTCTAGCACTATGGCTGAGCTGGAGGTCATGAGTACGAAAGAATTGGCCAATCAGATCACTCTTTATGACTGGGACCTCTTCGTGGCCATCCCAGAGGTACTTGTTCTCCATTTTTGTTGAGTGATTTGTTGAATTCATGATGCAGCTTCATTATCTTTTATAATTTTAAAAGTAAACTAATATTATAATGACTTCTTCCTTCACCATTGCTAGATTACTGATAAATTATTTAGAGATTGTCTTGACAGACTAGATCTTTCAAGATAGTAGCAATCTCCCTCCATTTAGCTTTACGGAGGTAAGGATGAACTCAAGACAATGGTTGAATTCATTAGAGGAACTTGTCCAATCAAATTTGTTTGTTGTTTGTTCATTGTAATTTATGAAGACCACTTTGTCAGCATTCATTGTTTGCATGAGTTTGAAGATGGCTAAATAAACCAATCGTAGCCCTGATTTTTTTGTTTCACTTAAAAGCAAAGGTCGCCGTCCATCATAGACGATGATGGCATAATTAATTTTGCTAACGCTATTTTTAGGAAGGATTAACTGCGCTACTTTTTATCCTCACTCTCTCGTCTCGTGCCGCCTGACCCCAGTGGCAAGTCAAAGACAAGACGACTAGGGGACGACTACGAGATGCAAGGGACTCCACATCAAGCACCCATGAAAAAGACGGCGGAGTTCGGAGTCGAACCCACACCACCTGATCACAATGCCGACAGCTTAACTACGGAATCACTTAGTACAAGGAAATTGGACACCACCTTCCACCAGGCTGAAGGATTTTTTGCACACGATCCATGATGGTGCGAATGTTCCATGTACCAAATATAAAAGGCGCTACCATTGTGTACATCATAGTACACAATGGTGTATCGGAAGTGAAATTAAAACAAAGTGAGTTGCACATGAATTTTATTATAGTGAAGGAAAGTAACACACTTCAACCTCACTCTCTTGTCCTCAAGTGCCCTGGTTCAGTGGCATGACATAGTCAAGACAAATGATAGTGGATGAGGATGCAGATTTTTTCTAGGGCTTTCTCCCAAAGCCTTACTTGGGTTCCTGTATCCCACAAACCAATGGGGGAAGAAATAGAACCACTAAGGTCATAAGTTTATACTCAAATAACTTAACTTAACGTCTTTATACCGGTTTAGTCTGTAAAGTCAACAGTCTGTTGAGTCTGTATACAACCAGTTTCTTCGAAGGTGGTTTAACCGATGTGCGAGTCCATCTTAATAAACTCAAACACTAGAGCTAAGGTAGATGCCATCTATAGCTGCTCTTAACAAACCACCAGTGAAAGGTACAAATAACTGGGTAGATTTTTAACTTGAATTTTGTCTGGGCAGTGGCCGTTAAGCCTACTCTTTTTAAATTTTTGGACTACCATGAAGTTTTTAACGTGCTCGACAATGAACACAGGAGTTTAATCTCACTACCCAGAGGTCAGGAGAATTTTTACCAGAAGATCCCCGTGAAAATAAAACCCGGTCATCACCGTGATTCGAACCCGCGACCTCTGGCACTCGAGACGGACAACTTACCTCAAGACCACTGAGTCCCCCCGAGGTTAATGTAACAAAGTGGCAAGGTTTGAATACTTGAATCACAGAAAACTAAAAATGATTTTGTTTTCTGTCTCATAGCAAGAGATGCTGAACAAAGTGTTTGGACCAACAGTCTTTCCAGATGGAATATCCCCTAATCTGGAAAACTTCCTTAGAAGATTCGATCAGGTAACTCATACACATTTCCCTTCCGGTACGTGCTCATTGTACATTGTACTTGTTCAAAATAATATTGTGCCACTGTAACCTTCCAGGCATGTCATGAAAGGTTACTAAAGAGGTTTGTGAATGGGGCTAGAAATTTCATCATGTAAAGAAAAAATATTGCTGTTGAAATCATTTCTGTAAATGCTTAAATACGATGGTAAGTCAGTAAGTCGCTTACAAAAGGATATGCAATAGATTAAAAAATGTAGTTGCAGTTTCTAAAGATGTTAGGTGGCAGTAACATTTAGATTTGTGATTACTTTAGGTAACAGACTTCAGTGTACATCTCTACCTGGATCGATCTACAGCCTTGTCTTACAAGGATGTCAGACTCATATCCACTGCCTTCATATAACGTTTGCACGCATCTTTGAACCTCAGCTATGGTTGGCCAACTGTTTTTTTACTGTCTGCCAACTTGTCCATAGAGGATATCTTTGGGGATGTGACCATCTTCCATGCGAGGAACATGACCAAGTCATTGTAGTTTTCGCTGTTTAAGGAGAGTGTACATGCTTGGGAGACAGACAATATAAAAACCATTTTACCAGGATACAAAAGACATGACCTTTATCATGTTAAAAATCAAATAGTATACTAAGCTAAAGATCTTTGACCCCAATGTGAAGTCAATATTTTGTATATGGATTTCAAACATAGCGAATGACCTGGATCTACTGTCCTGCTCATGCTGGGGTTCAGGGCAATGAAAGAGCTGACATCTTGGCTTCACAGGCTCCCATCATGGGCACATTGGTGATGGACAGAAGTGACATTTTGAAATCAATCAATGACTGCCTTCTGGATGAGGACACCGCAATAGATGAAGCAGCAATCCACAGACTGCAAAGTTTCTATATTAAACGAGGTTTGAGCGGAGTGGGGCGCATGAGAGGACGGCGCAGGAGCGTGTACAACCAGCGAGCTACAGGGACCATCAGCATCCATACCTTACGCCATTTGATGAGAGAGATTGAGCACCTATAGGTATGCCCGGAGTGTATTGACGTCAATTCTTAGAAACAGAAACAGCTTACTGATGACCCATCTTTCAGCAGTGGTTACACAGTTGTGAGTCCCAACTTGTCCCAATAGTCTCTGTCATAACAACATCTTTATACTGTTTTAGAAGACTACAGATTCTGTATACAACCAGTTTCTTGGAGGGTTTTTAACCGATGTGCGAGTCCATTTTAATAGACTCAAACACTAGAGCTAAGTAGACCCGCAACCAGTTAGGCGCCATCTATAGCTGCTCTTATCAAACCACCTGGGGAAAGGTACAAATAACTTGGGCAGATATTTCATTTAAAATTTGTTCGGACAGCGGCCGTTAAGCCTACTCTTTTCAATTTCGGGAAAAAAACATGAAAAAAAACTAGTAAAAGTTGATTAAGGTTGAGCTTAATCAAAATTTAAAAATGGGTATGGTCAGATACCGCACCGAGACGAGAACACAAACAAAACCTACGTTACGACCAATAGGCCTTCATCAGGGACAACAACACTGAACTAACAAATCAACATATAAGAAAAAATGGTCAACTCATCTGTTTCAGGTGGGAGACGCTTTCTGTCTAAGCGACCGGTCGTGCCAAGTACTCGATAGAAACTGAAATAGGAGCGGTCAAACAAAAAGTGGCGGAATATGCCTGATAAGCCAAGCGTGGCCAAATAGTGGTCCAGATAGGAGAACAATGAGAAGGCAATATAAGCCGGGAGGGTGTGATATTGATATAAGAGAGGGGGGAAGAGAACTGATGGAAGAATGGGGGAGGCGGGGGGGGGGGGGGGGGGGGGGGGAAGGAAGACAAATAGATGGGGGCCAGTGTGAGGGTTTAAGAAAAAGTATGGAAGATATTAATACCATGTGGTTGGAGACAGCCCATACTCGAGATAAGTCTGTTCTCAAGGGCGAATCGATGACGATCGTCAGAGAAGCACGAAACTAGACCAGTGACACTGACGTCAGCCATACCCCGGTGCTCAGGACCATTGAAGTGGCTGGCAATTGGGGAACCAGTGCGGTTGCGGATGTCGTTGAGGTGTTGGCGGAAACGCTCCCGTAGTTCCATACCAGTTTCCCCAATGTAAGTCATACCACACTGGCGGCAGATGATGGAATAGATGAGGTTACGAGATTTGCATGTGAACCCCTCTTTGATGAAGAATTCAGCCTTAGGAAAGGTAATGGAGCGAGAAAGGATGACATGAGGGCAGGTAACACAGCCACGTGAATTTTTGCACGGCCTGGTGCCTGGGAGGCTATGAGGGCTGGTGTGTAGGCGACTACTGACCAGCAAGTCCCTCAGGTTCCTGTCACGTTTGTAGGCGACAAGGGGAGGATCGGGAAAAACTTCGCGAGTGGCAGGATCAGAGTGAAGGATAGGGAGATGGCGGAATAGGATATCCCAGACAGAGACGCTGTGAGGGTGATAGGTGAGGACGAGTTTCACACGGTCAGAGGGAGGACGGCGGGTGGGAGTGAGGGAGTCTTGGCGGGAGATAAGAAGAACCCGCTGAAGAGCGGAGGAGAGAGTGGTCTCAGGGTAGAGTCGCTTGCGGAAGAAGTCAAGCATCTCGTGGGCCCTGAGAAGGAAGTCGTCGTCATCCTGACATAGGCGTCGGAGGCAGAGGAGTTGGGAGAAAGGAAGCGAATCGCGGCAGGATAGGGGATGGGAGGAAGTGTAGAGGAGGTAGTTGTGAGAATCAGTGGGTTTGTAGTAGACAGTGGTGGAGAGGCCTGAAGGGCAGATAGAGACAGTGATGTCCAGAAAGTGGACAGACGTGAGGGAAATGTCAGACGTGAACTTGATCGAGGGATGGAAGTCGTTGACAAAGTCGATAAAGTTGAGGAGATCCTTCTCCGACATGTCAGTCATACCAATCCCATCGTCGATGTATCGATAATACATCAAAGGAAAGGGGCCCTGGAATTGAAGCCAGATCAAGTGTTCCAGGTGACCCATGAACAGGCATGCGTAGCTGGGGCCCATTCTGGTGCCCATAGCCACACCGCTGATCTGGTCGAAGAACTGGCCATTGAATTCAAAGGTATTGAGAGTAAGAACGAGTTCTGCTAGACGGACGATGGCAGACGTGGAGATGAATGGGTTAACCCTTCGGTCAAGGAAGAAACGGAGGGCCAATAAACCATCAGAGTGGGGGATCGAGGTGTACAGTGAACAGACATCAAGTAGGAAGAGACGATAGGTATGGTCAGGGGAGAGGACAAAAAAGTGGATGCAGGATCAATTAATGCATTCAAGAATAGATTGGATGCACATAGTTTTTAGAGCAAGGAAATGTAAAAGAAACTGTTTGTTTACAGACTCTGCATAGTCTTCTAAACCAGTATAAAGAAGTTAAGTTAAGTTAAGTTAGCATTCATCTTGCAGTTCTGATTTATCCAACTGAGTGTCTGTGAGATCTTGTGGATAAACAGCTGATATCATTACAAGACAGTCACTGTTCTGGAATTCTCAGGACAAGAGCAGTAGTGGCAGTCTAATCACTCATAGAAAAGGGAATCAAATACAAACATTAAAAAATGGCAGAGCTGGAAAAGATGGCGCCTGACAGGAAGACTTGGCAAGTATTTGTTGAAGACATACGCTCTGCAGATAGTTAAAGGGTTTTAATTGATCGATTGAATGATTGCTGCTAACCTTTATCTTGATTTATATTTCTCTCCCTGTTCGTCACATGTCTTTTAATTTCAGCTTCAATACTGGGTTGTGACGGAAATGGTATTGTTGTCAAATGTTGGGAAAAGGGTCCAGCTGTTAAGGAAGTTGATCAAACTAGCCCAACAGTAAGTCCAGGTGTTCAAGAGAATCAGTTTTTGTTCAGTTCAGCTTTGTGCATATCAGTGTTATTCAGTTCAGCTTTATGCATATCTGCTCTGTTCAGTTCAACTTTGTGCATTTCAGCTTTGTTCAGTTCAGTTTTATTCAGCTCAGCTTTTCTCAATTCAGCTTTGTTCAGTTCAGTGTTATTCAGCTCAGCTCTTTTTAATTCAGCTTTGTTTAGTTCAGTTTTGTTCAGTTCAGTCTTATTCAGTTCAACTTTGTTCAGTTTAGCTTTGTTCAGTTCAGCTTTGTTTAGTTCAGTTTTGTTCAGTTCAGCTTTGTTCAGTTCATCTTTGTTCAGTTCAGTTTTGATCAGTTCAGTTTTTTTTTCAGTTCAGCTTTGTTCAGTTCAGTCTAATTCATATCAGCTTTGTTCATTTCAGATTTGTTCAGTTCAGTTCAGTCTTATTCAGTTCAACTTGGTTCAGTTTAGCTTTTATCAGTTCAACTTTGTTCAGTTTTGTTCAGTTCAGCTTTGTTCAGTTCAGCTTTGTTCAGTTCAGCTTTTTTCAGTTCAGCTTTGTTCAGTTCAGTCTTATTCAGTTCAATTTTGTTCAGTTCAGCTTTATTCATTTCAGAATTGTTCAGTTCAGTTTTATTCAGTTCAGTTTTGTTCAGTTCATCTTTGTTCAGTTCAGCTTTGTTCAGTTTTTACTGATTCAACTAACAAAGATTGATTGACGGCACCAACTAACAAAGATTGATTGACTGCACCATCTAACAAAGATTGATTGACTGCACCAACTAACAAAGATTGATTGACTGCACCAACTAACAAAGATTGATTGACTGCACCAACTAACAAAGACTGATTGACTGCACCAACTAACAAAAATTGATTGACTGCACCAACTAACAAAGACTGATTGACTGCACCAACTAACAAAGATTGATTGACTGCACCAACTAACAAAGATTGATTGACTGCACCAACTAACAAAGATTGATTGACTGCACCAACTAACAAAGATTGATTGACTGCACCAACTAACAAAGATTGATTGACTGCACCAACTAACAAAAATTGATTGACTGCACCAACTAACAAAGATTGATTGACTGCACCAACTAACAAAAATTGATTGACTGCACCAACTAACAAAGATTGATTGACTGCACCAACTAACAAAGACTGATTGACTGCACCAACTAACAAAGATTGATTGACTGCACCAACTAACAAAAATTGATTGACTGCACTAACTAACAAAGATTGATTGACTGCACCAACTAACAAAGACTGATTGACTGCACCAACTAACAAAGATTGATTGAGTGTACCAACTAACAAAGACTGATTGACTGCACCAATTAACAAAAATTGATTGACTGCACCAACTAACAAAGATTGATTGACTTATACCAACTAACAAAGATTGATTGACTGTGCGAATTAACAAAGATTGATTGACTTATACCAACTAACAAAGATTGATTGTCTGCACCAACTAACAAAGATAGATTGTCTGCACCAACTAACAAAGATTGATTGACGGCACCAACTAACAAAAATTGATTGACTGTATCAACTAACAAAGATTGATTGACTGTTCCAACTAACAAAGATTGATTGACTGCACCAACTAACAAAGACTGATTGACTGCACCAACTAACAAAGATTGATTGACTGTACCAACTAACAAAAATTGATTGACTGCACCAACTAACAAAAATTGATTGACTGCACCAACTAACAAAGATTGATTGACTGCACCAACTAACAAAGACTGATTGACTGCACCAACTAACAAAAATTGATTGACTGCACCAACTAACAAAGATTGATTGACTGCACCAACTAACAAAAATTGATTGACTGCACCAACTAACAAAGATTGATTGACTGCACCAACTAACAAAAATTGATTGACTGCACCAACTAACAAAGATTGATTGACTGCACCAACTAACTAAAATTGATTGACTGCACCAACTAACAAGGATAGTAACTAAATTCAATAATTATAGCAGGAAATGGGAATAACATAATTAAAATATTCCGTGTCACTTTTTATTTTAACAGCTGTAAAGAGCAAAGTAACTTCCACGCCTTCTTTGCCATCACAACGGGCCTAGGTCACCTGGCAGTTAGCAGACTTTCACAGACATGGGAGGTAGTTAAATCTCATTTACTTTTCATGTTCCTTATCATTTCCTTTATGTTTGTTCTTCTTCTTCGTACACTGTCAGACGTCAACCTGAATTTTTTTCGAAAAAAGCAGCGGCCATCCTGAGGCTTATGTTTGTTCATTTATTTGTATATTTAAATGGTGTAACTTAACATCTTTATACTGGTATTAAACAGAAATTGGATGTGATGGTAGTGACTAAGAAACCGGACTCTCCTAAATGCTTCGTCAGAGCTAAGGGGACAGAACTGAGACTGGGTCAACACGTTTAAATACCTGGGCACATACATAACATCACATGGAAGATGCAATTATGAAATAAAATACAGAACAGCTCAAGCAAAATTGGTCTTCCAGACCATGAAGGGAATATTGTGCTACAAAATCTTGTCACTGGAACTAAGAAAGAGAGTCCTTGGATGCTAAGTGGAACCAGCACTGACATATGGCAGTAAATTATGGACAATCAGGAAGCAAGCGTATAGATCTTTTGAAGCAATGGAGATGTGGTTTTACAGAAGAATGCTGCGAATCTCATAGACTACAAGGAAGACTAATGATACAGTAATCAAAAAGGCACAAACACAAAGACAACTTATTACAAGGATCAGAGCAAGGCTTTCATCCTTTTTTGAGAAGATGCAGCTTGGAGAATGTTGTGACAATGGGAAAAATAGCAGGAAAGAGAGACAGAGGAAGGCGGAGGGAGAAGATGCAGGACAGCCTGAGAGAATAGCAGGGGCAACAATCAACAACAGAGTTGGTAAACGACACACATAATAGAAGCAGATGGAGGTGCATGGTCGCCAACGCCAACCGGCAGGGCTCCCCTATTTCTGTGGCATTTCAAGCATTCATCACTTTCTTACTAAAAATATATTTCCAATTGAACTTTTAACCAATTTTTCCACTACCTTTATCTTGCTGCCAGCTGCACAAAATTGTTGTAGTGGCTTTTAACCAATTTTTGCACAACCGTTATCTTCCCGCAAGCTGCATAAAATTATTGTAGTGGCTTTTCACTATTTATCCACCACCTCCATTATCTTGTTGCCAGCCGCACAAAATTGTTGTAGTGGCTTTTAACCAATTTTTCCACCACTGTTATCTTGCTGCCAGCTGCACAAAATTGTTGTAGTGGCTTATAACCAATTTTTCCACCACTGTTATCTTCCTGCAAGCTGCACAAAATTGTTGTAGTGGCTTATAACCAATTTTTCCACCACTGTTATCTTCCTGCAAGCTGCACAAAATTGTTGTAGTGGCTTATAACCAATTTTTCCACCACTGTTATCTTCCTGCAAGCTGCACAAAATTGTTGTAGTGGCTTTTAACTATTTTTCCACCACCTCCATTATCTTGCTGCAAGCTGCACAAAATTGTTGTAGTGGCTTTTAACCAATTTTTCAACCTCCATTATCTTGTTGCCAGCTGCACAAGATTCCCTTCATGCTCTTTAATCTTTTTCCAGAAGCTTCCTGGTAAACTAAAGAAGATGTTCTCAGAATTTGAGATTTTCATGGAACCCGCTCGCAACCATCGGCCATACAGGTTGGCTGTCAGTAAGCTAAAGAGCCCGATTATACCTTTCATGCCCCTTCTCATGAAAGGTGAGGTGGTTTGTCATAATTTTGATTGATCCATTGTTATCTTCATTTTTGCTTTCATGCATTTCATTTGTGTTAATCATCATAATGAGCACTGATATCTTCTTCTGCATTTCACCTGAAAAGGAGTTTGGGATATAGTTTACAGTGAGACTGCGATATCTGTACCTTTCAGCCTGATACATCCAATCTTAGAACATCATTGGGGCCAAGCTGCTGCAGCGCATAAGCTGACAGTAGCTTGTGACTTACAGCTGGCTGTTTGAATCAGGGTCAGTGAACCATAACTTACGAAGACCTTATTCTGCCTCCACGTGGCGGCCCTGGAAACAGGCTGCACTAGTCTCTAGTGCAGTCTGGCCAATGGGTAGGCATCCCTCGGTACTCAAAATATCCAACTGAAATCAGATGTGTTGAGCCGAAAGGCGCAGATATTGCAGCCTCGTAAACTACAGCACAATATCACAACATACCTTTCATGCCAAACTCCGAATTAGAGAAAGCATAGCATTTTTGGGACTGGACTTGCCTTCCCTCTTCAATCCCTAATCTCTTGGCAGGTTGCATGGTTGCAGTCTGTTTCCAGGGATGCCACTTTTGGTGGAATGGAGTCTTGGTCAGTTATGGTTTACTGACCCTGATGCAAGCACCCAGTTATGAGTCTCTGGCTGCTCTCAGATCATTCGCTGCTGCTGTCAGCTCATTCATTGCTGCTCTCAGCTCATTCACTGCTGCTGTCAGCTCATTCTCTACTGCTGTCAGCTCATTCTCTGCTGCTCTCAGCACATTAACTATCTTCTCTCATCTCATTCACTGACTGCTGTTAGCTCATTCACTAGCCGCTGTTAGCTCATTCACTGGCCGCTGTCAGCTCATTCACTGGCTGCTGTCAGCTCATTCACTGACGCTCTCAGCTCATTCACTGCCGCTCTCAGCTCATTCGCTGCTGCTCTCAGCCCTCTAGCTGCTGTTCTCAGCTCATTTGCTTCTGCATCTTTGGTCCCACTGCTGTTCTAATTTTCTTTATTTCACTTTTCCCATAATTACACAAAAAACATAGAACCTCACACCATCACAAACTGAGGACCACTTCTCAGATCAACCAAGAAGATATACATGCCATCAAAACCTGTTAGGGACTAATCTTAACTTAATTTGGCTTGGCTTGGCTTGGCTTGGCTTGGCTTCGTTCGTTCTCAATCTTCTGCTACCAAACCCTGAAAGGGCTTAAGTAGCAGAATGTAGTCCAGAGAACGGAATGCGTTGTATCGTAGTTTACAGCTTGACTGCGATAATTGCACCTTTCGGTCAAACACATCCGACTTCAGCAAGCATTTTATGAGTACCGGGTTAGCATTCCCTCTTCGATCCCTTCTCCTTAGCCAGTCTGCCCTGCTGCAGCCTGTTATCCAGGATCACCGCGTGGAGGTGTAGAAGGGTCTTGGCAGCTCTGGTTTGCTGGCCCTGACGCTAGCAGTCAACTATGGGTCGCTGACCAAGGCAGCTCATGCGCTGCTCAGCATCTTGATCCCTTAACTTAATTTAACTTCTTTATACTGGTTAAGAAGACTCTGCAGAGTTTATATACAATCAGTTTCTTTTACATTATTTTGATCTAAAAACTAGGCCCGGGCTATGAAGAAATGCAATCTTGGAGTGAAGTTAATTGATGAACAAATGGAGTGATTAAAGTTTGCTGATGACCAAGCCATTATAACACAGAGAAAGGAAGATCTACAAACACTGCTCAATTAAATTAGTGTTTTGTGTAACAACAAAGGTCAAGGACATGAAAATAAACATAGAAAAAACTAAGACAATAATAATTGTCAGAGAACCAACGAAATAAACGTAGCATTGAATGACAACAAATGGAGCAAGTGTTCCCATATCTGGGTCAAATCATATTTTTAAAAACAAAGTGAAAAAAAATGTGTAAATGGGTATGGTTAGAAACCGCACCGAGGCAAAAATGCAAATGAAGACACGAATGAAACCTACGTTACAACAAATAGGCCTTGATCAGGGACAACGAATAACAACAATAATTAACGAATCAAAGAAGAAGGGATTAATGCATAATGGGGGATATCAATAAATAGGGGTGAAAAAAGGGTTTACTTAACTGAGAAAAAGTCAGATCACCACTGACGGGGGCAGGAACCCAATTGAAAGACAAATTATGCGGGATGGAGGTGGCCAGGAGGGCATAAGAAGTGAAAAAATTAGGTAAGCCAGTGGTGGTCAGATACGGAAAGACCAAAAGATGATTCTGATAGGAAAGGTGCAGGCAGATATATGAAGCCCGGTATGAGATGAGGTTTCAAGAAAAGGTGTGAAAGATATTGATGCCATGTGGCTGGAGACAGCCCATGCGGAAGATCAGTTTGTTCTCAACGGTGAATCGATGACGATCGTCAAATTATAACAGAAGATACACAATGCCAAAGAGAAATAAGAACCAGAATCACATTGGCAAAAGGCATTTAGACAGGAACAGAGAGTCCTGATATCAAGTAATATAAATATCACACTTCGGAAAGGAATCCTGATCACATATGTCTAGTCTGTGGCATCGTGTGGTGAGGAGGAATACTTGGAGGCTTTTGTGATGGGGTGATACCAAAATATGAAGAAAGTGGTCTGGATAGAGAGGAAATAAAACGAAAGGGGGTTGACGGAAGTGGAAGAAGAAAGAAAGATACAAAAACGACAAGGCCTATTGGGCCACAACCTACGTCAATGAGGTCCCAGCGAAGAAAGTCTTTGAAGATAGAACACAGGAAAGAAAGGAAAGGGAAGACCAAGAAATACCTTTGTGACGCAAGCATGCAGAGAAGACATGCTAACTCGCAGAAATGGAAGGACAGAATTCTGAGCTTGCAAACCAGTTTCAGAACTGAATGACTTAACTTAACTTAACATCTTTTACTGGTTTAGATGACTGCAGAGTCTGTATACAACCAGTTTCATTTACATTACCTTGCTCTAAAAACTACTTCATGATGCTGGGGTCAGGGAGCTCCAAACCAGTCCCTGGACTTAAATGACTTGTTCATGTTCGGATTGGGAGCCCCAAATCAGTCACTGGTCTTAATGACTTGTTCATGTTTGGATTGGGAGTCCCAAATCAGTCACTGGTCTTCATGACTTGTTCATGTTTGGATTGGGAGCCCCAAATCAGTCACTGGTCTTAATGACTTGTTCATGTTTGGATTGGGAGCCCCAAATCAGTCACTGGTCTTAATGACTTGTTCATGTTTGGATTGGGAGCCCCAAATCAGTCACTGGTCTTAATGACTTGTTCATGTTTGGATTGCGAGTCCCAAATCAGTCACTGGACTTCATGACTTGTTCATGTTTGGATTGGGAGCCCCAAATCAGTCACTGGACGTCATGACTTGTTCATGTTTGGATTGGGAGCCCCAAATCAGTCACTGGACTTCATGACTTGTTCATGTTCGGATTGAGAGCCCCAAATTAGTCCCTGAACTTAATGACTTGTTCATGTTCGGATTGAGAGCCCCAAATTAGTCCCTGAACTTAATGACTTGTTCATGTTCGGATTGAGAGCCCCAAATTAGTCCCTGAACTTAATGACTTGTTCATGTTCGGATTGGGAACCCCAAATCGGTCCTACGATTAAATGACAATGATGATGGGATTGCAGCCTCAAACCACTGCCTGGACAAAATTACCTGATAATGATGGGTTTGGGGAGTCCCAAACCTGTCTCAGGGCTGAATGACTTGATGATGGTGATCATGGAGTCAGAGGACCCAAACCAGTCCCTAAACTAAATGACTTGTTGTTGACGGTGTTGTGGGCCCCAAACCAGTCCCAGCATTGAATGACTTGATGATGATGTCAGGGTCCCAAACTAGTCTCAGGGCTGAATGACTTGATGATGATGTCAGGGTCCCAAATTAGTCCCAGGACTGAATGACTTGATGATGAGGTCAGGTCCCAAACCAGTCCCAGGGCTGAATGACTTGATGATGAGGTCAGGTCCCAAACCAGTCCCAGGGCTGAATGACTTGATGATGAGGTCAGGTCCCCAAACCAGTCCCAGGGCTGAATGACTTGCTGATGAGGTCAGGTCCCAAACCAGTCCCACGGTAGAATGACTTGATGATGATGTCAGGGTCCCAAACTAGTCCCAGGGCTGAATGACTTGATGATGATGTCAGGGTCCCAAACTAGTCCCAGGGCTGAATGACTTGATGATGAGGTCAGGTCCCAAACCAGTCCCACGGTTGAATGACTTGATGATGATGTCAAGGTCCCAAACTAGTCCCAGGGCTAAATGACTTGATGATGAGGTCAGGTCCCAAACCAGTCCCAAGGTTGAATGACTTGATGATGATGTCAAGGTCCCAAACTAGTCCCAGGGATGAATGACTTGATGATGAGGTCAGGATCCCAAACCAGTTCCACGGTTGAATGACTTGATGATGATGTCAGGGTCCCAAACTAGTCCCAGGGCTGAATGACTTGATGATGAGGTCAGGTCCCAAATCAGTCCCACGGTTGAATGACTTGATGATGATGTCAGGTCCCAAACCAGTCCCACGGTAGAATGACTTGATGATGAGGTCAGGTCCCAAACCAGTCCCACGGTTGAATGACTTGATGATGATGTCAAGGTCCCAAACTAGTCCCAGGGATGAATGACTTGATGATGAGGTCAGGATCCCAAACCAGTCCCAGGACTGAATGACTTGATGATGATGGGTCAAGGGCCCCAAACCAGTCCCAGGACTGAAAGACAATGATGATGAGGTCAGGTCCCCAAACTAGTCCCAGGGCTGAATGACTTGATGATGAGGTCAGGTCCCCAAACCAGTCCCAGGGCTGAATGACTTGATGATGTGGGCAGGTCCCCAAACCAGTCCAAGGGCTGAATGACTTGATGATGAGGTCAGGTCCCCAAACCAGTCTTAGGGCTGAATGACTTGATGATGATGTCAGGGTCTCAAACCATCCCCAGGGCTGAATGACTTGATGATGATGTCAGGGTCCCAAACCATCCCCAGGGCTGAATGACTTGATGATTAGGTCAGGTCCCCAAACCAGTCCCAGGACTGAATGACTTGATGATAATGATTAAATTTATATCACCAGACATGACTTTCACCAATGAAGGAAATAAAACATATTATGACAACATGGTCAACTTTGAGAAGATGGTAAGTTATACGGATAAAGGCAACCTATATGGAAAGATAAACGACTCTCCCTCACCATAAAGGTCAGACTAATGCGTTCACTGTTTTTTCAATATTCTTCTACGCCTACGAAACATGTACCATTACTGCAGACACACAGAGAAGAATTCAGGCCATGGAAATAAGATCTTTTAGAAGACTCCTAAATGTCACCTACAAAGACCATATCACCAATGATGAAGTGTGATGAAGAATCAAGAATGCAAGTGAATTTTGTGACGACCTCCTCACGACGATCAAAAGATGAAAACTGACTATGTTTGGCCACGTCTGAGGTACAAGGGCTTTATAAATATGTTACTATGGGACACAGTACAAGGCAAGCGAATGTGCAGATGTCCGATAAAACCATGGAAAGTCAAGACCCATGAATGGACTAACCTACAACCAAAGAAGGCATGGAAAAGCAACTGCAGACAGAGAATGAGTGGACCAGGATTGTGGAGGTGTCAGCAGTGATACCCCAACAATCTCAAGTGGTCACAGTGCACAAGACTGAAATCTAGACAAGGTTTCTTACAGTAAATACAGCCCCAACAGACTAGTCCAGGAAAACGCCACCCCAAAAAATGGAATGAAATGACGTAGGTCCCCTGGATCAAACTGCAGGATAATCTGCACTTGGATACCACTTTCTGTACACAACATTGAAGTCACTTCTTCTTTGCGTTCAGGATCTTTTGGTCATGCTATATCTGCAGGCCAGTCGCCATGATGAAGTCTGTAGTCTTCACCAGGTCGGAGCGGCTGCCCTACAGCTTTTGGTCATGCTATATGTGCAGGCCAGTTGCCATGATGAAGTATGAAGTCTTCACCAGGTTGGAGCGACTGCCCCACAGCTTTTGGTCATGCTATATGTGCAGGCCAGTTGCCATGATGAAGTATGAAGTCTTCACCAGGTTGGAGCGACTGCCCCACAGCTTTTGTCTCAGCTCCGCACCCTTTGGCCAGGTCTGGTATCTCATTTCCCTATAGACTGGGCATTCCCGTAGAATGTGTTCAGGATTCTGGCCTCCTGTTCCACATGGACATACATTGGTGTGTGAGATCTTCAGTCGGTATAGATGTTCTAGTAGTCTGCAGTGTCCAATTGTCAGGCAAAATAAGGTAGTTAGTTGGTCTCTTGAGTTGGTGAATTGGGTCTGGTGTACTGCTTATGTTTCTGTCTTCTCATTGAAGTCACTAAATAGACCCTGAACTGGTGTATTATGATGCAGGAAGGACTTAAAGAGATGGGGATATAGGGATGATGAGACATGTAACTGTGGAGCAACACAAGACCCAGACCACCTGATGATCTGTTCAAACCTTCTGGGAACATGCAATATTGATGACATGTTGGGGGGAATGACAAGGCAATCTACATGGTTTACTCACCCTGATGCAAGCATCCAGTTATGAGTCACTGACTGCTTTCAGATCATTCACTGCTGCTCTCAGTTCATTCACTGACTGCTCTCAGCTCATTCACTGGCTGCTCTCAGCTCATTCACTGCTGCTCCCAGCTCATTCACTGATTGCTCTCAGCTCATTCACTGCTGCTCTCAGCTCATTCACTGACTGCTCTCAGCTCATTCACTGCTGCTCTCAGCTCATTCACTGCTGCTCTCAGCTCATTCACTGGCTGCTCTCAGCTCATTCACTGCTGCTCTCAGCTCATTCACTGGCTGCTCTCAGCTCATTCACTGCTGCTCTCAGCTCATTCACTGGCTGCTCTCAGCTCATTCACTGCTGCTCCCAGCTCATTCACTGATTGCTCTCAGCTCATTCACTGACTGCTCTCAGCTCATTCACTGCTGCTCTCAGCTCATTCACTGGCTGCTCTCAGCTCATTCACTGCTGCTCTCAGCTCATTCACTGGCTGCTCTCAGCTCATTCACTGGCTGCTCTCAGCTCATTCACTGGCTGCTCTCAGCTCATTCACTGGCTGCTCTCAGCTCATTCACTGGCTGCTCTCAGCTCATTCACTGCTGATTTCAGCCCATTCACTGACAGCTCTCAGCTCATTCACTGCTGATCTCAGCTCATTCACTGGCTGCTCTCAGCTCATTCACTGGCTGCTCTCAGCTCATTCACTGGCTGCTCTCAGCTCATTCACTGGCTGCTCTCAGCCCATTCACTGGCTGCTCTCAGCTCATTCACTGACTGCTCTCAGCTCATTCACTCATTGCTCATATCTCATGCACTGGCTGCTCTCAGCTCATTCACTGGCTGCTCTCAGCTCATTCACTGGCTGCTGTCAGCTCATTCACTGGCTGCTGTCAGCTCATTCACTGACTGCTCTCAGCTCATTCACTGGCTGCTCTCAGCTTATTCACTGGCTGCTCTCAGCTCATTCACTGGCTGCTGTCAGCTCATTCACTGGCTGCTCTCAGCTCATTCACTGGCTGCTCTCAGCTCATTCACTGGCTGCTCTCAGCTCATTCACTGGCTGCTCTCAGCTCATTCACTGGCTGCTGTCAGCGCATTCACTGGCTGCTCTCAGCTCATTCACTGGCTGCTCTCAGCTCATTCACTGACTGCTCTCAGCTCATGCACTCATTGCTCATATCTCATGCACTGGCTGCTCTCAGCTCATTCACTGCTGCTGCCAGCTCATTCACTGCTGCTCCTAGCTCATTCACTGCTGCTCTCAGCTCATTCACTGCTGCTCTCAGCTCTCAAACCTTCTGGGAACATACAATTTTGATGACATGTTGAGGGAAATGACAAGGCAATCTACATGACCGAACATTGAAAACATGATGTCTGACGTGGATCCCAGAACAGGGGTTGTAAGTAAGTACCTACGTTATGACCACAAGGTCTTTATCAGGGCTAACAATAACAACTAACAGATCACAATTAAAAATAGGGCAAGATGTACAACAAGTGGATTGGCTGTTATGTTAGACTGCTCATTTTACATCATATCTCATTTTTCATTGTGATTTGTTAGTTAATTTTGTTTGTTGTTTGTCTCTGCAGAAGTCCATAACATAGGTGTCGTTTTGTTTTTGCCCAGGACCGGTCACTAAGCCATTACTTGCATGTGTTTGTATAGATTTTTGAACTCAAGTAATGCTACAGCTTTGGTCTATTTATTTTCACGAAGAAAATCAAAGTAACAATAATTTGTTTTTCAGCACATGATTGCTCAGACTCTGAGAACTGTGAGATACTGTCGGCAAAATCAGAAAGGTGATTATTTGGTTGAATGAAACGTATAATATGGATGGATAAGGGTGGTTTAGATACTGATATCTGATATAATGTTACGGGTATCTGATATAATGTTACTGGTATCTGATGTAATGTTACTGGTATGTTTATCTTTATTTATGTTTTTCTTTATTTGTGTATTTATGTATTCGTTTATTTATGTCTTTCTTTATTTACGTTTTCTTTATTTATGTATTTGTTTATTTATGTCTTTCTTTATTTACGTTTTCTTTATTTATGTATTTGTTTATTTATGTCTGTCTTTATTTACGTTTTCTTTATTTATGTATTTGTTTATTTATGCATTTGTTTATTTATGTCTTTGTTCTTTTATCTTAGTCTTAGTCGACCTGTAATTCTGCAGGTGTTGATGTCCCTGTGCAGGTCCTAGCTTTGGCATGAGCTGGATGTGGCAGGGATGAGGATTTCATGCTCAACTGACTAGGCTTGAGCGGCTTATTACTCTGCTCTGTTGGGTAGTGTCGCAGAGGGTGGTTAACCAATGTGCGAACCCATCTTAATAGACTCAAACACTAGAGCAAATTAGATCCACAGCCTGTTAGGCGCCATCTATGCTGCTCTTAACAAACCACCTAACCATGGACGGTGTTATGCCATGTCACACAGTTAGTCGCCTGTTACGACATGCTCTCTGTGGTGCAGTGGTTCTATTCTTATCTGTGTCACTCTTTGGACCACTCTTTGCTCTTTTATGTATTTGCCTATTTATGGTTTTTGTTTATTTACATCGTTGTTTATTTATGTATTTGTCTGTTTATGTTTTCGTCACAGAGCCCGAAGCTCCTGATGCCATGAAGTCAACAGCTGATATTAAGGCTTACATCCGGTAAGAGTATGTTCATATTAGCCTGTACGTCATCTGTAAGTTGTCATAGCTGGGACATTAAATATTGTCAGAGCTGGAACATTAGATTGGTCAGAGCTGGGACGTTAGATTGTCAGAGCTGGGACATTAGATATAGAAAAAAGTATAGTAAAATGACCCATAGCATTACTGCCGTAGGGGTGTGAGGTGTTAGTGATCTCACATTTCAAAGGCTCGGCTATATGAGGACGGTAGCCATCTCCTCTCCCTCAACCCTTTTACTTCCTGAACTGAATCGGTACCCATTTAAGGCTGGGTCGACCCGGGAGCCGTTGCAGTCTGAAAAAACATTTCCGCCTCAACTGGAAAGGAGGACATTATATATGGATAAGGATGACTTTAGATGTCTATAAAGGGGACATTACATATAGAAATGGTGGACATTATATATGGATAAGGACGATTTTTCATGTGTATAAAGGGGACATTACATATAGAAATGGTAGACATTATATACGGATAAGGATGACTTTAGATGTGTATAAAGGGGACATTACATATAGAAATGGTAGACATTATATACGGATAAGGATGACTTTAGATGTGTATAAAGGAGACATTACATATAGAAATGGTAGACATTATATACGGATAAGGATGACTTTAGATGTGTATAAAGGGGACATTACATATAGAAATGGTAGACATTATATATGTATAAGGATGACTTTAGATGTGTATAAAGGGGACATTACATATGGAAATGGTAGACATTATATATGGATAAGGATGACATTAGGTGTATAAAGGGGACATTACATATAGAAATGGTAGACATTATATACGGATAAGGATGACTTTAGATGTGTATAAAGGGGACATTACATATAGAAATGGTAGACATTATATACGGATAAGGATGACTTTAGATGTGTATAAAGGGGACATTACATATAGAAATGGTAGACATTATATATGTATAAGGATGACTTTAGATGTGTATAAAGGGGACATTACATATGGAAATGGTAGACATTATATATGGATAAGAATGACTTTAGGTGTGTATAAAGGGGACATTACATATGGAAATGGTAGACATTATATATGGATAAGAATGACTTTAGGTGTGTATAAAGGGGACATTACATATGGAAATGGTAGACATTATATATGGATAAGGATGACTTTAGATGTGTATAAAGGGGACATTACATATGGAAATGGTAGACATTATATATGGATAAGAATGACTTTAGGTGTGTATAAAGGGGACATTACATATGGAAATGGTAGACATTATATATGGATAAGGATGACATTAGATATGTATAAACGGAACTTTAGATATGAATAAAGGGAGCATTATATTATATATATTATTGTATAGGGTGTCTCGACAACATCAATATGGCACCAGAGGAGCACATGATGGCAAAAATAACAATGAATGAAATGGAAGAGGCCATGAGAACTCTAAAGAAAAAGAAATTGCCCGGAAAAGATGGCGTAACAAACGAAATGCTGATGGGGCTGGGCCAAACAGCAAAGAGAAAGTTACTATCAGTCCTGAACCAAAGCTGGAAAAGGGGAATTGTACCTCAGGCATGGAAAGACGCTGTACTTATACCAGTACCAAAGAAAGAAAAAGATAGAACTGATCCAAATGAATACAGGCCTATCAGTCTACTGAGCTGTGTAGGAAAACTGATGGAGCGTATGATAAACATCAGACTGATGTGGCATCTGGAAGAAAAATACATACTAATTCCACAGCAAGCAGGATATAGACAGCACAGATCCACTGAGGATCAGATCACTCTCATAGCACAGGAAATAGAGGATGCTTACCAGGAGAAAAAATACACAGTAGCGGTTTGGGTGGATTTAGAAAAGGCATTTGACAAGGTCTGAAAGAGGGACTTAAAGTCAAGCTACGAAGAAGTGAAGTTTGTGGGAAAATGTTCAGATGGATCAGCCACTACCTCAAAAACAGAACAGCCAGAGTTCAAGTATAAGGGCAGATGAGCAAAAAGGGGACACTTAAGCAGGGAGTACCCCAAGGAGGAGTACTGTCACCCACACTCTTCCTGGTGTATATAAATAACATCGCAGAGAATATACCAAGAAGAGTCCACAGCTCCATGTTTGCAGACGATCTGGCTATGTGGACCTCTGAAAAGAATCTCTCCATAGCAAGTTATCAGATGCAGCAGGCCCTAACATCGCTGGAGGAGTGGGGGAACTCATGGCTGGTCAAAATAAATGAGGAAAAAACAACATGTACAATATTCTCGCTTTCAAACAAACCCCAAAACACCAAAATAAGTCTTAACGGCAAATATCTGCGGCCAAACGACAACCCAAACTACCTGGGAGTCACATTTGATCGGCGCATGACATGGAAAAGTCAGATCGAGAGAAACCGAATGAGAGCCAGAGAAAGAATATCAATCATGAGGAAACTTGCTGGCACAAGCTGGAGAGCAGACGAAAGTATACTAAAAAAACTGTACACTGGAAGAGTGAGACCAGTTCTCGAGTATGGCATTGTGGCATGGACAACAGCAGCAAAGGCGAACTTTGACAAAATTAGCAAACTCCAAAACCAAGCCATGAGAGTTATAACAGGAGGCATGAAGTCAACGCCAATTGTAGAACTTGAAAAGATTACAAATCTGCAATCCATGACCGACAGAAGAGACTGCAGAGCCCATCAGCAAGCAGAGAAACTCAGAAGACTGACAGACCATCCAATGCATAAGAGACTAAATAATTTTGGAAATAGGAAACTAAAGCGGAGAAACTTTGCAGAAATAGTCAAAGCAAAGATGAGCGAAGACCCCATGAACGCATTTCCAGAGGTGGTAGAAAATATACCAGGTATTGGAAACAAGAACAGCCAGACTGAAAAAGAAAGAAGAGACATAACCCTGAGGTACATAACGAAAAACTACCCAAGCATGAACTGGACCATGCATACACCGATGGCTCTGTAACAAACACAACACAGAACGGAGAGGCAGGGGTATTCCTGAGCCTACCAAATGGTAGAAAAACAATACTATCAGTGGCAACTGGAAAATACTCAAGCAATTTCAGAGCGGAGGCAGAGGCACTGAGGGCTGCAGTAGAAGAAATGGTGACATGCAAAAGAAATGAAAGCCATATAGTCCTGTTTACAGATGCCCTGGCCGTAGTCACAGCACTAAAAAGCCAGAAAAATACTGAACTAAATGATTTAAGAGCAGTACTCTGTCAACTATGCCAGCAGTCCGCACCAAAAAGAGTAGTGGAACAGTGGGTCCCATCCCACTGCAACATCCAAGGCAACGAGGAGGCAGACAGACTGGCAAAAGAAGGTGCAAGACTACCACAACCAGATACTAGTGTGACATACGAAGAGTCAAAAAGGCTTATTAGAGCTAGATACATGACAAAATGGGAAACCGAACATACTGGCTACACAAAAAACGATGCCTATTACCAGTTGAACAGAAGAGAGCAGGTTGTGGTCTTCAGACTTCGCACTGGCCCATAATAGACTGAGGTACCACCTATTCAATAAATTGAAGATAGGTGGCACTGACGAATTCATGTTCGGTACTGGGAAAATGACCGCTGAACATCTGCTGCAAAACTGCCTGACATGCGAAGATGAGAGAAAGCAGATGTGGTCATCACCAGTGGCAACACTAGACAAGCTCTATGGCAGTGTCGACAGCCTCAGGATGACCGCTGCTTTTTTCGAAAAAATAAAGGTTGACGTCTGACAGCGCCCGAAGAAGAAGTATAGGGTGTCTGCTATGTCTGGCCATATAGTGCAGATTTAAATTGTTCTATTTTTGCTGCTAATATTGAACAAATTTTATTCTAAAACTATAATGCAGATTGTTCTATTTCTGCTGTCATTGTTTAACAAATTTTTCATGTGCACTTTTGTTAGGGTTTTAAGTTAATAAAAATGTTCTTTTTTCTCAAACTAGGAACCTGCATGTGATTGATAACCAGCGTATCTTGACGAATCTTTCTCACAAATGTGAACCTCGAAAAGGATAAGCTACAAGCTGTGCTCGTAGCTAGGGGCTTTGACATATTCCAGATTGCATGAAGAAGCAATCCAGATGTGGCTATTTCTGCAAAATACTAACCTAAGAGATGATCTTAATATTGTTTCATTTAAATAATATAGTATACCATTTTGTTAGAAGTAAATTTATAATTCCATATTTCAATAAAAACAGGGTTAGAATATAATTTCCAAAACACAAAACAGATATAATAAAGCAAGTCAAATCATTGAGCAAATGTCCCCAATATTACTATGTAAACACGTGACAATGGATACAAAAAGTACGCTATGCAACACGATATTCCTACCCACATTGTGCAATCAGTGCCCGAATTGGACGTCAGCAAACAGAGATAAAAGACACATTGCAACAACAAAGATGAAATACCGGCACAGAATGCTTGGAGTAACAAGAATGGATAGATTCAGAATCAGAAACGAAGACATAAGGAGACAAGTAGGTACAACACCAGTGCTAGACTTCAGTAAGAAACAGCAAACCAAATGGCCACTTGACACGTCAAACACCAGATAGTATCCCTCAGAAAGCGATACTATACAGATACAATGGATACAAAGCCAAAAGATGTTACAGAAGATGTTACACAACAGAAGTTACAGACGCAGTGAAACTTAACATGTACGAAGCACATACTAGGGCAGGTCAAGAAACCTCTTCATTTTCTGACGCTGAAATGCACAAGCAGGACAAAAAGTGAAAAGAAAGATAGGAAGTAAATGTATCATTCTGCATTTAAGTGAAAATAAATCAGATAATGGAGATAACACTGTAGCCTGTTAGGATTGTTCTAAGATGTGACTGAGGAGGGATGGGCGTGGGGTTGGCTACCTCATCCTGTAGAAACTTTAAGCCACACAAATGTTAATAGATATAGACAGATCAATGTTTGATGACTGCATGTGTTGTTGAACACATGTGCTCTATTGGGTGCTGAAATTAGTTTGATTGATTGATTGATTAGTTGATTTATTAGTTGATATATTGTTTCTAGAGCTTCATTTAAAACACAGATGGCTACTACACACTCAGTATACTTTTGAACTGAGTTAATGGCAGAGTGTGAGGTGCCATGAGGTGGTGAGTTATCTACCCTTCTTGTTCAATGCCCCGTAACCCCATTTGGTGGAGTGTAGGTCCAACACTGTGCCTGGCTTTCCATAACCAGATTTTTAGAAAAGTCTGATTCCATTCATTTGTTGAAGCATAGGTCCAACATTACATTTGGACTACCCTAACCAACTTTTAGAAAAGTCTGATTTCAGTCATTTGTTGAAGCATATGTCCAACATTACATTTGGACTACCTTAACCAACTTTTAGAAAAGTCTGATTCCATTCATTTGTTGAAGCATAGTTCCAACATTACATTTGGACTACCCTAACCAACTTTTAGAAAAGTCTGATTTCAGTCATTTGTTGAAGCATAGTTCCAACATTACATTTGGACTACCCTAACCAACTTTTAGAAAAGCCTGATTTCAGTCATTTGTTGAAGCATAGGTCCAACATTACATTTGGACTACCCTAACCAACTTTTAGAAAAGTCTGATTCCATTCATTTGTTGTAGCGTAGGTCCAACATTACATTTGGACTACCTTAACCAACTTTTAGAAAAGTCTGATTCCATTCATTTGTTGAAGCATAGGTCCAACATTACATTTGGACTACCTTAACCAACTTTTAGAAAAGCCTGATTCCATTCGTTTGTTGTAGCATAGGTCCAACATTACATTTGGACTACCCTAACCAACTTTTAGAAAAGTCTGATCTCAGTCATTTGTTGAAGCATAGGTCCAACATTACATTTGGACTACCTTAACCAACTTTTAGAAAAGCCTGATTCCATTCATTTGTTGTAGCATAGGTCCAACATTACATTTGGACTACCTTAACCAACTTTTAGAAAAGCCTGATTCCATTCGTTTGTTGTAGCATAGGTCCAACATTACATTTGGACTACCTTAACCAACTTTTAGAAAAGCCTGATTCCATTCGTTTGTTGTAGCATAGGTCCAACATTACATTTGGACTACCTTAACCAACTTTTAGAAAAGTCTGATTCCATTCGTTTGTTGTAGCATAGGTCCAACATTACATTTGGACTACCTTAACCAACTTTTAGAAAAGTCTGATTCCATTCATTTGTTGTAGCATAGGTCCATCGCTGCTTTTGGCTTACCCAAACCCAAACCCAAACAAACATTTAGTAAAGCCTGATTCTGGTCATTTGCAGTACAGTTCCATAGCAATGGTTTTTACATGATGAGGGTTGTACAGAGTTTAAGACGATCTAGAGACAGTGTTCAAGTACATTACAGAAAATCATCTGATAGTGTAAGAATCAATGACACGAGAAGCAGAGGAAAAGTAAGACATGATGAGTTTATCAGCCCCATGCATAACCCTCTTTAGTCACTTCTTGTAACATGTACTTTGGGGGGGTAGCGAGGTCTGTGCTGCATGACCCGCTCGTTAAAGGAAAGCGAAGCGAAGGTGTAGAGATCGCAGCTGGATTCACTGTTCGGCTTGCCGTTCAGGAGTTTAAAAGCCAATGGCCTCTCCTACATTATTGTGTCTCCAGCAACCCTTCATGAGGGGCCCCCTGTTTCTTACAAATTCTGCTGTGGGGCGCGACCGAGTACCCGGCGGTATAACTGGGCGAGCAGATTGGGCTCATTGGCCTTGGTTGGCAGCCAAGTATATTTTGCCTGACCCTGACTAACATGTCTGATCAGTATGTTGTGCATGACCAGATATTAGTCTTCCTCCCCAAAATTAGTACATAAAACCTGTAACATTCTGATGGTTTTTTGGTTCTTAATTTTATGCAGGTAAATGAAAGAAATATGAATCTTATATACTTGGAATACTTACTTGGAGTCATGCTATCCAAACAGGCAGTTTAGGCCTTCAGCTAGAGGTAGCCAAAGGTTATTCGAAGTATATCCTTCATTGAACTCATCAATCTCATGTAGTTATGAAAATACCAATGGGTGCGCATACCAGATAACAGATGGACACATAGAGTGATGTTATAGTGGTCCTACAATTTTAGATGCCCTCACGGGTGACCGAGGCCAAGTGGAGAGATGGCCTGCTGAAGGAGGCCCTACATCCAACATGGTACACCAAGGCAAAAGAGCGAAATGAGTTTACCAACATTTAGTGGGCTACCTGGCATTAGACACACGCGTCTGATTGAGTAACAGGATTTAGAGATTTAGAGCTCTTTACTTTGCAATCTTTATTTCCTGCGGCTTACTAGGCCTGGGAGAAGGTAGGTTGTGTATTGGGTAGGAATTTAATTACTTTCTAGAATTTTGCAGAGGCATTTGCTAACAGACCTATTCTTACCGACTTTGATCTGCCAAGGGTATCTGGCCCTAACTTCTTCCTTTCTTAGCTTGTAATACTTTATTCTTAACTTAGCGAAACTTAATGTCTTCATACTGGTTTAGAAGACTCTGCAGAGTCTGTAGACAACCAGTTTCATTTCCATTTCCATGCTCTAAAGGCTATGTGCATCCAATCTATTCTTAAAAGCATTAAATGTCCTTGCCTCCACTACTTCCTGTGGCAATGCATTCCAAGCATTCACCATTCTCTGACTACAACAATATTTCCTAATACCGGTTCTGGACCTTTCTTTAGTTAATTTATAACTATGCCCTCTTGTTCTTGTAGGTGGTTGTATTTTTAAAAAAACTTGTTTTAGTTTAATTTATCGTTTCCATTGATTATCTTATCATGATAAACCTGTATTAAGTCACCTCTAATTTTTCTCTGGTGTTTATTTTCTCACTTGATTGTGAGTGTTTTGGTAGGGCTATTCTTTCTCTTTATTAGTTCAATGTAGTGGTTACTTCTGATTTCTTGTCCGCTCCAGGATCTGACATCTCTCACATGCTTGGTTGGTTGGTTGGTTATTTGGTTGGTTAGTTGGTTATTTGGTTGGTTGGTTAGGTTGGTTATTGATCCAGTGGTCTATGAGCTCCAGGATCTGGCATCTCTCACATGCTTGGTTGGTTGGTTGGTTATTTGGTTGGTTGGTTAGGTTGGTTATTGATCCAGTGGCCTATGGGCTCCAGGATCTGGCATCTCTCACATGCTTGGATGGTTGGTTGGTTATTTGGTTGGTTGGCTAGGTTGGTTATTGATCCAGTGACCTATGGGCTCTAGGATCTGGCATCTCTTACATGCTTGGTTTGTTGGTTAATTATTGATCCAGCGATCTTTGGGCTCCAGGATCTGGCATCTCTCACATGCTTGGTTGGTTAATTGGCTGGTTGGCTGTCTGGCTGGCTGGTTGGTTGGTTGGTTGGTTATTGATCCAGCGACCTTTGAGCTCCAGGATCTGGTAATTTCTCACATGCTTGATTGGTTGGTTGGTTATTGACCCAGTGACCAATGGGCTCCAGGATCTGGCATCTCTCACATGCTTGAATGAATCTTTCCTCACGATGGCATAATCAATAATGGATATCTCTTTCCTTGTTGGTTGACATCAAGTGTATGTAAGTATCTTATAATGTTATAAAACAATGCCTGTGAACATGAATTGTAATTGTTCAAAAATTGTTGAATCTGTATGCTTTTTCGTGATAGGCTACAGAATATTTTTGAATTCCGATGAAGTTGTTTTTTGTGGTTTCTGTTATACTGGAGTTGTATTTTTGAATTCCGATGAAGTTGTTTTTTGTGGTTTCTGTTATACTGGAGTTGTATTTTTGAATTCCGATGAAGTTGTTTTTTGTGGTTTCTGTTATACTGGAGTTGTATTTTTGAATTCCGATGAAGTTGTTTTTTGTGGTTTCTGTTATACTGGAGTTGTATTTTTGAATTCCGATGAAGTTGTTTTTTGTGGTTTCTGTTATACTGGAGTTGTATTTTTGAATTCCGATGAAGTTGTTTTTTGTGGTTTCTGTTATACTGGAGTTGTATTTTTGAATTCCGATGAAGTTGTTTTTTGTGGTTTCTGTTATACTGGAGTTGTATTTTTGAATTCCGATGAAGTTGTTTTTTGTGGTTTCTGTTATACTGGAGTTGTATTTTTGAATTCCGATGAAGTTGTTTTTTGTGGTTTCTGTTATACTGGAGTTGTATTTTTGAATTCCGATGAAGTTGTTTTTTGTGGTTTCTGTTATACTGGAGTTGTATTTTTGAATTCCGATGAAGTTGTTTTTTGTGGTTTCTGTTATACTGGAGTTGTATTTTTGAATTCCGATGAAGTTGTTTTTTGTGGTTTCTGTTATACTGGAGTTATATTTTTATTAATGTTTTTAGCCAAATATAGCTGAAGTGTAATAATTGAATTTTTGCATGCAAAGAAGCTGTTTTTCAGGTTTTTTTTGTTTTGTTTTTCCATGTTGTATGATACTTCCAGCAATTAATATTAACTTAACGTCTTTATACTGGTTTAGAAGACCCTGCAGAGTCTGTATACAACCAGTTACATTTACATCACCTTGCTCTAAAAGCTATGCGCATCCAGTTTATTCTTAAATGCATTAACTGTCCCTGCCTCCACTACCTCCCCTGGCAATGCATTCCAAGCAGACACCACTCTCTGACTAAAAAAATATTTCCTAATATCTAACCTGATGAATTTGATGCTTGTTCAACAGTATATGACAATTATATTTACAGTGTTTGAGTTCATTGTTCATTGAATCTTAGTATAATTTGTAATAGATCTGAATTTTATATTTATTGAAAGATCTAAGTGCTTTGTAAAATGTTAATATTCTAAGGTCTTGTTTAATGTCTAGGTTGCAAGTTGAACTAGTTATCTCAAAATTAATTGCAGCAAAGTCAATAAAGTTTAAAATGTATTTAAATGGGATAAGTTAGTTCAATGACTTCCCAGTCGAGCGATCAAGGTTTGGTCTACAGCTGGTGCAGGACTTTTTACAATCTCAAAAACTGCCCCAGTAGTTAACTTAACTTAACTTAACGTCTTTATACTGGTTTAGAAGACCCTGCAGAGTCTGTATACTTCTTCTTCTTCTTCTTCGTACGCAGTCAGACAGTAACCATTATTTTTTCGAAAAAAGCGGCGGTCATCCTGAGGCTCTCACCACTGCCATAGAGCTTGTCTTGCAGTTCCACTGGTAATGGCCACATCTGCTCTCTCTGATCCTCGTATGTCGGGCAGTTCTGCAGCAGATGTTCAGCGGTCATTTTACCAGTACCGCACGGGCATTCGTCGGTACACCCTATCTTCAATTTGTTGAATAGGTGGTACCTCAGTCTGTTGTGGCCAGTGCGAAGTCTGAAGACAACGACCTGCTCTCTTCGGTTCAACTGGTAATAGGCATCGTTTTTGGTGTATCCAGTATGTTCGGTTTCCCATTTGGTCATGTATCTGGCTTTGATAAGCCGTTTTGACTCTTCGTACGTCATACTGGTATCTGTTTGTGGTAGTCTTGCACCTTCTTTTGCCAGTCTGAGAGTCTGTATACAACCAGTTTCATTTACATCACCTTGCTCTAAAAGCTATGCGCATCCAATTTATTCCTAAATGCATTAACTGTCCCTGCCTCCACTACCTCCTCTGGCAATGCATTCCAAGCATTCACCCAGTTGACCCAGTCTGAAAATGTGGGTACCGGAACCAGTTGGTACGGGATTTTTTTCATTCACAAAAATGGCTCCTGCTGTTGACCCAGTCTGAAAATGTGGGTACCGGAACCAGTTGGTACGGGATTTTTTTCATTCACAAAAACGGCTCCTGCAGTTTACCCAGTCTGAAAATGTGGGTACCGGAACCAGTTGGTACGGGATTTTTTTCATTCACAAAAACGGCTCCTGCAGTTTGCCCAGTCTGAAAATGTGGGTACCGGAACCAGTTGGTACGGGATTTTTTTTTCATTCACAAAAAACGGCTCCTGCAGTTGGCCCAGTCTGAAAATGTGGGTACCGGAACGAGTTGGTACGGGATTTTTTTCATTCACAAAAACGGCTCCTGCAGTTGACCCAGTCTGAAAATGTGGGTATCGGAACCAGTTGGTACGGGATTTTTCGTAATCACAAAAATGGCCCCTGGGGTCAACCAAGCCTAATAAAAGGGGTACCGGAACAATCTGGGAACTAAAGGCAGCCAGTGTGATGCTAACCACATCATCCCTACTGTGCTATTGGTCAAGCAAAATATGGATAAAACACCATGTTCCCAATATTCTACATTGGTCTGCAAACGGGATCTTGACTTTTTCTTTACATGTTTATAAACATTTATTCAAATTATTTTGTTTTAATATGCCTTTTTGTTGATACACATGTAGTTGTCAACACTTTTTAAGTATACATAATGGATGCATATTATCAACATTGAAAGAAAGAAAAAAAGAAAAAGACATTTTACATTTTTACTTATATCATTGCAAGCATTGGTTCTGTGTTTGTGACCTGAATATGGGGTAACTTTTCTGTTCTGGTGAAATTTATATATTTCTTTTAACCTTTATACTGTCATATTATTTTTTAAGCATGTCTGACTTTGAGAGCCTGTAACCTTTTTTATTTATTGGTCTATATGTGATTTTCTTGTGTGTAGAGACATAAATGAATAAAGAACTTGTTGGTGTTATTGTTTCTGTTGTGTGTGTGTTAGTTTCTGAGATACAAGAAGATGAAGGTGAAAAAAAAAAGAAACAAAAAAACTTTAAGCGGGGGCTCGACTTCATTGCCTCGGGTTTTTTCTCCATTTTAGCTCGGTCTCTCTCGGAAGATTGGTACCCCATCTGTCGAGAGCATTGCACAAAGCACAAATTCCGTAGCTCCAGTGATGAACCCAGGGATCTCCGGATAAAATTGACATCATGGACCGACCGTCGCAGCTCGAAATCGAACCCTGACCGTCTGAACATGAGACAAACGGCTTGACCACTTCGCCACAGAGACCCCCATGAAGATGAAGGTGATAGTGTTGAAAAACAGCACAAACAAATAGATTTACTAATTTTTCTGCGTCCCTGGTATGTACTAACATTTTTTCAAAATCCACAGATATTCAATGTTTTCAAGATCAGCATGTCTGTTAGTTTCCATAACAAACATATTTATTGCAACTACATAAACAAACTAAATAGATCTACCTCAGAAAAATCCGTTGCAAAAACTTAACTTCCCTAGTCTCAATAATCTTCAAATCCAAGTGAAAAGCAGAAGAAATAATTTTCAAATGTCTAAAACAAATTTCAAAATCGCCAATGTTTTTAAATCAGACATAATGGAAGTGGAACTTTCTACAATTGAAAAAGCAGTATTTTTAGCTGTTTTCTACATTAGGCTTGTTGTCCATCTATGATTGAAATGCTTTGAAAAAAAACCAGGCCTTGAAACGTAAATTCAGTCAGTTTAAAGCAACATACTATGCGCTGGCAAAGTTTGTCACCAATGGTTACATAAAAGTTGAGCTGAATTTTTAAAATTTTCTTATACTTTTCACAGGACATTCAGATATTTTTGAAGAATGCTTGCCTTTGAATGTATGACACTCAGGTCTTCTGCAAAAAAAGAGTTAATTCAATGTGGTGTTTTATAGGTCGTCCCTTGATGTTATTTTGTCCATATAATAAATGAACAACAGGGGCAATATACACATCGTTACAGCATAGGTCCAATAGGGACTGAAGAAGCAGCAGTGATTTAGCTGACCGAGGTCAAGATGCAGTAGAAAATTAATTCTTTGTGCAACCTTTTCCCGAATATGCGCCTCATTCTACTATATATTCACATTTCAAGAGCATTGTTGCTCTTGTCCAATCGTTAGTTATTGTCCATGTTTCTCCACAGTACAGTAAAGATGATAACTCCTGATCATTTTCATTCTCAATTTATTAGTAACTTGTTTGGATGCTTGGACCTAAAATTCCATTGCAGTGTCAAGTACTTTAGACCTACTTAAAACACCATTGGAATGTAAAGTACATTAGAACTACTTAAAACACCATTGCAATGTCAAGTACTTTAGTACTACTTAAAACTTCATTGCAATGTCAAGTACATTAGAACTACTTAAAACTTCATTGCAATGTCAAGTACTTTAGTACTACTTAAAACTTCATTGCAATGTCAAGTACATTAGAACTACTTAAAACTTCATTGCAATGTCAAGTACTTTAGACTTACTTAAAAAGTCATTTGCAATGTCAAGTACATTAGAACTACTTAAAACTTCATTGCAATGTCAAGTACTTTAGACTTACTTAAAAAGTCATTTGCAATGTCAAGTACATTAGAACTACTTAAAACTTCATTGCAATGTCAAGTACTTTAGACTTACTTAAAAAGTCATTTGCAATGTCAAGTACATTAGAACTACTTAAAACTTCATTGCAATGTCAAGTACTTTAGACTTACTTAAAAAGTCATTTGCAATGTCAAGTACATTAGAACTACTTAAAACTCCATTGCAGTGTCACGTACTTTAGACGTACTTAAATTCTATTACAATATCAATGTCAAGTACTTTAGACCTTCGTATCATTTGTAAAGTTTTACTTGGTTATCTAATATATATATCAAAGAGGATCAAAACTGAAATCTGAATCAAAGGCAAAAAATAGTGAGGATGCATATGTGCAAAACGTAGGCAATACTGACAATAAATTGTTTCATCATACGCACAAATTAGCAATTTTCTTCATCATTCACTTGACTATATCTATAGAAACCATGTTAGAGTCAGTGATTTTTCATTGCAGAGTTTCAAACAGTTTCACCTTCTTCTTCATCTTCTGCGTTCATTCTCAAAATCCTGCTACCAAGCCCTGAACAGGGCTTTAACTCTTAAAGGTTATAATTTTGTAACTAGTTTTGCCAGAATTATTTTTTCTATAAAAGCAGTCGCTTCATAAAACTTGAATTTTCTAAATTATTTCACAAGGAAGACAAACATATTATTTATTAAATTAAAGGAAAATTAATATGCAGTAACAATATGAAGATCTTGCAGAATTTTAATAAATATTACAATGTAATTGGTAATAATTATATTGTCATTTTTTGTAATAAAAACTTTTTCACACACAAAAATGTCACCAATCCATGAATAACCACTGAAACGTATTGCAGATTCATCTACTGTACATCAGAATAACAGTAATCCACATATGAATAATATCTACAAGAAAATAATTTTCTATTGCAGTCAAATGGAGTTGATGTGTCAGTGAGTTGCAGGTCTCAATTCACTCCACATGGTCGACCACATTTTGGTAGCAATCTGAATGAGTGTCTCAGTCAGTCAGTAGTGGTGATGGAATTTGGTACTGAAACCCATTCGCTTTCATGTTCTCTAGAATTTGCTTTAGAAATATTGCATCTTCATTTATCTGTTGATTGTGCAGTCTTTTTCTCCTCTACGATAAGGACTCCCCACCTGTACACAATACTCCAATCTAGGTCAAACCAATGCTTCAAACAGTTTTACTATTTCTTCCTTGCTCCTATGTTTAATATTTCTTTTTATCATATCTAACATTGCATTTGCCTTTTTCACTGCTACCTGGACTTGCTCACTCACCTTACCTGTATGGTCTACTATAACCCCTAGTAAAGTCCATTTACATTCTTGATTCTTTGTTGTACTTTATCATTTGTGATACAGTCTTTGTAGGTGACATTTAGGAGTCAGAAGCCAGGCCATCGGAAATTGTAAACTCGCAACTAATCTAAAATGCAGCTAATTTTTCAGCATTTTTATGTAATCTAGTCCAATTTTTCTCCCCTTTTTGAAGTCAATACTGCATTTAAATTTAGTCTTAACTAATATTTGTGTCTTATTTTCAAGAATTTTATTTTAATGTACATTTATCAGAATGAAACACTCGCATGTTTGTTGGGCCTGAAACAGTGCAAAGAATAATTACGCTGTAACTTGCCAGGAACATATGTAGAAAGATAAACGACTCGCCCTCACCATAAAGGTCAGACTGATGTGTTCACTTAATCCTTCAATATTCTTCTTCTACTGTGAAACGTAGACCATTGCAACAGACCTATAGATAAGAATCCAGACCGTGGAGATGTATTAGAAGACTCCTAAATGTCACCTACAAAGACTGTATCACAAATGATAAAGTACAACAAAGAATCAAGAATGTAAATGGACTTTACTAGGGATTATAGTAGACCATACAGGTAAGGTGAGTGAGCAAGTCCAGGTAGCAGTGAAAAAGGCAAATGCAATGTTAGGTATGATAAAAAGAAATATTAAACATAGGAGCAAGGAAGAAATAGTAAAACTGTTTGAAGCATTGGTTTGACCTAGATTGGAGTACTGTGTACAGGTGTGGAGTCCTTATCGTAGAGGAGATATAAACATTCTGGAAAGGATACAAAAAAGAGCGACAAAGCTGATAGTGGGTTTCCAGAATTACAGTTATGAGGAAAGACAGAAAAACCGGCCTACAGTGTCTAGAAGAGAGAAGAGTTTGAGGTAATTTAATACAGGTTTATAAAATAATCAATGGAACGGATAAATTAGAATATAACAAGTTTTTCAAGTGCATCAGCCTACACAGATACAATTTAGTTAAAGAAAGGTTCAGTCAGAGAGTGGTGAATGCTTAGAATGCATTGCCACAGGAAATAGTGGAAGCGGGGTCAAGTAATGCATTCAGGAATAGATTGGATGTGCATAGAAATTTTTAGATCAAGTGAATGTAAAAGATACTAGTTGTAGAATATAACAAGTTTTTCAAGTGCATCAGCCTACACAGATACAATTTAGTTAAAGAAAGGTTCAGTCAGAGAGTGGTGAATGCTTAGAATGCATTGCCACAGGAAATAGTGGAAGCGGGGTCAAGTAATGCATTCAGGAATAGATTGGATGTGCATAGAAATTTTTAGATCAAGTGAATGTAAAAGATACTAGTTGTATACAGACTCTGCAGAGTCTTCTAAACCAGTATAAAGATGTTAAGTTAACCTCCTCACAATGATCAAAAATCGAAAGCTGACTTGGTACGGCCACATCTTGGAGTCCTAGGACCTTGTAAATATGATACTATAGGGCACAGTACAAGAGCAAGTGAAGACGGCGACGTCCGAGAAAACGATTGGAACTGGCCACAACACCTCACACAAACTGTGGTTTAGTACAATGAAGACTCTAACACTTCATCCCTAATAGCAGTTTCAGCTATGAAACTTCTTTTTGTGTTTTTGACATGATCTAATGCTTTTGTGTGTTATCACATTAACTGCTGAATTGGAAAATGTTATTGTTTTCTGAAGGAAAATTGTCATGTTATTGGTTTGTACCTTATATATTCCATTTCTAGTCATCTTTGTAATTTATTGAAAAATAAATGGGAAATTGTACTTGCTGTTTTGACATGTTTGGTTTGTGATTCTGTTCTGTGTTTTCTTGTTTTATTGATCAACTTTTTCTTTGTTGATTTGTGATTTTTTTTTTTTAAATCTTTTTGTAAGTAATTACAAAAGTACAGATACAAAATTTGCACCACTGCCCTGCAGAGAACATGTCGCAAGAGGCCACTAACTGTGTGACATGGCATAACACTAGCCATGGTTAGGTGGCTTGTTAAGAGCAGCATAGATGGCACCTAATAGGCTGCGGGTCTACTTTGCTCTAGTGTTTCAGTCTAATTAAGATAGAATCGCACATTAACCACCTAACACAGCAAAGCACTAAGCTGCTCAAGCCTAGCCCGCTAAACAGGAAACCTTTCTCCCGGCTACATCCAGCTCATACTAGAGCTGGGACGACCTGCACAGGGACATCTGCCCATGTAGAAGTACAGGTCGACTAAGAACTAAGAAGAACCTGTTAAGTCCTTCTTCTTCTTCTCCTTCTTCTTCTTCTTTCATCCTCAGATCAAGGTTCCGGTTTCTCTTACAAAGGACACCGTTGTTTGTAAGGCTATTTCGTCTCCATACAGCTTCTGTCTCACGAGACCAGTATTGTTCTCTCTTTTCCTGCGTGAGCATGCAGCTATGCAGGATGTGTTCCACGATCATGATATGCTCCCCACATGGACACCTGTCATCTGTGTCCTGGATGTTAAAAATCTTTCGGTAGTTGTAAATCGAAAAAGAGAAGGCTTAAAGGCAGCTGCCCTGGCAAAATTCAAAATTATGTAAAAAATCCCCCCCCATCTATTTTAGGATCCTCGCCAGTGCTACGGAGGCCGTTCATTCTGCGGAGATTCTCCAAGAATATTGAGAAGAACAGAGCATATGGGTTAAACCGTGTGCAATGACGTTGATTCTTCGACTAAACTAAACTCAACTCAACTAAACTAAACTCAACTCAACTAAACTCAACTCAACTAAACTCAACTCAACTAAACTCAACTCAACTCAACTAAACTCAACTAAACTCAACTCAACTAAACTCAACTAAACTCAACTAAACTCAACTAAACTCAACTCAACTAAACTCAACTCAACTAAACTCAACTCAACTAAACTCAACTAAACTCAACTAAACTCAACTCAACTCAACTAAACTCAACTAAACTCAACTCAACTAAACTCAACTAAACTCAACTCAACTAAACTCAACTCAACTAAACTCAACTAAACTCAACTCAACTAAACTCAACTCAACTAAACTCAACTCAACTAAACTCAACTCAACTAAACTCAACTAAACTCAACTAAACTCAACTCAACTAAACTCAACTCAACTAAACTCAACTCAACTAAACTCAACTCAACTAAACTCAACTCAACTCAACTAAACTCAACTCAACTAAACTCAACTCAACTAAACTCAACTCAACTAAACTCAACTCAACTAAACTCAACTCAACTCAACTAAACTCAACTAGATTAAATTTTAAATAAAGTTAATCGTAACGATGGAGGGTAATCATGGAAATCAGTACAAAAAGTCATATTGGGTAAAGTGACAAGAAACCATGTATGCAGATAATAATAAAAGATCAATAACTTGAACAGGTACTGAGTTTCTCCTATCTAGGTCATATAATAACAGAAGAAGGCAGCTGTGAAAAAGAAATCAGAAAGAGAATAGGTATGACCAAGATGGTATTTGACAACATGCGACACATACTGACATCCAAACAGATAAATCAGAAATTGAAAATCAGAAATTCAGGTGTTATGTATACTCGTCACTACTTTATGGTGCAGAAACATGGACAATGAATAACAAGTTGGAAAAGAGTATTGGAGCCTTCAAAATGTGGGTATATAGAAGATTGGGTCGCATTTCTTGGAAAGAGAAGAAACAAAATTTCTAGGTATTGGAAAAGTTGGGTATGAAAAGAGAAATAAACACCGAAATCAGGGTTAGACAGTTACGTCATTTTGGTCATATAACAAGACATACCTTCATGTTGAAAACCATACTGAAAGGTAGGGTGGAAGGCGGTCGTTCAAGAGGCAGACATTTTAAGTGGGTAGTTAACATCAGGCGATGGACTGGGAAAGCCTTTCAGATTGCATCATTACGCCAAGAGATAGAGTACACTGGAAATCCATTGCAGCTGACCTTCGATGCGGAGATGGCACCTGAACTGAACTGAGTACACAAAGAAGAAGATTACTGGAAGCTAGAAAGATGGGGTTTTAAATAAATATGTTAAGATTACAAAATAAAGTTTATAAGACGAATACATTTTAAAAAAATTTTTTTTGCGTTTGCCTTATTTCTGTAATCCCCAAGGCGATGTGCGTTTTATTTTGTGCCTGTCGGGGTAACGGCTGGTGCCGTGATGGGGATTCGAACCCAGCACCTTCTGGTTGTGAGCCGTGTCACTTAACCACTAAGCCATAATACATATGTAAGAAACAAGCAATCGTGTTTGTTGGTTCATGTTATCAGGAAAGGAGAGCGACAACACAACGTCACAAAAGTATGCTTACTAATTAAACAGAAAACAACAGACAAAACACAGATGGACAGTTTAACATCAAGGCATGGAAAATAATTCACAATACAAGCGATAAACGATACTTTTGTAGACAGTATGTGGGGCAGATTCAGGATAGCTAGAATCAGTCATCCTGACACATGATGATTACAGTAAACTATGCTTATGAAGAACAGCGGTTGGATTCGCTAGGTTCTCCCTTTTGTCTCTGAAGGACAACCTACTTCCCCTTTTCTCTCTTCTCACCTCACTCGGTTTCATTTGACTTTGTCCTACAGTCACACTCTTGCACAACTTTCACACGCGCCTTCAGGGTGAGGCCCTTCCATTGCACTTTGGTTGGGCTGGCTTCTGAGAGCGCACAAACCTAGCATAAGTACATATAGACGCACACATACATCCAAGCACTGGTTTATGCGTCTTAATATCACCCAGGTTGACTACGGTCTGGGTTGGAATAGGCGCGCCTCCACCAGTAGAAACTAGTGAACCAAAGACGTAAAATTAAAAAAAATTAAAAATCGGTAGGGCGTTCAAACTGCAGAGACTTACCTTCATACTCGTTCCGGGACATGCTGGTGTCGAAGGGAACGAGAGAGCTGACAGGTTGGCGAGTACAGCTATGGTGGAAGGCGGGAGATCAATGGACCGAGTCGTATAGGTTGGCGAGTACATCTATGGTGGAGGGCGGGAGATCAATGGACCGAGTTGTATAGGTTGGCGAGTACAGCTATGGTGGAGGGCGGAAGATCAATGGACCGAGCTGATAGGTTGGTGAGTACAGCTATGGTGAAGGGCGGGAGATCAATGGACCAAGCTGACAGGTTGGGGAGTACAGCTAAATGGAGGGCGGGAGAGCAATGGACCGAGCCAATCTCCTAAACGATGTTAGAGAAATTGCCTGGATGGATGATTCGAGAGTTGATCCAGGCTGTACGTCCTTGGCGCGACTGATTGAATTGAGTGTGAAACGAGGGGCGGCGAGGAAGGAACACCACACGGGAATCCAAAGAGTAGAACAGGAGTGACTAAATGAAGTGATTAAATTAACTTAATTAACCTAACTTCTATATACTGGTTTAGAAGACTCTACATAATATGTATACAACCAGTTTATTCTAATCCACTTGATCCAAAAATAACTGTGTGCGCCCAATCTATTCTTGAATGCAATAACTGACACTGTCCCAATAATTTCCTCTAGCAATGCATTCCAAGCATTCACCACTCTCTGACTAAAAAAAATAATATTTCTTAATATCTAATCTGGACCTTTCTTTAATTAATTTGTAGATGTGCCCTCTTGTTCTTGTGGGTTGTTGTATTTTGAAGAAAACAAACTTATTATAGTCTAATTTATCCTTTGCTATGATTTCCATATAAACCTGTATTAAATCACATCGAATTCTTCTCTTTTCTAGACACACTAGACGAATCTGTATTAAATCACATCGAATTCTTCTTTTTTCTAGACCTTGTAGGCCGGTTTTTCTCTTTCCTCATAACTGTAATTCCGGAATCCCAATAACAGTTTTGTCGCTCTTCTTTGTATCATTTCCAACATGTTTACATCCCCTCTTCGACAAGGACTCCACTGCTGTACACTGTACTCCAATATAATGCTTTGTGATACAGTTTAACAATCACTTTCTTGCTCCTATGTTTAACCCATTACACTCTAACCAGCTCAGTATATTTTGTTTGCGAACTGTAACTACTACTATGTTCAATGCAATCTTTCCCTTTTATTTTTACTAGACAAGGATGTCAATTTCATTAGTAAATTAATGATATAGGATATAAGAGTTGGGCAAAGGAGTGTCACCCTGCTCTTATGAATATATATTTTCTGTTTTCAGGTGTGCAGGGTTAATGTGTTTACAAAAAATTAATACCTAACTTTGCATTTCCCTTTTTTTTTTACTCAACAACTTCAAAACGGAAGTTGAAAGAACTAAAATAGAAATAAAGGGGACACCCTGAATCAAGCTTTCGTGACCTTATTTAGTCAATATGTGTTTTCTCACTCTAGTAACAAAGTTAGCGGATCAACTGAATTTACTCAACGTAACATTCAAAGGTCAACAGAATATGTAAACAGGGATGTTCAATTTAAGTCTTTCCAACCCAGCATTTTTGGGAGAAACACTAAACAGTTGTCAAGTAGGCTTGGTCTTCTGTCGTGAAATAAATGCATACCAATATTGAGAATTGAGGAGATCTACAAGTTTATGGTAAGAAATTCTGCATGTTGTTTTTAATAGTTACAAGGAATATAATTATTTTTTCAGGCATCCCTTATATATATGAACAGTTGTTTTTTTTCTATGAAAATAAGGAAGTCAGAGTTAATTTCTAGACCTACAGAATAATGGTATTTAGAAGCATTGCTTAGATTTGTGTAATATAATGTCTGATTAGGGTGCAACACTGCCAGTTAAAAATTTTTAGTTGCAAATGTTGGAACCAGAATTACAGGAAAAAAGTATATACTCGTTACATAATATCAATAATAATAATATTATTGTACCACACGTACAACTAATCAATGTTAAAAATATTATCTATATTACAATATTTATAATTTGAAAAAGGCAATTTCAGTTTTAAATTGCAAATCTAAATGAACATACATAACCCACTAACTTATTTATTCTAGTTGGATATATATATATATATATATATATATATATATATATATATATATATATATATATATATATATATATATATATATATATATATATATATGTATATACATACGAGGCATATTCAAATGTAACTGGACCTAACTGCAACATGGGAACATATGTACGATGCGCGGGATGACGTTACTTCTAATGTAAACAGCACATATCAACTGTCAAGTTTGCAAAATGTCATTATCCTCCGACTCATAGTATCCTCAGCAGACCGTTGAAAACATGGCGGGTGTGATAAGGAATCAGTCAAGAGTTGATCAGCGACCGGTGATTCGGTTTCTAACAGCTGAACTATATCGACCAGTTGATATTCATCACAGAATAGAGGCAGTGTATGGTGACAAAATGGTGTGGAAGACAACAGTGAAGAACTGGACAACGATGTTTAAAGAAGGACGTGAGTTAACGAAAGATCTTCCGAGACCAGGTCAGGAGTATATTGTTGCGTCAGAAGCTGACATCGTCAAAATTGATGCAGCAATTCAAGTGGACCGTCGCCGAAGCTTACGTTCGCCATACTTTTGTAACTATACACTGCCAGCTGCATTCTGCAATGAATGTCAACTGGTTGACATCCTTCAGCTGTTAGAAACCGAATCCCCGCTCGCTGATCAACTCTGGACTGATTCCTTATCACACCCGCCATGTTTTCAACGGTCTGCTGAGAAAACTATGAGTCGGAGAATAATGAAATTTTGCAAACGTGATGGTTGGTATGTGCTCTTTACATCAGAAGTGACGTCATCATGTGCATTGTATGTATGTCTTCACTTGTTGCAGTTAGGTCCGATTTAATTTGAACACGACTCGTGTGTGTGTGTATATATATATGGGGTAGAAATAGAGGAATATTACCTCTGAAAGAGAACATGTGCTTTATTTTGGAGAAGCTCTTGCACCTTTAGTACTCACCTGCCTCTCAGGTATCATCAGTGGCTTCAAAGAATGAATATATGAAAACAAATGGACTGGCATGCTAATCCACGTGTGACGTTCAGTGTAGGTAGATCCTTTCAACCAACCGAATGAATACTTTGATCAGTTCATGGCTTACACTTACAGATTGTTTTGAAGATTGATTTTAGTAACACTGAAATAACTGTAAAAAAAACACTTTGCCGTAAAGCATAGATAAACAGAATCAGGCTAAACTTTCAACACATGTTAAATGTCTTGTAATAATAGTTGTTCATCACAAGTGATGAAGACCACTCTCTTTGTTCAGCCGTGTGGACAGTCGTATCGCTTGCTGTGTCCGCTGAAATGGGTGACTTGCGCTGTGATTTGGATTAAAGTGAGGAAGAAACTGCGCCTTTTGTCAACCTCACTCACAGAGCCTAAGCTACCTTTTGCCAGTGGCAAGTCATTCATCGAGACGACTGGAGATAGCATAGGATGCAGATTTTGCCTCAGGGTTACCACCGAAGCCTTTCCGTAAACATATAACTCGCAGGGTAGAAAGGTGGGATGGCATCTAACGCAGTTTGTCGTGCCTTTTCGATAACCACAAGAGGTCGATGGACAACACTCAGCGTGTGAGTGAGTCTGGCATCTCTCCCCAGCTGTATTCAGCTCATCATAGTAGCATCTAAAATTCCCACACGCCAAATTCGTGAAGGTGACCCGGCAGAACTAACCCGTGAAATACGACACAGGTATAAGCGTAGTGCCATTCAGCCGGCGTCCAGACCAGGATAAACGGATGGAAGAAATCCCAAAAAAATATAACGAAATAACAAGTCCAGACGGAAAACAACACCACGTTTCCGTGAACACAGGTGTAAGTCGTCGATTAGTGTGAATTACAGGCAAATCCCTGGTCTGGCGGCATCCATAATGATCCAAAACAGTAGAGAAATGTAGACTCGCAGCCAGTTATGGCGCCATCTTTGCCAGATTTATCTTGAGTTAAACATTTGATCAATGACTAGGGATTTGACTGTTTTACCTCATTTATATACCATCGTCTTCAATGTAATTCAAATTATTGTTGAAAAGAGTTAAACATTTAGTCAATGCCCCCTTGAATCTGTTCGTCTTACCTTATTTATATAACATCTTATTTATTGTAATTCAAATTATTGTTAAAAAGAGTCAAACGTTTGGTAAATGACTGTATTATCTCATTTATATAACATCTTATTTAATGTAATTCAAATTATTGTTAAAAAGAGTCAAATGTTTGGTCAATAACTATATTATCTCATTTATATAACATCTTATGTAATCGCTGATCAACTCTGGACTGATTAATTATCACACCCGCCATGTTTTCAACGGTCTGCTGAGGAAACTATGAGTCGGAGGATAATGGCATTTTGCAAACTTGACGGTTGGTATTTGCTGTTTACATCAGAAGCGACATCATCATGCGCATCTTACGTACGTTGACTTGGTGCAGCTATGTCCGGCTTCATTTGAGCGCGCCTCGAAATTTCTAATTTACTGTGAATCTGTCCTCGATCATAGACAGAAGAGCCAGGTCATCGGCGTAGTCCAGATCTTCTAACTGTCTTGACACAGCCCACTTCATTCCCGTGTTGTTGTTTACTGTGGTGGTTTTAAATAAACCAGTCTATTTCCAGTCAAATGCGAAACGGCGATAGCAGGCATCTCTGACAGGACGGACACTGGTTTTGATCTGAAAAGGCGCAAAGAGATGACTTTCCTGGAGCTCTCTACACGTCATCACCTCATTCGTTTTCTGAAATGCGAGTTTTATCTTTCCATGATGTCAGACTAGTGCCCACTGCCTTCATGTCCCGCTTACACACACCTTTGAACCTCAGCTGGGATTAGCCGACTGTTCTTTTTTCAATTCGGGGTCTCTGTTTTGGGGTTCTCTGGGTCTCTGTGGCGCAGTGGTCAACCCCTTTGCCTCGTGTTCAGACGGTCGGGGTTCGAATTCGAACTGCGACGGTCGGTCCATGATGTGAATTTGAGAAATGGGGAAAACCCGAGGCGATGAAGTCGAGCCCTCGCTTAAAAGTTTTGTTTTTCTTTTTTCAATTCGCCAACTGTCCTTGAGAAGGTATCTTTGGAGGATGCGACCATAATCCATGCGACGAACATGACCAAGTAGTAATAGTTTCCACTGCCTAAGAAGAGCTTATATACCTTAAAGACATGTGCAAGAGTGCCACTCTGCATTTAACTTTCTGTCCCTCCATGTAATTCCAAGAATTCATCGCATGCGTTAAGCATGTGCTGGGGTTGGCCATAATTTTGCCCAATTTTCGCTGCCATGTAAGAGCCTGCTGTGGACATGTGCATTGCAAACCATGACCTTGGTTTTTCTTTGAAATTTCTGGGTTTTCCAACACGCGTTTATCTAGAGAGAGCTTGTCTCTGATGAGAGACCTCATGTGAATTGGTGCAAAGCTTTCAAAGCACAATTATCGAGATTAAGAGTTGAAGTGGCATTGACTTTCTGTCCCAACATATTTGTTTTGTTGACACTTATTGTGCAACAAGAATTTTAGCACTCCTGGGACAAGCGATCAACCAGCCTCTGAGGTTCGTGCAGATTGTGGGGGACAATTGCAGCATCTTCAGCGAGAAGCAAGTGCCTTATGGGGATCCATCTAATCTTCCAGGTTGGCATTGAGTCGTGTAAAGTTAAGCAGCCGATGAAAAGATTTAGTATGAAAGTAGATTCCTCAATTTACGTTACCAAATACATGCTTTCACGTAGCAGAAAAAACAATATTAGAAAGATAGATAAGGAAAGGGACCTAGGGGTTATAATAGATCATACAGGAAAGGTGAGTGAGCAAGTTAAGGTAGCAGTGAAAAAGGCAAATGCAATGTTAGGTATGATAAAAAGAAATATTAAACATAGGAGCAAGGAAGTGATCGTCAAACTGTATAAAGCTTTAGTTAGACCTAGATTGGAGTACTGTGTACAGGTGTGGAGTCCTTATCATAGAGGGGACATAAACATGCTGGAAAGAATACAAAAAAGAGCGACAAAGATAATGATGGGATTCCAGAATTACAGTTATGAGGAACGACTCAGAAAAACCGGCCTACAGTGTCTCGAAGAGAGAAGAATTCGAGGTGACTTAATACAGGTTGATAAGATGATTAGAGGAATCGATAAATTAGACTATAACAAGTTTTTTTTTAAATACAGCCACCTACAATAACACGAGGGCATAGCTACAAGCTGACTAAAGAGAGGTCCAGGTTAGATATTAGGAAATATTTTTTTAGTCAGAGAGTGGTGTCTGCTTGGAATGCATTGCCAGGCGAGATAGTGGAGGCAGGGACAGTTAATGCATTTAAGAATAAACTGGATGCGCATAGCTTTTAGAGCAAGGTGATGTAAATGTAACTGATTGTATACAGACTCTGCAGGGTCTTCTAAACCAGTATAAAGACGTTAAGTTAAGTTAAAAAAAGATTCAGAACAATGTCGGGTCCAGGGCCCAGGCCTGCTTAACACCACCTGGAATATCAAACTGTTGTGATACGCTACCATCAAATTGGACTGTTCCTTTCATGGCTTCATGTGGCGATATTATTTTTTCACAGTAAAGGTAAAGGTGGGTCCATTGGCAACAACGGCCGTCGGGGATGAAGATAACTCTTCATGGACTAAGTCGCAGTCTATGTGAGGTGGGGTGGCCAGTTCCCTTCTATGATGTTTATGCCTTCCCCAAACCCATACGTCAGGTACCAATTTACAGCTTGGTCGACTGGAGGAGTGGTCCCATGCACGGATTTGTTCTGTCCGTCGTGATTTCGAACCCTGATGCGGTTGTAATCCCAGTCTCAGCAAGCAAGCTCACTGTCGACTAGGCTCCACTATGCTACACGCTCAACTAGGCTACACGCTCCACTAGGCTACACGCTCCACTAGGCAACACGCTCCACTAGGCTACACGCTCCACTAGGCTACACGCTTCACTAGGCTACACGCTCCACAGTAAACATTACTTAATGTCTTCAATCTCAGTACACTATCGTGTATGGAGTGTTTCTTTATAACATAATGTAGAAGTCTCCATTGGTATTCTTCGTTGATCGTTGGCACTTGGCAATATATGAATATTATTGTTATGCCTTTTGGGTGACATCTTGCTGTTTTTATTCTTTGCAATTATTGTTCGCATTATATATTTACATTAGTTTCTTCGGTTTACGCCATATAGAAGGGACCAGACACCATCTACCCCTCGTGTATGATGTGAAATTTTCTTAACATCATGAATGTGACGATTGACCTACTTTTGTGTGATCGTTTCTGCGTCTTTCGATCTTGTCTCTGCAAGACCCAAACACCTTATCGTATTGGGTTCTGATGTCCCTGGACCTTATTATGTCTTCAGTATATAGAAATATTTGTGAGTGACCTTGGTGTCCATCAGAATTAAGATCTTGAACTGCGATCAGGAAGATGAGCAGTGTATAAGCTGCACCGGCCAGCGACCCAAAGATGACTGCTGGCGTCAAGGCTAGCGAACCAGAGCTGTCAAGAACCTTCAAAACCTTCACGCGGTGATCCTGGAACAGTCTGCAACATAGCAGACTGGCTAAGGAAAAGAGATCGAACAGGGAAGGCTGACCCGGTCCCCAAACATGCCTGCTGAAGTCGGATGTGTCGGACCGAAAGGTACAAATATCGCAGTCAACCTGTAAACTATGACACAACGCATTTCGTTCTCCTGACCACATCCTGCTACTTGCAAAGCCTAAGTTTGGTGGCGGAAGTTTGAGAACGAACGAAGAAGAAGAAGAAAAAGAAGAAGAAGAAGAAGAAGAAAAAGAAGAAGAAGAAGAAAAAGAAGAAGAAGAAGAAGATAGAAATATTAACAGATCGCAATAGTAGAGGATGTGTACATCATTACAGATCTGTAGGTTATGGAGAAGTATGCTAAAATAAGAGAAATAGAAGTCCACGCAAACGGGCAACGATCATACCAAACTAAATAAAAAATGCATTGGCGTTTTTCGTACATCATTCGTTGATGCTTCATAATTTGATAAATTAAAAGGTCGCACTAAAAGAGGCTGTGTACACAATTTCATTTCTCTAGGATATGGGGAAGTTAGTTAAAATAGGAGAAATAGAAGTCCGCACAACATGACAACGGTCTAATCAATTTAAATAAAAGCTTGTAAAAAAGCTGCTGGAGGGTATATTACCTGACAAGCAAAGCAGACGGAGAAGAAAATGGGTAGATGATATTAAAGAGGTATTGAGGATGAAGGTGGCAGACGAGAATTAGGAGATAAGTAGGCACACCACCAGTGCTAGTCGACATCAAGAGACAGCAAACCACATGGTTCGGCCCTGTGACACGTCAAACAACAGACAGTATCCCTCAGAAAGCTATGCTATACAGATACACTGCATAGAAAGCCAAGGGCCGACCACGATAAATATGGAACACTAAACACATACTACATAACCTGACGCTGAAAGGCACCAGCAGGCAGGGCGGTTTCTACCATTAGCCAAGACAAGGCCGCAAAATTTGAGGGGCGGCAAACAGGCGATAAAAAAATTTAATTTGAATTCAAACAGCGAAAAAATTTACCAAATTGGAGGAAAACAATGAAATAGAGGAATAATAGTGGTTCTGTTGATGTTTTTTGTGTTACTATTGATAAATTGATTTTGGATAATCGATCAAAAGGTAGGCTGTGTACTTCTCTTTCAACATATCTAAAAGGTAATTGCTATTCATGTTTCATATAAAAAATAAAAGTTACTATTAATGTTATATTATACAAGTTGAATACAAGTTCTTTTATATCTAATACATTAATTCTTCTAGCCCGGATGACAGGGGGAGAGAGTGATGGTAGTAAAAGGGAGGGGCGGCATTTTTCAATTCTTTCCTAGGGCGCCAAAACACCTAGACTGACCCAGAAACGTTCTGCTAGCGAGACTAAAAGTACATAGAAGATGACAGGCGGGAAAGCTGGTCAAAGATGGAGTTTAGCAGATCGACTATTTTCAGAGCGATCATCTGCAAATGACATGTGACACGATGATGATGATGAATTTATTAAAGTACGTACAAGTTATTATAAACACGCATGCGTGTGAAATAAATATTACTTTGATTATTTGAAGCCAGGTATGCCTTCAACAAATCAAAAGATAATCAATCAATCAATCAAATGGGATCAAGATGCTGATCAGCACATGAGCTGCAGTGGCTAGCAACCCATAGCTGACTGCTAGCGTCAGGGCCAGCGAACCACAGCTGCCAAGACCCTTCTACACCTCCACGTGGTGATCCTGGATAACAGGCTGCAGCAGGGCAGACTGGATAAGGAGAAGGGATCGAAGAGGGAATGCTAACCAGGTACTCAAAAAATGTTTGCTGAAGTCGAATGTGTTGGACCGAAATGTGCAAATATCGCAGTCAAGCTGTAAACAAAGACACAACGCATTCCGTTCTCTGGACTACATTCTGCTACTTAAGCCCTTTCAGGGTTTGGTAGTGGAAGATTGAGAACGAACGAAGAAGAAGAAGAAGAAGAATCAATCAAAGCCTGTCGCTTATCTCGGTGCATAGTCCATAGGTCCCGAGCTGCTTTTTCTGCCTCTCACCAGGTGTCATTATTTAGTTTTAGCTTCTTCTCGCATTGTCTTCTCCGCATATTTTTGTCTCTATCTTTCTTTCTCTTCCCCTGAGGAATCCATGTAAGAGCCTGTCTGGCTATGTTAGAATGTGCCTTCCACATCGTATGTCCTATCCTGTCTCATTTTCTTAATTTGTTGTTCCAATGGGTGTTATTGGCTCCTTTCCCACTAGTCTTCATTCATCACCATGTCCTGCCATTGTATGCCCATTTTCCTTCGTAGTCATCTGTTAATGAAGGGCTGGAGTCTTTATTGTATGACCTTGGTCGTTCTCAATGTCTCCGCTCCACACAGCAACACCGACAGTGGCGTTGAATATTCTAACTTTGGTGTGAATCTTAATTTCTCTGAATCTCCATACATTGTTTAGTGAGATCAAAAAGATATGCTGTGATTTTTAATGTGTTATAAAATGTGAATTCCCTGCCTCCTATCTCTTCCCCCTTCCCCTCATTATTGCTCATGCGTTAGCAAATGTTCTTTATGTGCAACATTAATGTGATCCTGAGCAAGGGCTGTCAACAACCAGAAACTGCAGACACACTTAAACAGCATCACGATTATTTGTACAGGCAAACGCATATACCCGTATCCCGTCTGTCGGTTTTCATGGATTGTAAATCGAAGAGAGAAGAATTCGTGGTGACTTAATATATATAAGATAATCAGAGGAATCGATAAATTAGACTTTAACAAGTTTTTTAAAATACAGCCACCTACAATAACACGATGGCATAGCTACAAGCTGACTAAAGAGAGGTCCAGGTTAGATATTAGGAAATATTTTTTTAGTCAGAGAGTGGTGTCTGCTTGGAATGCATTGCCAGGGGAGGTAGTGGAGGCAGGGACAGTTAATGCATTTAAGAATAAACTGGATGCGCATAGCTTTTAGAGCAAGGTGTTGTAAATGAAACTGGTTGTATACAGACTCTGCAGGGTCTTCTAAACCAGTATAAAGACGTTAAGTTAAGTTAAGTAAGTTAAGTTAAGTTATAAGGTTTTGTTTTTGAAAGTCATAATTTATTCTTTTGTTGCAGAAGCTATTTGGAAATGAACACATAATTATTTGGTATCCATTTATTTGAAGACTAGAACATCTTTGATTTCCTTTGCACCGTTCTCGATTGATAAATTTGTATTCCTCAAAATATCCCCAATACTAAATCATTATATTGAGCTTTTTGGCACTATTCAAGTGTGCCGTCTTCGAAAGCAAGGTTATCTGCAATGTCTTCCAATATTCTCTGTCGCTTGTCTTAATAGTATACTTTACCAGACTGGCATTAGTTTATCTTTCTATGCTGCTCACTTACAACGTTACTCGCATCTTCCGCCAACCGTCCCCTCCAGTATTGCTTTCAATAAATATCCTGTCTTTTTATATGACCAAAATATTAGACTTGCCTAATTTTAATGTCTGAAAATTGTTCTCTACCCACACCACTCTCGTCAGGACGTCTCTACCCAGGCCTACTCTCGTCAGGACGTCTCTACCCAGGCCTACTCTCGTCAGGACGTCTCTACCCATGCCAACTCTCATCAGGACGTCTCTAACCACGCCTACTCTGGTCATGACGTCGTTATTTGTTTGTTTCTCTTTTTCAACGAAATGTAACACATCTACTGTATAACCACATTTCCAGGGCCTCTATTCTGTTCTCCAACTCTTTGTTCATTGTCCATGTTTCTTCACAGCTTAATAATGTTGAATAAATATATAAAATGAGACTCACCACCCTTTTTTATTCTCTTTAATTGAATGGCCTAGTTCTGCTGTATTTTGCATAACTTGTGTCTTCATTATATCTCTAATTTTTATGAGTTACTCGTTTCATTATGAATCATATGGTGTGTGGATTTTAAGTAGCATTTAGAAAGAAGGACTCACTAGGCAGAAAATAAAATGAGTACCGCAGAAGCTTATTTCAGTACACCATTCTTAATGATAAGATAGAGATAGAACATGTGCACCACTAAACACTAGTCATATAAACGATTACCACCAGCAGCAGTGCAGGAGTTAGACAACAAAATCTTCCAGGTCATAGAAATCCTGAATACCACCGAATGCCCTGGCAGAAACGACAGCCCAGATAGTAAGGTAAGCCTGAACAAGAGACACAAAAAGGCTTTCTTACGATGGCTAACAAGAGACGCGAAGAGCTTTCTTACGATGGCTAACAAGAGACGCGAAGAGCTTTCTTACGATGGCTAACAAGAGACGCGAAGAGCTTTCTTACGATGGCTAACAAGAGACGCGAAGAGCTTTCTTACGATGGCTAACAAGAGACGCGAAAAGCTTTCTTACGATGGCTAACAAGAGACGCGAAGAGCTTTCTTACGATGGCTAACAAAAGACGCGAAGAGCTTTCTTACGATGGCTAATAAGTGACAAACATCACACTCGTATTGATTTTCAACTGCTAAGGGTTATCTTATGTGCACATCGTGTACACGGGATCTCCATGTTTTTTCATCCACCTCCAATATGACTAGACGCTGGTCTCACCTCCCCAGAGACAAGAAAACGCTTCATACGTGTAGGACGAAACAATTAGAAAAGTCATCAAAAATAATGTTTCATAACTTTTCAGGAAAAAATGGTGGTCATACATCGGACTTGTTCTTAGAATGGACAGAAACAGACTCCCTCTGCAGAAATGTATATGGCCACCATCTGGCAGCATGAAAAGAAGAAGACTGAAAGTAACTCTCCGCAGCACAACTGTCAGAGAGTGTTCTACTATGGGCTTGATCGATCGACATAACTGAGCTAAAAGAGTGGCGGCACACAGATCAAACTGGGGAGTACTCAAGCACTGGTTTCTGCCTTATGTGCCGTGTAAAGTAAAGTATCCCATACCATTACTGCCGTAGGGGTGTGAGGTGTTAGCGATCTCACATTTCAAAGGCTCGGCTATATGAGGGCGGTAGCCATCTCCTCTCCCTCGCCGCTTTTACTACCCGGACTGAACCGGTACCCATTTAAGGCTGGGTCGACCCGGGCGCCATTGCGGTCTGATAAAAACATTACCGCCTCAACTGGGGAATGAACCCAGGACCACTCAGATGCGAAGCCAGCGCGCTAACCACTGCGCTACGCGGCTCCACTAGTTGGTAGTAGCCGGGTGCATTTCTCTGCTTAGCGTGGTTAGAGCAGTTAATGTCATTTTTAGCGAACTTGTTCAATATACAGTTGACATTCATCGCATAATTCAAGCAGTGTATGGTGACAAAAGTGTGTCGAAGACAACAGTGAAGAATTGGACAACGATGTAAAAGAAGGACGTGAGTTAACGAAAGATCTTCCCAGACCAGGCCAGGCGCATATTGTTGCGTTAACTCACGTCCTTCTTTAAACAGCGTTCTCCAATTCTTCACTGTTGTCTTCGACACATGTTTGTCACCATACACTGCATGCATTCTGCGATGAATATCAACTGGTCAACATCCTTCAGCTGCAAGAAACCGAATCATCACTCGCAGATCAACTCTGGGCGGATTCCGTATTACACCCGCCAGCAACGGTCAGCTGAGGAAATTATGAGTTGGACAATAATGACATTTTGCAAACTTGACGGTTGGTATGTGCTGTTTACTCCAGAAGTGACGTCATCATGCGCATCTTACGTTTGTTCCCTAATCGCAGTTTGGTCCGGTTTCATTTGAACACGCCTCGTACTTTTAATTTCCTCTATTTCTTCGGCGTTCATCCTGAAAAAAAAAGTTTGTAAAATTGTGTCGTAGTAAAGTGAGGCTGCGATATTGGCGCCTTTTGGCGCTGGCACATCTGATCCCAGCACTGCATTTTTTGGACCTGCTTTGCCTTCCTCTTAAATCCATAACCTCAAGGCCAGGCTGCATGGTTGAAGTCTGTTTCCACTACCTGTCTTCCCCAGGTGCAATCAGATTGCGCGCGGATCCAAAAGTTGGAGTCAATAGGTCGTTCAAGCTGACATAGAATCACCTTCATGCTTGTTCCAAGACACGCAGGTGTCAAAGATAACGAGAAAGCTGACATGCTAAGCAAGGGTGGCAGGTGACAGATCAGTGGACCGAGACGATATTCTAAACTTCATTGGGGAAATCGATCACAAAGAAGATTTGGGAGTTTATCCAGACTCTACGTTCTTGGCGCGACTGGTTGAAGTGGATGTGCAGCGAGATACTGAGAGGTATGAACACCATGCGGAGATGACAAGAACCAGAGCTGCCAAGACCCTTCTTCACCTCTACGCTGTGATCCTGGATAACAGGCTGCAGCAGGGCAGACTGGCTAAGGAGAAGGGTTCTTCTTCTTCTTCTTCTTCTTCGTACGCTGGTTACAGCGATATACGTTGCACTGTGTTACTTTGTTAAGCCTGTGGCCCAGTGCATCCGATTTCAACAGTCGTTTCTGTAGGGATGCCCTCCACAGCATTTGGCTGTCCCAGCCTATCTGCAAGGCAGCAGTTGTTTTTGGTCAGAGTTGTCTCTCTTAGGGAAGTTGTCTTGCAGGACTATCGAGTCTTCCTCACTCGTTTCTATAGGGTGTGGCAATGATATGATGTGATGGACTATGTACTAGTTTGTACTATCCCGGAAGAGAGGCAGTCCGGTGTGTCTCTGTCTCAGGATCGTCACGTCCTGCCAGAAACGTAGCATTTGCATGTGAGTGGGGTATCTCTTTGCTCCCTTTATTTTCTCGGCTCATCTGCAGTGATGGCATGCCTAGCATTCCCCGCCACCTGGGAGGTTGTCACAATAGGGCAGAGGTGCAATGTCCGCTGGCCTGCATCTCTTCTGCGTCCATTAGGATGACTGCTTGCAGACATAGGTAAAGAGCGAGGCAGGAGTGCATTTAACCAGAGGACAAGCCTGGCCATGGCACGGAAATGTGCCTGGTGTGCGGACATACCTCATGATCAGGGGTTGAGTCTCAACAGTTCGCAGTGAGGTGGCTGCTCTACTGCTTACGACACCCCGACCGAGAACTAAGTCTTCTACTAGTGGTTTCACACCTCATCGCCGTATGGGGTGAATATCGAACAGCTTCCCGCCCACTTTGATCGGCGGACGGCAGAGACCTCTTTCCGAGTCTCCACCGGGTCGGACTGAGACGCGAGCCCCATGTCCCAACCATATCGTAGCCTCCCATCGCAGTAGTGCTGATATTTAGGGCGGGATTCAGGCTTAGAGGCGTTCGGCCGTAATCCCTCAGATGGTAGCCTCACACCATTGGCTTATCAGCCAAGAACGCGGACCAAATTTATGCGACCTGCTATTCCTCTCGAATTAAGCAGGATTACCGTAGCAACGCCCTGTCATTAGTAGGGTAAAACTGATCTGTCTTCCGAGGGTCTAATACCAGCACCCGTTCCTTATTAGACCCAACGAATCAATAGAGGGCTTTTTAGTCAGTCAATGACCAAGTGTCTGAAACCTGCGATTCCTCTAAGGTTGAGCAGGATTACCTTAGCAACGCTCTTTCATAAAGGGAGAAGGGATCGAAGACGGAATGCTAACCCGGTACTCAAAAAATGCTTGCTAAAGTCGGATGTGTGGGACCGAAAGGTGCAAATATCGCAGCCAAGCTGTAAACTACGACACAACGCAATCCGTTCTCTGGGCTACATTCTGCTACTTAAGCTCTTTCATGGTTTGGTAGCGGGAGATTGAGAACAAACGAAGAAGAAGAAGATGAAGAGCAATTCATGGACTGCAGATCTTTGTTATCCATAAAGGTTTGAAGAGACTGGAGTGCAAAAGAGAACGGAGCAGAATAGTCTACAGGAACCATATGTATCCACACTTCTAGCTATTTACTGAGCGACTGAGTAAGTACTTATGGGTTTGCCCGTTGTGCAGTGAAGTCGATTCTTAGAACTAGAACAATAACCTGGGTTTCAGAATCGTGTGAATATGTTTAACGATTCATCACTTTCAGTACTTTTCATCTATGCCCATATTAGGTCCACACTATGGTAGTGTGGCTTCAGAAGAGTTGCCAAAGAATCAGTTGACATTCATCGCAGAATGCAGGCAGTGTATGGTGACAAAAGTGTGTCGAAGACAAAAGTGAAGAACTGGACAACGATGTTTGTCATGTTCATCGTACGTATGTTCACTTGTTGCAGTTTGGTTTGGTTTCATTTGAACACGCCTTGTACTTGCCAAGAAACTTATTACAGCCAAATAGGTTGGCGGTTGTAAGAAGTTGACGTTCAACAAAGCACATCCTGCTTACTTTAAAAAAAAAATTGTCACTTACAATTTGCAACTTATTATTTATAACTTATAATATATCGCTTATGATTTATCACTTAACATTTATCACTTTTCATTTATCACTTATATTGTAAAGCTTTTCTTCTTCTTCTTTGTTCGTTCTCAATCTCCCGCTATCAAGCCCCGAAAAAAGCTGTGAAAGTAGCGGAATATAGTCCAGAGAACGGAATGCGTTGTGTCGTGGTTTACAGCTTGACTGCGATATTTGCACCTTTCGGTCCAACAAATCCTACTTCAGGAAACATTTTTGAGTACTGGGTTGCCCTACCTCTTTGATCCCTTCTACCTAGCCAGTATGTCCTGTTGCAACCTGTTATTCAGGATCACCGCGTGGAGGTGTAGAAGGGTCTTGGCAGCTCCGTTCGCTGACCCTTGCAGTTCATGCGCTAATCAGGTCTTGATCCCGTAATACTTATAATATATCACTTATGATTTATCACATATCATTTATGACTTATAATGTGTCATTTATCATTTACCCCTTTTAATTTATCACTTATTATTTTTAATTTATCACTTATCATTTATCATTTATCACTTATCATTTAACACTTGTCATATACCACTTGTCATTTAAAATAACTTCTTTGTTCTTAGTCGACCTGTATTTTTACACTGGCATATGCCCCTGTGCAGGTCCCAGCTCTGGTATGAGCTGGATGTAGCCGTGAGGAGGATTTCCTGCTTAGCGGGCTAGGCTCGTGCAGCTTATTTCTCCGCTACGTTAATACAAGTGCCGCGTCATCTATGCTGCTCTAAACAAACCACTGAACCATCGTTGGTGATATACCATGTCACACAGTTAGTCGCCTCTAACGACATGATCTCTGTGTGGCAGTGGTGTAATTCTTGTCCTTGTCATACACAAAGACCCCAAGTGGACCACTGATAATTTATCCCTTACCATTTATAATGTATTGCTTTTATAACATCACTTATCGATTTTCACTTATAATTTATCATAAATATTTATATAATTTACAATTTATATTTTATCATTGTCACTTATTATTTATCACTTGTATTTATATTACATTTATATTTATATTGTATGTATATCACAGTATGGTATGTCTAAGGATTTGGAGGCAACATTCCCCATCTTTGGGAGGTCTCCCCTGTCCATTCATTTCTGTTATGCCCACTGTTCCCCATTTTTCTCCTCCCTCCTCTCTCTCTCTCTCTCTCTCTCTATCTCTCTCTATCTCTATCTCTATCTCTGTCTTCTCTTATGTTTCTAAATTCATTATATATCCTTCAATATGTATGCATCTGTATATGTGTATATTATTATGTTTGTGTAAAAATATACATGTGTATATACGTAAATGAGGTATCTAAGAAAGGCAGTTCATGGGACGAAAAGGGACAAGATCCGTAACCAGACAATACGTAGCAATCTTGAAGTTCAACCCCTGCAGACACGAGTGGAGCAGTCCCAACTACAGTGGTTTGGCCATGTCTGTAGAATGGAAGAAGATTGGATACCAACGCGGTCATGGGATATAAAAAGTCAAGGACGCAGAGCCCCAGGACGTCCCCAAGTACGTTGAGAAGACAACATACGACAGTCCCTAAGTGATCGAGGGCTGTATTGGAAAGAGACCAGGAAAAAGACGACGGATATAGCAGTGTGGCGTTCTCTCTGGAAAACCTCTACACCTCACGGTAGAAGAGGAGCGACTAAGTTAGTAAGTAAGTAAGTATATAGGTATATTGTTTCTAAAACTATTCATTCACAATGTATGAAACTCAGACACAGCAAACTCAACTTTCATTCAGAGATGCTAATTTCCCTACGTGATCTCCATCCAACTGTTCGTCCATGAGGCCAAAAAAAAAAAAAAACAGAGCATACAAAACATATCTGTACCAGCGCAATAGGCAATAGCTTATCTGCTAACCCACATATGGTTAGCCCGTATATCGTATGGTCTGTCACACCAAGATAAACCATTAGAGCCACTTGCAATAATATTTCACAAAATCAAATTGAAGCTGTTGCCATTTTATCATACGATTGCTAAATATTTGTATATGTGCATGTTCTAGAGATGCACGTCTACCTTTGTATTTAATTTTCCTGCTGGACATCTGCTGACATACACTATTAGTAAATTACATACTTCAGTTTTACTGCTGGTCTACAGTATTAGTCAGTTACATACTTCAGTTTTACTGCTAGTCTACAGTATTAGTAAATTACATACTTCAGTTTTACTGCTGGTCTACAGTATTTTTCAATTACATACTTCAGTTTTACTGCTGGCCTACAGTATTAGTCAATTACACACTTCAGTTTTACTGCTGGAATAAAGTATTAGTAAATTACTTCAGTTTTACTGCTGGCCTACAGTATTAGTCAATTACATACTTCAGTTTTACTGCTGGAATAAAGTATTAGTAAATTACTTCAGTTTTACTGCTGAGATACACTATAAGAAAATTACTTCAGCTTTACTGCTGAGATACACTATTAGTAAATTATTTCAGTTTTACTGCTGAGATACACTATTAGTAAATTATTTCAGTTTTACTGCTGAGATACACTATTAGTAAATTACTTTCTTCAGTTTTACTGCGGAGATACACAAAAAGTAAATTACTTCAGTTTTACTGCTGAGATACACTATAAGAAAATTACTTCAGCTTTACTGCTGAGATACACTATTAGTAAATTATTTCAGTTTTACTGCTGAGATACACTATTAGTAAATTATTTCAGTTTTACTGCTGAGATACACTATTAGTAAATTACTTTCTTCAGTTTTACTGCGGAGATACACAAAAAGTAAATTACTTCAGTTTTACTGCTGAGATACACAATTAGTAAATTACTTCAGTTTTACTTCTGAGATACACTGTTAGTAAATTACTTACTTCAATTTTACTGCTGAGATAAACTATTAGTAAATTACTTCAGTTTTACTGCTGAGATACACTATAAGAAAATTACTTCAGCTTTACTGCTGAGATACACTATTAGTAAATTATTTCAGTTTTACTGCTGAGATACACTATTAGTAAATTATTTCAGTTTTACTGCTGAGATACACTATTAGTAAATTACTTTCTTCAGTTTTACTGCGGAGATACACAAAAAGTAAATTACTTCAGTTTTACTGCTGAGATACACTATAAGAAAATTACTTCAGCTTTACTGCTGAGATACACTATTAGTAAATTATTTCAGTTTTACTGCTGAGATACACTATTAGTAAATTATTTCAGTTTTACTTCTGAGATACACTGTTAGTAAATTACTTACTTTAGTTTTACTGCTGAGATAAACTATTAGTAAATTACTTCAGCTTTACTTCTGAGATACACAATTAGTAAATTATTTCAGTTTTATTGCTGAGATACACAATTAGTAAATTACTTCAGTTTTACTGCTGAAAAGAAGAAGAAGAAGAAGAAGAGGAAGAAGAAGAAGAAGAAGAAGAAGAAGAAGAAGAAGAAGAAGTAAAAGTAGACGAAGCAGAGTCACGAGAAGACATTATGCGGAATGCGACGACCCAGCTGTACTCCATTCCGATAGAGACCTTCCTGAAATGCTTCCATCAATGGCGGGACCGCTGAGAGAAGTGTGTGGAGTCCCAAGGAGAGTAGTTTGAAGGGGATTAGGGTTTCAGATGCCCAGGAGAGTAATTATAGTTTTCCGGCCCAAAGGCCGGATACTTTTTGAACACTCCCTGTACTTAAAACAAACACAGCGTTCTTTCAAATTAATATTTGGACAATGAAAGATAACAAACTGTTTAACTGACTGCATTATGAATCTAGTAAAATATGTTGGAAAAAAAAAATTATTTGCAATTTCAATACATCAAATCAAACGACAACAATATCGTTTGGTTTACAAGTATTTTATAAAGATATTTTCTTTAAAACTTTTTTGGAAAAATTAGCCTTCCCTTTTCGGTCCGACATATCCGACTTCAGCAAGCATTTTTAGGTACCGGGTTAGCCTTCCCACTTCGATCCCTTCTCCTTAGCCAGTCTGCCCTTTTGATCCGGGATCATCACGTGAAGGTGTAGAAGAGTCTTGGCACATCTGGGTCGCTAGCAGTCACATTTGTTTCGCTGACCGCTGCAGCCCAGGCGCTGCTCAACATCATGATCCCGAAAAAGACATACGCTACGGAATGATCCGTCCTACATAGCCAGACAGGTTCTTATATGGAATCCTCAAATAAAGAGAGAGAAAGGGAAGAGAATGTAGAAAAGAACTAAGACTTAATTATTACACCAGGATAAAAGGCAGAAAGAGCCACACAGGACATGGTATGCTGGCCTACGCACTGAGAGGAACTAAGGGCTTTGATGAGGATATTATATTTTTATATTATATTATTGCCCATCGCGAAGCGATAATGGCCACAACATAAGACGGGTTTGTCTTAATAATGTGATGTGCGCTGTATTTGGTTTATAGTGAGGAGGAATATGCGCTGGTCATCAATCTCACTCTTGTCCTGAGCTACCTTGGATCAGTGGCAAGACTATCGGTCGAGACGACTGGAGGTAACCAGGGATACAGGCACTCTGGTCTTACCTCCCGTGAGACCAGGGGTCGCTCGAAACTTGCGGGATTCGATCGCCCACCGTTTCCATCACTGTGATAGGCGTGCCTTAACCTCTTGACTATAGCGACCCCCATGATGATGATATTGATGAATAAAGGGACTCTTAGAATGCCATGACGCTGATGTACTGCTTTGAACAATAGGCTTACATGAGCATGCACATTGCTCGATAACCAGTCCCCCTATATTTATAAATGTAACTTGTCATTCTAAGAGGCAGTTTTACTATCTGAAGATTAAACGTCTCTATGGGTCCAACATTTCATGGAGTGAAGTAAAACAGTAAAACGAATTATTAAGAATAATACTCGGGAAATGTGGATGAACAGGTGGGCGACGGGAACAACAGGTCGCAGTGTATTTAGCGAAATGTCACAGCCAAAAAGTTACGATTTTTAATTTTTTTTAATTTTTTTAATGTGTTCGCCATGTTTTCTAATCCCATAGGCGGTGTGCGTTGCACTGTGGTTTTTATTTTGCGTCTGTCGGCCCAGTGCATCTGACTTCAGCATAAATTAACGATGACATAAATAAACTGCGTAGAAGAGATCAAAGTCTCATCTTTCAGTTACGAACAGGACCTACTAGAGTCGATAGCCACTTGAACCACATCAATCCCCAGCACCTGCCCTTGTGTAGACATTTGCTCTCATCCTGAGGAAACAGTTCGACATCTACTCATTGAGTGTAAGCACGAGGAAAAGATTCTCACAAGCACTGCCGACAATTACCAACACACTGTACGGAGCAGTGGCACAACTGAAGACAACCTGTAAATATATATATAAGAATGGTATTGGACTGCCAAGAGCAGCTGTAACAGTTCCCGCCGGAGCAAGGGGAGTTTAGGATGCCTGAACATGTTAAAGCTTAAAGCTACCTGAATGCATGTCAAGGTCACTCACCGTCTCAGCAAAGGAGAACAGGGGGTTAAGGAATGTGGACAGGTAGAAACTGACCACTGGCCTACCGATTTTGGTAGGGGGAGATTGATTGACAGACGAAATTGGCAGCGGGGCTTGCTGCGAGAGAATGAGTGACAGGTGTGCAAAGTGTTTCGTTTCCAATTGGGATTGAAGATGACCATACCTGAGATCGATTGGTCAAGCTCTGGCCTTGCTTGAGGATATATAACTCGAGACAAAGTTTAGCTGGGGAGGCTGGAGGAGAGATGGAGAGTGAGGGAGACAGAGAGGCTGTATGGAGTGAGAGAGAGAGAGAGACTGAACGTGGATCGTATGTTTAACTAACCGACTTAGATAGAGGAGCGATTGATAGACGGTTGGACGAATGTTTAGTGATAGAACAGGATCGCTCAAATAGGTGAATGAGTTTTGCATTAATAGATAATGTGAAAGTGTGTTTGTAAGCAAGGACACATTGTGAACGAGTTATGTCGAGATCGCCCGCCTCAGGGGATTTAAGTGAGGAAGAGTATTTGATAAGGTGTGTTGAAGACGCAGTTAAGGCGATGTGTGTGTGATGTAATTGCAAGGCAATAGAACTGGGTTTTTAGATAGTTGGGAATTCCATCAATAGCTAATGCTTACAATTCCCGTTTTAGTAGAATGTTTAGTTAAGATATGTATTATATTATGCTTGTAATTTCTCTACTCATTCTATGATATGAGTATGATTTAATAAATATGCCACCTGCTGTGTGATATGTCATTTACTGAGTATGGTCATGATGATGTGGATGAGTGTGA